>CM062230.1:11632661-11979412 GCA_031216235.1 Syzygium jambos | reverse complement strand
GCCGCTAACTAGGGGTGTCAAAACCAAACACAATACCCGAATCGAAACACGAACCGACCCGACCCGAACACGAAATTTTCTTATTGGGTCGGGTTGGATCTCAACTTGTTTGGGTAACAATAAAAAAATTGGGTATTGTTTGGATCTATTGGGCTTGGGTACCCAAGCCCAACCCAAACAATAAACCAACCCAAACAATAACCAAAACCCTTAACATCCCTCCTCCTCCTCCTAGGATTTTGCCGCCGACTTCTTCTTCCCCGGGTTCCGCCGCGCCGCCGCCGCCGCCGCTGCCGGCAACATCACCCTCAACGGCGTGCTCGGGCCGACCCTGCTCGGGAGCTCCCGGCGGTTGCTGCCGAAATCCGGCAGGACGGGCTTCGGGCGCCGACTCCTCGCGCCGAGAGTGAGAGCCGCCTCCTCCTCCTCCTCATCCTCCTCCTCCTCCTCCTCGGCCTCCGTCAAAACCAAGCTTAACTGCGGACAAATGCTAAGTCCCGAGAAAAACCGGTTCCAAACAAAGGAATAAAACACCGACGAGGTTTTGTGAATTGCAGCCCACGGACCAGAAAGACATGAGCGCATCCGCACGGAGGAGATTGTGGAGGAAGGACAAGATTGTTCGAAAAGTTCACCAATGCATCAGGCCTTGTCCTTGTCACGCATGGAATTCTCGACAAGTTGGAAGAACAATGCCCAGCTCAGTTCTCCCATTTCCCTTCCAAGAAAAGGAAAAAAAAATCGCCAGAAAAATAAAGCGGAGACTCAATGCCCCCCCCCGTCCCCGTCCCCCCCGCCCGAGAATTTTGCAGATGCCAACAAAAAAATTCCCCTCATTTGTCCGTGGGGTGTCAAACACGAATCCGACCCGACCCGAACATGACCCGAACCGGCCCGATTGTGTGGCTATATCATGTTTGGGTCTTGTTTCGGGTCGGGCCAAGCACACATATTCATTGTTTCGGGTCGGGTATAATGAAAACCCGATCCGACCCGACCCATTGACACCCCTACCGCTAACAGTTGGACACACAACAACTACAAGAACCAACAATCAAACCGCAATCGGAAAATTCACACGGTAGAGTCACGGCAATTTGTACCCCCGTCTTCCCAAACCACATCACAACAGCAAAACAGAAGCACACAGACAGGGATACCTGTATGGGAAAGAGCTTAGTTATGCCATTCTTAGCCAAAGCAGAGACGATCTCCGGAGCAATCCCGAGCTTCGCGATCTCGAGACCTTCGTCGCTACCGCCGCTCCCTTTCTCCTCCTCGTAGGGCGCGACATCGTCGACGGCGGACTCGGCCCGCGAAGCCCCCGACGCCTGCAAACCCAGCGGCCCGGGGCTCGCGTGGAAGCCCCTCGCCGAGGAGCCGCCGAGCCACGGCAGCGGCGGCGGCGGCGGCTTCCTCAGGAGCCCGCCGGGGGCCGGGAAATGGGCCGGCTCGACCGCAGCCGCGGTGGCGGCGTCCGAGGGAGCGGCGAGCGGCTGGGGACGGCGGAGCAGGGTCTCGATGGCGGCCGAGAGCGCGCGACCGGAGGCGATCGGCGAGGAAGACGCCTTCCTCAGAACGATGTGCATCATCTTGTGGCGCTCAGGAGTGTAGGTAGAGAGAGAGAGAGAGAGAGAGAGAAGGGTTTAAGGAGGGAGTAGAAAGTGAGGGTTTTAGGAGGAGGGGATGCTGCTGGAGGTGGGGGCAGACGGAAAGGTGTGCGGAGGTGGGTTCGTGTGCGGCGAGGTGCACCTGCTTTTTGCTGGAGCTGCTCCGGTACCGATTCGGCACCTAAGCAAAGATCTAGGGGTGTAAATGGTTCGGTTCGGTTCGGTTTTTCAAAAAAATCGAACCGAACCGAACCATTAAGGGTGCCCCTTGAACCGAACCGAATTGGAACCAAACCGAAAAATCAATTTGGTTCGGTTTGGTTCGGATCAGTTTTCGGTTTCAAGTTCATTAAGCATAAAGAGAGAGGAGAGAGAAGGGGAGACAGAGAGGGCAAAATAGCCATAAACCGAAGTGTTTATTTTAGTTCGGTTCGATCCGAACCGAACCGAACCGAACCAAAATGAACCGAACCGAAAAGAAAATTTGGTTTATTTTGATAATCCGAACCGAACCGAAATGCACGAAATTTTCGGTTCGGTTCGTATCTCGGTTCGGTTTTTCGGTTCGGTTCTGACACCCTTACAAAGATCCAAATCCACCCCCCTCCGACCCTTTGATCTTGTAGGATCAGAACCCCTGGTGATCGCATCGCAAAATCGACGGTCATGATTCACTCGATCCGATAGACCCAAGTCCGAGCTACCTTGGAAATATGAGGTTTCTATAAATTCTCGATATGCGAAGGACGAATTAAACGAGTGAATCGCGGTCATTTGATCGTAAACTTTTAACGTTTTTGTGTATTATGACATTTTTATACGAATGGTAATGAAATGGACGTGGTCGGATCAGATTTTTGGTTATATTGCAAATGGCCCGACCCAAGTAGATACATTTAATCCGTTTTGATCATTTCCATGCAATGCATGTCTAGCGACACATGCCCGATCCGGTCCATACTTAACACATACCCCGACCCTATCTATATTGCTAAAGCTCTTTTATATTTAACTCAATTTAGGAAAATTTATATTCAAATCGAGGTAAGAATGCCGGTGAGTAAACTCAAGATCGAGTGAGGTCGAGAGAGGATTAGGAGAGAGTGACACAGAAGAGTTAGGTTTAAGTAAATTACAAACTTATTTATGATCCATTTAACATCATATTATGTTTAAATTAATTTATAATATATTTACTGAATATAAATATAATTAACTAATTTAACAACCCAGCTCATTATATATAAGTTGTTTAGTTATAACCCATTACGATCAAGGTCGGTATCTCTCGAAGGCCCCTCGAAATTTGCATCATGCATGATAAGTATGTGATTGGTTCTAGGCAATTGGGTACCAAACAAAAGTACACAAAAAATAAATCATTCATAAAAAAAACTCATGTGGTTGATTAGACTTACAGCCCATGGTAAAAACGGAAGATCACGGCCGCTGTTAGAAAGTCTACACCCAAAATATTATTCTTCAAGTAAAGATGGATTTTATGTTGACCCCGTTAAAACCTCCCACAAACGAGCAATAAAAATTACTTTTTAACACATTTTTCCTGCTGGGTCCGTAACTCGGTCCAAGTAACTACCCGTCCAAAATCACTGAAGGTGGTGACATGAATCTCAAGCATGCGAAGTTGATCTTATTCCGGTTAAACTCGGATATGCCCATGAATGTGACCTGGGATCTGTGTTTGTCCGAGTGGGATACTAAGCATATCCAAGGGCATGATGCACCCTTTTGTTAGTTTTGGCCGTTGGGTTCTAGATGCCAAACAACATGGGTCCATCGCACGCCCTGACATGGGATGTGCGTGGCTCGACCGACCAAACCTACTAGCGTAACAGACCGTGTCTGGCATGGCCAGCATGCGGTGGCAACGGGTTGTGCCGGCACTTGCCCCATTCACTCCGGGCCACATAGGGCCCAGAGGCGACCCGCCCTCGAAATGGCCCGACACAAGACCATCACGGGCCATGTCGGGCCAAAAGACGGCCCACAAAGAAGTCGCATTCAGATCTAGCCTAGTCACATCGAGAACGGTATCGATTCCACGATTTGAATCAGACCCATCGGTCCCAGTGGCGGCCGAAGATGGATCTGGACCGAGCCTCAGCATCGACCCCATCTATTTACCTCAATAAGGTTGCGCATTACCATGAGCTGACTTCCAGTCAATGAGCCCAAGGCAGAGGGAAGCCGAAACTACTTCCACGCGCTTGAAAGCGAAAGTCGCTTTAATTTGGGAGGAAGCCCCGACAGACAGTTGAAGACCTTCAGGACAAAACAAAGGTCGGGGAGAGCTCTAGACGTATTACCAAAGAGGCTCGACTCTGAGGTACTCAATATGAAATGTAGCCGTACAATTCCTGAAAAGGCACGGACATTGGACAAGGACCTGCTTATCACCTTGTCTCCTTCCGACATTGGCATTCTGCTTAAGGAATCGGCCCCACGGTGCTGTCATTTGTTCGTAAACCTGCTCACTAACCAGTCCGAAAATGGAAAAATCCTTAAATATACTCCAAATTATATTCACTGCAACCCAAATATTCTCGGCTTTTACCAAAAACCCTAAACTTATCTAGTTTACCATGTCACAAATGTTTCAATTTTTTTTTAGTCACGAAAAAACCTAAACTTATACATGTATAATATATATACCATTTATTTCAATTATATCTATTCGGGGTTAAATTTTACAATAGGCAAGCTTAAAGTTTTTAGTGACACAAAAAGAATTTCAAAATATTTACGTCACAGTAGTGAATAAAGTTTAGGGTTTTTTGTGGTATTAACCCGGCTAAAAAACCAGCCCGCAAAGCATTCTGGTTTTGAAACCGGCGGGAATAAGTAATTTCAAATTTCGTAAAAATTATTAGGACGGCATTTGTGGTTAGGTTACGAATTCTGATTAGGAACACGTTGCAACCAATGAACAGAAATACCCGCATGTAAATTGAAAATCCGAACATTCGAATCTCAAACTCCGCCCGAATTTTTTCTCAGCACCTTCGGAGGAAACGAAGCATCTTTTGATTTAATCGAAAAATTCGAACAAAAGAAATTAATCGAAAAAAAAAGGAGGAAAAGGGAATTCAATCGTGGAAAAAATTAAAAGGAAACCTAAAACGAATCCAAGATTTTGGTCGGATCAAGCACGAGAGGCGTTCCTGCTCCCGAACTTGGACCTCAACAGAAGCGCGCTCCTGCTGCTGCATATCACATGCGTCGCATTAGTCCTGGCGGCCGCCGGACCGCCGCCGCCTCCGTTGCCGCCGGCATCGTCCCTTCTTCTCCCCCTCCTCCTCCTCCCTTCTTCGTCCCCTCCTCCTTCGTTGTCCGAGCCCGCCCCTCCTCCCTCGGCCCCGTCGAACACCAACGACCCGGCGTCCACCGAGATCACCAGCCCGCCCCTCCTCGCCCTCAATTGGCTCACGCTCTCCTGGCCGATCCCCCGGCACCTCTTCACCTTCAGCTTCACGAGGCTCGCGCACCCGGCGACCACCGCCTCGATGCCCCTCGCCGTGATCGGGCAGTTCTTGATGCAGAGCTTCTTCACCGCCCCGAACTTGGCCGCTATGGCCTCCATCTCCCGGTCCCCGACCGAGTCCGTGTTGCACAGCGCCACCCTCTCGAGGCACGGGCAGTTGGAGGCCAGCAGCCCGAGGGAAGGGGCCCTGACCGGGACGCCCATCAGGACGAGCTCCTGGAGGCGCGAGCATTTCGCAGCCAGGGCCGCGATCCCCTCCTCGCCGATGGTTCGCCCCCCGAACCGGGTCCACGCGTCGATGTGGAGCTTCCTCAGCTTCTTGCAGGAGCTGGCGATCGCCGACAGGCCCTCGTCGGAGCAATCCGTAACTCGGCTCAGGTACAGAGTGTCCAAATCGGGGCACGAACCGGCGATGGCGGTCAAGCCGGAATCCCCCATCTGCACGTTCTGCATTTGAATCTCGGCGATGGCGGTCGCTCCTCCTTCTCCGCGGAGCCGGAGGCTCTCGAGCACTCTGTCCCAATTTCCGGAGCTCCTGCAACAACAGGAATGGATTGATTCGAAACCGTCGCGCTTCTAATCGATCATTTCGAACTGCATGGTCGTGTTTCGTGTCAAATCGAAGGTGGGCGTTGAAAATTATGCGTGTACTAGCATTTACCTGCAAACGACGAGGCTCTTCAATGGCTTCGACGAGCAGAGAAGAGGAATGAAGAGGCGAGCGTTGTGCAGGTCCTTGATGCACAGTCGCTCCAGCTGAAAGTTCGCTTGCTTCTTCTTCTTCTTCGGCGCATTCGCGTCGTTCGCTGCGTTGTCGTCGTCGTCGTCGCCGTCGTAATACGCGTCGATCGAGAGAGGGGTGCTCTGCGCGTCGAGCTTGCGCAGCCGCTTGAGCGTGAGGTCGCGGAGCGACGGGCAGTTGAGGAGCAGCGAGACGATCCCCCGGGCGCCGAACCCGCACGCGGCGAGCGAGACCTTCTCCAGCGCGGGGGGGCGCCGGAGGGAGAAGGCGCGGAGGCCGTCGTCGGAGACGTCGACGCAGCCCTTGAGCTTGAGCTTCTTGAGGGACGGCAGCGACGCCGCCACCCGGGCGAGCGCATCGTCCCCGAGGCTCACGAGCTTGCGGGAGCACTTGAGGGAGAGCACCGAGACGGAGCTGAACCGGCGGAGCAGCGGCGGGAGCGACGGGGATGCCTCGGAGCGGGCGAGGAGGGCGAGGCGCTGCCGCGACTTGGCGTCCACGAGGTGCCACCGGCGGCAGGCGAGGGAGCAGGAGTTGCGGTCGTCGGAGCCAAGAAGGGCGAACACGGAAGCGAGGCACTCGTCGGGCAGGCCCAGCGTGAGGTCGCAGGGGGCACGGCCGGCGGCGGCGGCGGGGGGGGCGTCGCGGGCATGGCTGTCGACGGTGGCGGTGGCCGAGGAGGAAGAGGAACAGGAAGAAGGAGCTTGACCCATTCGAGAGGCTCGAATTGGGCTCGTGGATGAACTTCTGATAGCTGGAGCGAGCCGAAGAAGAAGAAGAAGCGGAGGAGGAGGAGAGAGAAAGTGCAGTGCGGCGCCGGAGATGAGAGAGAAAGGAGACAAGAAGAAGAAGGTGAACGTGAAACTGAGGTTATTACAGTAGAGATAGAGAGAGAAGGAGAGCATTTCTTGGTATCGGTAATATCGACAGGGGAGGAGGGACACGACCAACCATCATTCGCTAACGTTGGTTGGGGGCTTCCTTCCTTGGGGACAAGAACTTAGTTCTCCTTCTGGTTCTAGTTATTCCAAATTTCAAACTTACTTTTTCCATTTTTTATTGCACCTTCACCACTGTAAAAAAAAATAAAAAATTAAAGCGCTCACCATGCGAGAGAATTTAATAATAAAAAAAGACTTCGGATACACGTTTCATATATCCAAACGATATTGAGTTTGGTAAAAATGTTTTGACGTTCTTTTTCGCGGAAGGTAAATTTAACAATCGTCCTAAGTTTTTTGTCTTCTGGCATTTGGACGGTTTTGGATTTCTTATCCGTACGTGGAAAAGAAAAAACAAATTTGCATGTTAATTTTCTCGAAAAAAACTAGGGATAGTGACATAATTAATCAATGAATTTTGGTGCATGAACTTTTAATTGGTTCAATGTGATCCCTGAACTTTAATCTAATGTGCAATGCTGTTCCAGAACTTTTAATTTGTTCAATGTGATCTCTAAACTTTTAATACATATTTAAGTTAATCTGTGAACTATATAAAAATGTTCAATGTTGTCTTTCGATTAATTCAAGTTCATGAATAACATTGAACATTTTCATATAGTTCAAGAGTTATATTGAAAATGTATCAAAAGTTAAGAGACTATATTGAATAAATTGAAAGTTCATGAACAACATTACATATTAGGGTAAAGTTCATTAATCATACTGAATAAATTAAAAATTCATAAACCCCATTACACATTACACCAAAATTCATAGACCATTTGTGTTGTTTTCCTAAAAAACTATTAGGTGCACTGAAATGATTGCTCGTGTGGGGGCATTGCATAGTCTATAGAAGGTGGAAATTTTTTTTTGGTCAAATATAAAGGGTGGAGTTCCTCTCGTATTCATATAGAACAAAGCTTAACCGTTGACAAAATTCTTATAATCACAAATCGACTGATTTATATATAATGCCATACTTTTTCCTCAATGTCACGGTGTATTTGAATTTTTAAATCACAATGTATAATACAAATCAAGTATCTCAATCTCGTGATTTCCAAAATTCAGATGGATTGAGAATAATATATCTTAAATAAATATTTGAAAAGGAATCTACTTTTCTTCCCTAACTCCACACTGAAAGCAGCAAAAAAAAAAATAAAAGCAAAATACAAAATGCATTCTCATAGCATTTTTGAAAGTGGATTATTCGCGGAAACGCTACCGAGGGAGAAGATTTTCTCCACATCCGACCGCATCATTGGCGATGTGTTGACTGTAATCATGAACCACTTCACGAACTTTATGCACTGACAGTAACGAGAGCCGCGTGTGGAGAAATGTTCTCCACCGGCGAAATTTACAACAAAAAAAATCCTTCAAAATTACGAAATGAAAAGTATTTATTTCTAATCGAAAGCATGAAATTAAAGTTAGGGAAGACCTTGGACATGGTTCTTGTAATTCTGCCCGTACTAAAAATGTTATTTGCTTTGTAAAGCCTTTACGATGTCATATGTTTCGAACAAAAAAAAAATCATATGTTGATTACGATACTCAAAAGTGGCGCGATGCGATAACTTTGGACCAATTCCACTGGCGGCAACTCAATTGTGGTGCATTCTACGATGATGAATCCAAAATGCACATCGGGGTGTCCTTTTGAGATAGCCAAGTTACCACCAAAACTCTTGCGAATCTCCGAACGTCTCATGTTATGTTGCCTAGTTGCAATATATTTTATGCGGAGAGGCTTTCAGACTTCCATCATCTCGTTGGAGCTATGGTAACAATTCGCCAAACTCAGAATTTTGGGTCACGGGCCAAACATAATACTCATGACTCAAACCGAACATTGCATAACTAGTGCGTAGCTCTTTCGATGATTCTCGGGGAGGGTCGCCGGTGCCAGTCACCTCGCCTTTTTATCCTTTAAAAAAAAAGAGTTGAGAGGAGTTTGGGTCCTTTGGGATCTAATTTATGGAGCTGATTGCGCAGGAGAGGAGGGAGAGAACGAGCGGGTCCGCACTGTCCTTCAAATTGAATGCTCACAATTTGTCGGCTACTCGGAACAACCATCGGGTGCGATGTTCGTGTCTGTCTTTCTTGCTGGCCTTTCTTTGCCCTTTTCCCGCTTCTCGTTTCGATTGGCATTTTGGAGGAGGAGTGGCATCCAAAAAGAAATGGGGGAAGTTAAAAAAAAAACCAAACAAGCAAACAAAAAGGTCAGTGCAGTTTCGAACTTCCAATGCACCAGTAACTCAAACTTCTCGTGGCGCCAATACATAAATAAATCGCCAGCAAAAAACAAATTTGGGCATTTTGATTTGCTTTTTGTCCCCCAAATAAAGCAAATTTGAACAAGGGCAGGGGCAGCTACAAGGGAGAAAGTTCAAACATTTGGGTGCTTCTAGAATACTTTTTCGGGTTATCCATTAGAAATCTCAAACCAACAGTCCATAGTACATTTATTTCGAATAATTTAAGTCTCACTAGAAATCTTGAACTGATATTCCCGATTCAAAACTATTCTCTACATTGGATCCCACCTTGCTAACGGGGTAGATTTGGGGTGAATGCGCCGTTGGGTATCAGTTTGAATTTTTTGCACGATGAAAAGTAGTTTTGAGTAAATATATCAATGGGTACCGATTTGAGATGTTTATTAAGATGAAAATTAGTTTGAAGTAAGTATGTCACAGCTCCACGGGATACTGGTTTGGAATTTTTAATGCATTAACTTTATTTCTTCTTTGATATTCCGATAGGATTTTAATTCACTCATTTCAAGTGTTTAGTGGCCCACGGTCTCTTCTTTTCTCTTTTTCGCTAACATTAGTTTTGTGATTGCTCCTAAAGTATTGGGCCCTGCCGAAAATTATTAACCTAATGTAGATCAAACCGTGACGAACGGAGTTTTTAATTATGAAACTCATGATGGTAACTAGTGAGTAAAGCAGGCTCAATTTGTCATCTATGGATTGAAGATGGGGGAAGTGGTCCAAGAAGGAAAAGCTTATATTCCAAAGCACCCCTTTTTCTTTTCTTTCTGATGAAGCCAGA
Source organism: Syzygium jambos (assembly GCA_031216235.1). Lineage (NCBI taxonomy): Eukaryota > Viridiplantae > Streptophyta > Magnoliopsida > Myrtales > Myrtaceae > Syzygium > Syzygium jambos. The sequence continues at coordinate 11,969,545 of CM062230.1, read as the reverse complement.
GACATCTATTGAGTCTCATCCTTTTGGTCAAAAGAGTGAACAGTTCCAATGATTATGCTTTAGCCTACCTTTTTATTTTCAAGCGCCTGTGGATATTTTGTAGTGAAAATACTAGAATATGAAAACAATCTCATCGCTTTTATAGGAGGATAGGGAAATTTTCTTTTCTTTTCTTTTTCTTTTTTGGCAAGGAGATGGGGAATGCTTTCGGTTAAGCGATGGACAGAGAGAATCGAGTCATTACACGAGCTTTTTTTAAAAGGAGAGGAATATAAACATCTATCAAAGGGTGCTTTTTTTTTTTTAATTAGCAGCACAACTAGTCCATGAACAGCGAAAAGTTTCTATTTTGATAAATATGAGGTCATACGCAAATATTTCTCAAAAAGAAAATTTAGTAATTTTGTAGTCAAAATACTAGAATATGAAAACCATCTCATCGCTTTTATAGGACGATAGGGAAATTTCTTTTCTTTTATTTTTCTTTTTCGGCAAGGAGACGGGAACGCTTTCGGTTAAGCGATGGACAGAGTGAACTGAGTCATTACACGAGCTTTTTGTAAATGGAGAGGAAAATAAACATCTATCAAGCGGTACTTGTTTTTAAATTAGTGGCACAACTAGTCCATGAATCAGCGAAAGTTCCTATTTTGATAAATATGAGATCAAATGTAAATATCACTCCAAAATTTTTTTCTGTCTTTTAATAAAATATAATCTAAAATTGGGTTGATCTTGATTTGCCGTGAAACTTATTGAATTAAAAAGCATTAGGCATATACATCCATTGGATAACAATAAAATATATTGTTAAGTATGCTAATATTGATTTACATTATTGATTTACTAAATGATGTGTCAAACATATAAATAGATGGGTCATATTCAATATTTAATAAACGCCTACCATATCGCCTAATATATCATTTTTGTAAACCGATTTTAGTAAACCTAACATCATTTTCGAGAATAATACGATAGATTCCAACCAAACTCTTATTACAATCTCTTTTTTCTTTCCAGCTCTACATTATATATATATATAATATATCGTCATAAGCTTTTCAACTTATGTCCCATGCAAAATACGACTTTCCTATTCCTTTTATAAGAATTGACATCATATGCACATAAATGAATAGAATATACTTAACTTATTATTTATCAATATGTTGGCAATTCGCAATACTTCATAATTTTAACTTGATTATTTGTTAAAAAATTATCGATGAGGAATGTTGCCCTAGTTTTTGTCTATTCATCACGTTGGGCGCTTCAATTTCCTCGTCAAGAAAATGATTGCATTCAACCAAGTTACCGAAGACAATTTGCATGATCCAGACCAAAAAAAAGAAAAGCCAATTTGCATGAAAAGCACGTAAACCACAAAATACTTTAGGTAGAATGAAACAAATAGTTCATAAATTTTGACTAAATGTGATCCCTAAACTTTAAATTTGTTTAACGTATTCCCCGAAATTTAGCCCAATATGCAATGTGGTCTTTGGATTTTCAATATATTCAACATGGTTTCTAAACTTTTGGTACATGTTCAAATTAATACTTGGACTATATGAAAATGTTCAGTGCGATGTCCTGGAGGGAGGTCTCCTCGTCGGTTTGCAGGATGAGTGATGGTACATGTACAAACTAGAACCTGGACTATATGAAAATGTTCAGTATAATGGTCTGGAGGGAGGTCTCCTCGTTGGTTCGCCGGATCGCCGGAGGAGTGACAAAGCCAAGGGACAAGGCGGACATGTGTGCGGACTCTTTGCCTGAATTCTTTTAACTTAAATGAACTCATTCAAATTTAAAAAGTCAATAAGGTACATATAAAAATGGCTTTGTCTATTTATTTTTACCGGCAATCTTTCATATTCCTTCTATGGCCAATCTAGAAAATAACTTTCTTCAAATAGTTACCATTAGAATTCCAGTTAAGTAATATATCCACGTATACCATGGGCATTCAACTAGTAGTTCGCTATTTTATGAGATTATAGACCGATAGAAGTAATTTTCAAAGCACATGCACATTTACATTTCAATCGAGAAGAATTCACTCTCTTCTTGAGCAAGTTCTTGCCAAGATGAGGTCAACGTGGACTCCAGTCAGACGCTGATCACGTGGACACGACGTGACCAACTATTTCAATTGCATTGGATTCATGGACACGAATCCGACAACACTTTCTACTTCTATCAAGTCAATATGTATATGGTCAGAGCCTATTTGATATGGTAAGTGTGATTGGGGCCTGGTCCAGGCATCGAGTCTTGGCGGAGCTTGTGTGAAGCATCAAATTTTTCGATCGTTTCTTGCTTGGTAATTTTTCATCGCACAAGCCCAAGTCTCTTTCCCAGTAATCAAACTTAGGTCTAGCTTTGATAATATAGATAATAATTAGCAAAACTTGAACTTTTAGAATAATTTGAGTTTGTGGACAACATTAAATATTTTCATATAACGTGCTGACTAAGTTAAGTCTTGAGGCCCCATAATCAACAACGCACATAGACTTGAGTGGCTACACACACACATATATACACAATAATTTTCTCTCAATGTTCCTGTATAATGGATTTCTTAAATCGTAGTGTGCAGTACAGAATCAGGTATCCAGATCTCGTAAATTTCAAAATCCAAATGGGTCGAGAACAATACTTAAATATTTGAAACGGAATTTACTTTTCTTCCCTAACTTCACACCAAAGACAAAAATTTAGCAATAAACTAAAAGTATAGTACAAAACGCATTCTCATAATATTTTGAAAATGGATTATTCGTAAAAACACTACCAAAGGAGATGATTTTCTCCTCACACGACCGTAGTCACTGGTGATGTGCTGATTGTAATTATGGACCACTTCTTTAACTAATACACCGACAGTAATGATAGCCGCATGCGGAGAAATTTTCTCCACCGACCAGGTTTACAATAAAATAAATCATTTAAAATTAGGATTAGTATTACTAAAAATGCCAAATTGATAAACACGTGACAAATTTACTCAAAATTAATTTTTGGATCACCAAAAACATCCAGCTGTAGGGGGTTAAAGAAACCGTCGACCTTTATTTTCTCTAGCAACCACCGTTAATTTTGTGAAATTCACCAACGAAGCTCACGAGAGACCGCAAAATATTGATAGATCGAGACATATAAGGAATACGTAAAGAATTATATCATTTTGAGAAAGAATAAAAACGCTTTGTGGAGGTGGATGATCTCAATATATAATGATAACGATCGAGAGATTTAAGCATAATATATATTTGTTATATTGACCGTTATGTACATATCATACCAACAAAAGAATATTGTCCGTTTTACTAGTGAGTGAGCATTTATGAAATTTTCCCGTAAAATTTGGAGGTTGGATGATCATTGATCTGCAATTAGAGGTGATTAATGGGTGGGACTCGGACCCCTTAGAGACATGAATGCGGCGCTCTCTTGGTTATATATAGTAATCATTTCATAAAGATTGGTAGTCCACAGCTATTGACAAAAAGGTAAATTTCACTGAAAGTCATCGATTCCCCATATCGAGAATCGTACTAAACCAACCAGAAATTTTTGCGACCATTGACAAACGGGTGGCCCGCCCGTCTGGATCCTGCATTTCTTGGTCCGCTCTCCGCTCGTGTAGTCCTTGAGCACCCGCACGTCGATGCCCGTCGCGTTCGAATAACGGACCAGCGCCAAACGATCCTCCCAGCTCGTGCATCCGCGTCTCTGGCTCCTGGACGAAGTCGTCTGGGATCGGGATCGAGCTGCATTCCTCCTTTGGTAAGGTCGAAGGAGAGCATAGCCTCTCGCCCGCGGGCCTGGCAACAAGTAGCTGCTCGGAAACCTGTTTAAAGCTCCGGCAACATAGACGAAACTGGAACGACCGTTGCTGATTTTATGTCTTTGCCTTTTCCTTCTTCGATTATTATGCTAAATATGTGATTTTTTTAATCCTGTATTTTTGTAAATTTCCACAGAACATATCATTTCTCTACATTGTTAAACTTTTATACATATTTTGGGTAAGCTTATAAAAAGGTGCATTTTTGTTTTTCAACTTAACCACGGGAGAGAGAACATTATTGTGCAAGTTCAAGTTTTGCTTCTTATTATCTATTGTCGAAGCTAGACCTAAGTTTGATTAGTAAGGAGTCATGCTACGGGAGAATTCCATAAGTGCTCGCACTTACTAGTAAAATGGACAATAATCTTTTGTTGGTATGATATGTACAAATATATATTATGCTTAAATCTCTCAATTGCTGTAAACATATTTATCTAAATCATCCGCATTTTTTTTTTGGTCAACTAAATCATCCACATTCACGAAGCGTTTTTATTCTTTCTCAAAATAACATAGTTCTTTATATATTCCAGATTTGTATCGATCTATTGATATTTCTCTGCTACTTCTCTTTTACCTGTTGTTGTTTGTTTAATCTATTCTCGCGGTTCATGCTCTTTATCGAATGGACAGCAAACGTTAATTTTGCAGTCTATCGTGAGCATGACAAACGAATTCGTGTATTATTTTGTCCATAATTATTGTAAATTCTTAAATGGCATTTGTTTGTGTTTGCTTTTATTTCAAGCCAAAAGAGGAAAGGGCGTCCCCGTCCACATTTGAACAGCCAACCAATCATGAAGCAGCAGAGCAGAATCCAACCCAATTTTGGAAAGATAGCGATGCGGATCTTTGAGGAAGATATCAATATACAAATCCGCATAGAAGAAGGAAACAGACGATATGGTTCAGATACTTCTTAATAAATAATCCTTCCCTTTCCTCCCTTCCTCCCTTCCTCGTACTCCATATATACACAGATGCTGCACAGCCTCACCACTCATGTAGTGACGAGCATGGATGAACTTCCACTAGCCCGCCTCTCCGACATCCTCTCCAGAGTCTCGAGCGAGCAGCTGCTACGGTGCCGGTGCGTCTGCAAGCGCTGGCGAGAAGTCGTCGATGATCCCTGCTTCCGCAACTCGGTGCACCACGCGAAAGAACCCGTGTACCTATACCACGAGATTGAGGAAGAGAAGATCCATCTCCTGAAGACACGTGAGGAGGAAGCGACGACACACGAGGAAGCGACGGCAACGACGCAGATGATCGAGATAGCACAATTCCCGGGTCTGAAAGACTACAGGTTCCGCGGCGCCTGCAATGGCTTGCTCTTTTTTGCGCCCATCGCCAATGTCAGGAACAATCCCGAGCTCCTGATTAATCCCCTTACTAGAGAAGTCCGGAGTTTGCCTAGAGCACCCGATCTTTCGCCATTTGCGTCGGTTTACGGGTTCGGGTTCGATCGCTCTACCGACACGTACAAGATGGTGCAAATCAATGCAATTGGCCATGACGAGAAGACCGGCACCCGCACGATGGCGGCTAGAGTCTACGACTTTGAGAAGCGGTCGTGGAAGACCTGCAAAGCCCTGCCGTCTTCTCGTGACGTTCATCCTGATTTCGTCTTTGCTTCCGGAGCTTTGAACTGGTTTCTGCTGAGTAACTCGTTGCCAAGCCCGTGGACGAGAGCGACACTCTCTTTCGACCTTACCAGGGAGGAATTCAGCTTGATCCCGCTCCCGGACGACTTCTCCGGATCCGGCCGCCCCACTGTCCAGTGGCAGTTTGGTCGAATGCACCAGCTGGGAGGGTCGCTGGCGCTGGTCCATCATTCGAGCAGGATGCATATTGACGTTTGGGTGCTCAAGGACTACAGAAGCAAAGAGTGGACTAGGAAATACAGGATCGACACGTTGGAGGCCCCATGCCCGGACGGCCTTGACGGCGGCAATTACTTCGTGATCGGCCTTCACAAACGCGACAGGCTCATGCTCCGTCACATAGGGGACAAGCAGTTGTATGTGTACGATGTCGACAAGGAAACATTCACGAGGTGTACGACCAAGGAGGACATTGCAATCCGTTGTTACGCCCTTTTCTGGTGCAAGACCCTAAGCCTTGTTTCTTTCGAGCGACATGGAGACGTCGCCAGACTCTAATTCGAGCACCTTATCAAGGACATTTTTAATTTCAATAGATTTTATGTCTTTCCTTTTCCTACTCCGATTATTACACTAAATATGTGATTTCTTTAATTCTGTATTTTTTTTGTAAATTTCCACAGAACATATCATTTCTCTACATTGTTAAACTTTTATACATATTTTGGTTAAGCTTATAAAGAGGTGCATTTTTGTTTTTCACTTTAACCACGGGAGAGAAAACATTATTGTACAAGTTCAAGTTTTGACTTCTTATTATCTATTGTCGAAGCTAGAACTAAGTTTGATTAGCAAGGAAGACAATTGAACTTGTGCGATGAAACTTTACCAAGTAAGAAACAGTCGAGAAATTTAATTAACACGAAAGGTTCATTACTTTGCGGGCTTCCACAAGACTCAACGTCTGGACCCGCCTTGATCACGGTTATAATCGTTGCGCAAATATTATATCGAATAGGCTCTGACTAAATTAAGTGTTGTCCGATTCGTGTCCATGAATCCAATGCAATCAAAATCGTTGGTCACATGGTATCCACGCAATCAACCTCTAAGTATGACTTGAGTCCACATTTACCACGTTTTAGGCAAGAACTTGTCCAAGAAGAGAGTGAGTACTTTTCGATTGAAACGTAAATTTACACGGGCCTCGGAAATTGCTTCTGTCGGTCTATAATCTCATAAAATAGCGAACTACTAGGTGAATGCCCCCGGTATGCTTGCATATTTTACTTAGCTGGAATTCTAGTAGTAACTATTCAAAGAGAGTTGCTTCAAAATTGGCCATATAGACAAAGCCATCTTTATATGTACCTTATTGACTTTTTAAATTTGAATGAGTTCATTTAAGTTAAAAGAATTCAGGCAAAGAGTCCGCACCCATGCACCATGGACAGCTCTGCCTTGTCCCTCGGCTTCGTCACTCCTCCGGCGAACCGATGAGGAGACCTCCCTCCAGGCTATCTCACTTTTACCTCGCTGCCTCGGACTCCTTGCACCGCTTAATTCCATCGCTCCTTTGGCGAACCGACGAGGAGACCTTCCTCCGTGCCGTCGTACCTTCACCTTCACCAAATCAGCCACTCCGCGTCTCGCGAGTCGCTACGTTGGCAATGCCGTCAGTATCGCGAAATTGGGCAATGCCGACTGAAGCTCCTCTCTCTTTTGTGAAAATTAGCATTCTTAACTCCTCATGTTTGTGTTATTGCAATTGATTGATTCATTTAATTATTATTTCTGTGACCGTCCAAACTAAGTGTAGCTCTCGAGCCAGTCTAATTTAAAAGCGCACTTGCTTGGTTAATCATGTCGCAATTTTCGCATCGACGAGAAAGCCCACCTTAATAGACGCGAGATTCAAGTAAGAAGTGATGCGGCTCAGTTTGGATACCAGCTCAAATCGAAAAGCGAGGATACAATTTTAAGAAAAATAAAACCAAACAAGATCGAACTATAAGTTTGAGCCAACTCAAGTCAAATTGATTTTTCCTTTTTCGGATCGATCCACACTATAGTAATGACTGCATGAAAGAATGTAGTGCGTTTGTCTTTGCAGTTTGAATTGTGTAACCCCAAATATAGATTCCTCGTTGCTATAACAAGTTCAGGCAAAGAGCTTCCCATGTTTATGTATATATTAAAAATGGGAAAAATTCATTATTTCCCAAGTGGAATGGCCCACTTATTAGTTTGTTAGAATAAGCGGCAAATTCAGTTTTTCTGAGTTGACTTGCAAGTCTGATTCTGTTAGTCAGTTTTCTTACATCACGTTTCATAATTTCAAAAGTGTTCTCCCGATTAGTACTGCAAGTTAAGAGAGTTCTTGCATAAGTTCGAATTTCAAGAGACAGAACTATAACCCGTCTCTCTCCAAAACCCTATACCCAATACCCACTACCCATTCATCTCCTTCCTGCAAAAAATGCTTTCGAGGTATTCTTTCGATACGAGCTTTAGCAGATGTTTTTTTTTACTGTGGCTTTAATAATTTTTTTTTGGATGCCTTTAGAGGAATTCTTTCTGTCGCTATCATTTCTCTCCTCCTTTTGCAGAGAAGAAAAAATGGACATGGGTCTCTCTTACGAATGGGCTGTCGACTGCATTAACATCATCATGCAGTTCGACGTTTTCACTGGCGGCATGTGGAAGAAGTTTTGGGATCAAATGCTCGAACAAAGTCCGGACATGCCGTTGACTGTCGAAGATACACGCTTTGAGGTTGGTGTCCTCAAAACTATCTATCTGTTGTCTCTGTCGATCATTTCTGAGAAGCAGAGGTTATTCAATTTTCAATGCAATGAGCAGTAGGTTTAAAGATCTCTGTATTTAGAATTAGTTGATGATGGATCTATGACAGCTAAAGAGTGAAGGAAAAATCTTGGTTCCCACACTTGAAACAATGGTTCTGTTTTCACAAAAGCACCAAGATCTGTCAGATATGCAATGTAACACAGATCTGTCATGAGGCAAAATGATTTCGACCCAAAGGCTCTGGACATCCTATGCCGTTCGCATTACTTAGTTATTACAGTTTTGGAGTTTTTCTAAAACCAGCATGATAGGTTTTCTTTTTTTCAAAACTTGATGATTTTTCCTTCGGCAGGCTTTCAAAACTTGTTGATTTTTTGTTGGGCAGGCTTTAAAAGAGGCACTTAGACTATGGGATCTACGGTTGGTACCCATCTTTGAAGGGGAGGAGGAACCTTCTCCAAAGATTGTGAATGGTTTTAATGCTATTTTTCACTATTACTTCCATTTCCACCGAGGGTTTTGCTATAGAAAAGTGAATGGCAAATGGCTGGATGAGAAGGGTAAGGTCATAAGTGTGGACCAATGTTGCGGTTATTTGCACCGATTAAAAGAACATGGTGAAGTGAGATTTTATGCTGTGGATGGGGAGCTGAATTTGGGCAGGGATGAGATCATGAGAAGAGCTGCACCATATTCTGAGGGCGTTGAAGTTCAGGAGAAGGCCGTTCGTGATTTGGCCGAAAAATACAGATTAGTAAAGAAATACGGATGAGAAAGTGAAAGTGAGTACTGGAAGTGTACTGGTATGGATGGTATATACGGAAGCTTGACTTGTTGATACTGACTGTGTACTGTTGTTTTTTTCCCAAGTATATCGTTTTCTCTATGTTGGTTCTACCATCTATATTCTTTACTATGGCTGCCTATATTATTAGAAATATCCTCCAAAAGATAATAAAGGAGCACGCATAGATCGAGATTTATTAAGATGCGTCAAACTCCGGATTTCTCTTAGGTCGAGCTTTATTAAGATCCATCAAATTAAGAGATTAATCAGGAGCTTTATTAAGATGCATCAAATTAAGAGATTAAACAGGAGCTCAGGATTGCTCCTGACATTGGTGATGGGCGCAAAAATAGCTGGCCATTGCACCTGTAGTCTTTTAGACCTGCGCTATCTCGATCATCTGCATCGTGGCCGCCTCGTGGGTCGTTGCTTAATCTTGCGGTGTAGGTACACGGGTTCTTTCATGCGGTGCACCGAGTTGTGGAAGCAGGGATCATCGATGACTTCCCGCACCAGCACCGTAGCAGCGGCTCGCTCGAGACTCTGGAGAGGATGCCGGAGAGGAGGGCTAGTGAAAGTTCATCCATGCTCATCACTACATTGAGTTGTGAGGCTGGGCAGCATCTGTGTATATATAGAGTACGAGGACGGGAGGGAGGATGGAAAGAGAAGGATTATTTATTAAGAAGTATCTGAATTATATCGTCTGTTTTCTTCCTCAAAGATAGGCATCGCTGTCTTTCCAAAACTTGGTTGGATTCTGCTCTGCTGCTTCGTGATTGGTCGTTCAAATATGGACGGGGGCGCCCTTTCCTCTTTTGGCTTGAAATAAAAGCAAACACAAACAAATGCCATTTAAGAATTTACAGTAATTATGGACAATATAATTCACGAATTCGTTTGTCATGCTCACGATAGACTGCAAAATTAACGTTTGATGTCCATTCGATAAAGAGCATGAACCGCGAGAATAGATTAAACAAACAACAACAGGTAAAAGAGAAGTAACAGAGAAATATCAATAGATCGATACAAATCTGGAATATATAAAGAACTATGTTATTTTGAGAAAGAATAAAAAAGCTTCGTGAATGTGGATGATTTAGTTGACCAACAAAAAATAAAAAGAATGCGGATGATTTAGATATATGTATATATTTATAGCAATTAAGAGATTCAAGCATGATATATATTTGTACATATCATACCGACTAAAGATTATTGTCCATTTTACTAGTAAGTGCGAGCGCTTACGGAATTCTCTCGGTAGCACAACTCCTTACTAATCAAACTTAGGTCTAGCTTCGACAATAGATAATAAGAAGTCAAAACTTGAACTTGTACAATAATGTTCTCTCTCCCGTGGTTAAGTTGAATAACAAAAATGCACCTTTTTATAAGCTTAACCAAAATATGTATAAAAGCTTAACAATGTAGAGAAATGATATGTTCTGTGGAAATTTAAAAAAATACAGAATAAAAAAAATCACACGTTTAGGGTAATAATCGAAGTAGGAAAAGGCTAAAATCTATTGAAATTACGGATTAAGACATTGAGAGAAGAGAAAGAGGGGGTACACCATCTTTATATATATATATATTCACCAGGGGCCTAGTAAAGATGATTTTTTGAGGGGGACCCCTGCAATCCACCCGTTGCTTTAAAAATTGCATACATGGTGAAGATGACATCGATTGATTGAGGAAGCGTACCGACCATAAGGGGACACATTTTACATTTTCAATTAAGTTGATTACGAAGAGTGTTCGACGCGTGGTTATGAAAATTTTTAACTGAGATGCTATTAGAATGTACAGATTTTTTTAAATCAACCTGCGATGATAAACCCATGCGAAATTTTACCTGATTGGCTTAGTATGGTTCTCGATATAGGTAATTGAGGACTTTCGATGCCAATTTTTTGATATGATTGTTATAACCAAGAGGATTACATCCACCCGCATCTATGGCAAAATGGACAATAAATCTTTTGTTGTTATGATATATACATAAAGGTCAGTATACCAAATACATGCTATAGTTTTTCTCCTTGCTTACTCTACATATACGTTCATGCTCTTTGACTTAGTTTTTTCTAAATCCGATAATTTGAAAACTCTCCCATTGACACGCAAATTCGTGTGTGATTAGCTCATAGTTATTTGAAATTTAATTAGTATTTGTTCGTTTGCTCTTTTTCGCGCCCATCATCGATGTCAGGAACAATCCCAAGCTCGCTGATTAATCGCCTTACCTTACTAGAGAAATCCCGAGATTGCCAAGAGCACCTGATCTTCCGCGACTTATGTCGGTTTTCGGGTTTGGCTTCGGGTTCGGGTTCGATCGCTCTACCGACACGTAAAAGATGGTTGGTGAGAAGACTGGCACCCACACGATGGCGGGTGGAGTCTACGATTTTGAGGAGTGGTCATGGAGGACCTGCAAAGCCCCTCTCGTGACGTTCATCCCGATTTCACCTTTGCTTCCGCAGCTTTGAACTGGTTTCTGATGAGGGACTCGTCGCCAAGACCGTGGACGACAGCGGCACCCTCTTTGGACCTTACCAAGGAGGAATTCAGCTTAATCCCGCTCCCGGACAACTTCTCCAGATCCGGCCGCCCCACTGTCCAGTGGCAATGTCCGCGAATGCACCAGCTGGGACGATCGCTGGCGCTGGTCGGTCCATCATTTGAGCACGGTGTAGATAGAGAGTGGACCAGGAAATACAAGATCGACACCGGGAGCACCCATGCCCGGACGGCCCTGACGGCGGCAACTACTACATGATAGGCCCTTACAAACGCGACAAGCTCATCCTTTGTCACTTTTTTTTTTTCTGGTCGACATTCTTTGTCACTTGGGGGACAAGGAGTCGTATGTGTACGATGTCAACAAGGGAATATTCACGAGGTATAGGACCGAGTACATCGTATTACGCTGTTATGCGCTTTTTCTGGTGCGAGACCCGTAAGCCTTGTTTCTCTCAAGCGGCACACTGACGAAACGACGTGGATCTTTCGTAGATCTAATTGTTCTCCAAATATGACACCGCAGTTTGTTCTTTTCTCATCCATTAATAAAACTTGAGCACCTATGCTTGCTCCTTTACGATCTTTTCAAGGATCGATGTTTTAATAATCTGCATGGCCATAGTAAGCAATAAAGAATGTAGAATGAAAAAAAATTCCCCTATTTTTGTTGCCACATCGATAATGAATGCCCTTTTTTATGAGCTTGACTAAAATGGGTATACAAGTTTTACAATGCGCAGAACAGAGAAATTCCGTGAAATATGTTACAACAATACAAAAATAACATTCATATATTTCTAGTAATATCTGAAGTAGGATAAAGCAAGAAACCAAAAAATTGAGAGGGCTGATGTTTTCTGGGACCCCCTGCATGCACCCGTTACATTGGAAGTGCGTTCACGCACGCACGCACGCAATAACGATGAGGATGACATTGATTTGATTGGGGATGTGTACACGGATGACGGAAGGGTTAAACAAAATCAAAAGGATTAATACCAAAAAAACCCTGTATTGATATAACTGTGATAAATTTACCCTCAGTTTGTTTTCGTTAGATTTTACTATCAAATTACTTTTATTAAATGACACGCGGCAGCTGAGGCATGTACCAATATTATGTTTTATCCTCCGTTTGTCACAATCGGTTTGTGATTTTTTGTGATATTAATCTAATTTAACGGAAACTAATGGAGAGTAAATTTATTACAAATGTATCGATTTGGGATTTTTTGTGGTCAACAAATTGATTTAGGATAAATTTGTCACAAGTGTACTATGAGTTTTTTGTGATAAAAATATTAGTTTTTGGTAAATTTATCACAGGTGTACCTGTTTAGATTTTTTGTTCTATTAACCCTAGCCAAAAACCGGAGAAAGCTGTATTAAATCCCTGCCCAACACAAACAGTGGAAGCCAAAGTCAGACAAAATCTTGTCAAATTTGTTGACAAACAAATTTGCATTCGATTGTTTTCATCATTATCTGCACACGTTTGCTTTTTCTTAAGAAAGAAAAAGAGAAGAAACGCGGCCAAGTCTATATTTATGAACAACCAATCATGAAGTAGCAGAATCCAACCCAAATTTGGAAAGATAGTGATGCTGATCTTAACGCATATTTGGGAAGGTGATGAAAGATATCGATGTATACATATCTTCAAAGAGCAATCCTCATCCGAATAGAACTAGGAAACCTCATAAGCTCTCAATAAATAACCCTTCTCGTTCCTTGTAATGGACATACGGCGCTGAACAGCCTCAGCAGACGATGGACGATCCACTCTTGACGAGCATTGATGAACTTCCGACAGCCATCCTCTCCGACATCCCCTCCCGAATCTCGGGCGAGTCGCTGCTGCCGTACCGGTGCGTCTGCAAGTGCTGGCGAGAAGCCATCGATGATTCCTTCTTGACCAACCCGTTCCACTGCTCGAAAGAGCGAGCGGTTCTATTCCATGAGTATGATGAAGAGGAGATCCATCTCCTGAAGAGACACGGGGAAGTGGCGGCGCAGATGATCAAGATAGGTGAATTCCCGGTACCGAGAGGCTATGCAATCCAAGGCTCCTGCAATGGCTTGCTCTTTTTCAGGCACAGGACCGATGTCAAGAACAATGGCGAGCTCCTGATTAATCCCCTTACAAAAAAATTCCTGAGATTGCCAAGAGCACCCGATCTTTCGCCGGACGTGTCTGTTTATGGGTTGGGGTTCGATCGCTCTACCAACACGTACAAGATGGTACAGATCAATGCAATCGGCTTTGATTACAAGACTCGCACCTGCACGTTGGGGGCTCGAATCTACGATTTCCACAAGCGATCGTGGAGGACCTGCACAGCCCCGCAGCTTCCTCACAGCGCTGGTCCTTCGCGTAACTTCGTCTTTGCTTCGGGAGCTTTGAACTGGTTTCTGAAGAGCTACTCGTTGTCGGACGGCCCCTTGGCGAGGGCAATGCTCTCTTTCGACCTTACCAAGGAGGAATTCAGCTTGATCCCGATCCCGGATGTTTTCTTCAAATGCGACGACTTCAATCTGGGGACGCGAATGCACGAGCTGGGGGGATCGCTGGCGCTTGTCCATCGTCTGGGGAACAAGGACATCGACCTGTGGGTGCTCCAGGACTCCACGAGAAGAGAGTGGACCAGGAAATACAGCGTGCGGCTCCCGAGTGCGGTCGAGAACGACTATTACACCGTGGTAGGCACGTACAAACGCGACGAGCTGATCCTCCGCCGCGACGGAGACATGTACTTGTACGATGTGAACGAGGATAGATTCACGAAGTGTTGGACCGGCGCACGTGGTTGTTATGCGCATTTCAGATGCGAGCCCCTAAGCCTTGTTCCTCTCGAGCGACTTGGTGACGCCGCCAGACTCTAATTGTTCTCCAAATATGACACCATACGTAGCACCTTGCTCCTTCCTTATCTTTTCAAGGATATCTTTAGAGAAAACCGTATGCTTGGAACAGTTTTGTGTAGTCAAGCTGTACATATTATGGTATTCCATCCGTATATCTCTACATTAGAAAATAACGAGGTTATAGACCGAAGCAACTTCCAAAGCACATGTAAATTTACATTCCAATCGAAATATATTCACTCTCTTTTCCGATATATTCTTGCCTAAAACGCGATCAATGTGGACTCGAGTCATGCTTAGACTTTGATCACATGGACATCACATGACCAACGATTTTGATTGCATTGGATTCACGGACACGAAGCGGATCACTTTCTATTTCTATCGAGTCAATATGTATCCGGTTAGAATCTATTCGATATAGTTTTCCTGCGACGGTGGTAATCTTTTATCGCGCAAGTACAAGAGTCTTCCTTAGTAATCAAACTTTGGGCTAGCTTTGATAATAGATAATAGTTAGCAAAACATGTACTTTTACAATATTGTCTTCTCTCCCGTGATTAAGTTGAAAAACGAAAATGCACTGTTTCATAAGCTTAACCAAAATATGTATAAATGTATTAGTGTAGAGAAATGATATCTTTCTGTGAAAATGTACAAAAATACAAAATAAAAAACTATATGTTTATGGCAATAATTGAAATAGGAAAAAGCAAGTAATAAATTCCGTTAATATTACGAGTTAAGAATTTAAGAGAAGATGATGACAATAATTGATTGAGGAGGTGTACGGACGATAAGAGGATGCTTTTTACGCATTTTCTTTTAAAATCATGAGGTGGCTATGAAGAATTTTAACTAAGACTTTACTAGAATGAGTGGATTCTTAAAATCAACTGATTCGGGCTCGCCAATCGATCACCTCTAATTGCAATTTCATGTTTCTCATGGAAGATGAATGGCTATCTGGCCTTCAACAGGTACGGGAAAATTTCATAAATGCTCGCAATCACCAATATTTTATCGATTTACCGATAATCTTTATTACCTTTTACTTTTTGTTTAGTCCATTCTTGCGGTTCATGCTTTTTGACTCTTTTTTTTAATTTTAAAATTCGAAACTTTTACGTCCACACACAAATTTGTGTGCGATTTTATTCATAATCATTGTAAATTTAGTAAGTAATTGTTTTTTTTTTGTTTGCTTTTTCTTAAGAAAGGTGACGAACGATATCGATCTCTGTGTATCTACATAGGGTAATCCTCGTGGGAATAGAACAAGGAAACAGAATATATGATTCAGATACTCTTGGTAAGCAATACCTCTCATTCCTTGCACTCTATATATACACAGATGCTGAACATCGTCATGCAGATCGCGGCTGCATATTCTTGATTGGCACGGATGAGCTTCCACTAGCCCTCCTCTCCAACATCCTCTCCCGAGTTTCGAGCGAGTCGCTGCTGCGGTGCCGGGGCGTCTGCAAGCGCTGGTGGGATGTCGTTGGTGATACCCGCTTCCGTACCGCGAGGTCAAGGAAGGGAAGATCCATCTCCTGAAGGAACACGAGAAAGCACCGATGAAGGTGATCCGGATGGTGGAGTTCCGATCGAAAAACTACATGATCCGAGGTGCCTGCAATGGCTTGCTTTTTTTCGCGCCCTTCAACGATGTCAAGAAGTATCCTGCGCTCCTGATCGATCTACTTACTAAAGGAATTGTGAAATTGCCAAGAGCACCCGATCTTTCGCCGGACATGTCTGTTTCTGGGTTGGGGTTCGATCGCTCTACCGACACGTAAAAGATAGTACAAATCAATGCAATCGACTTTGATGAGAAGACTGGCACCTGCACGTTGGGGACTCGAGTCTACGATTTCCACAAGCGATCGTGGAAGACCTGCAAAGCCCCGCCACTTCCTCACAGCGCTGGTCCTTTACGTAACTTCGTCTTTGCTTCAGGAGCTTTGAACTGGTTTCTGAAGAGCTACACATTGTCGGGCAGCCTCTTGGCGAGGGCGACGCTCTCTTTCGACCTTACCAAGGAGGAATTCAGCTTGATCCTGATCCCGGACGGTTTTGTCGAATGCGGCAACTTCAATCTGGGGATGCGAATGCTCGAGCTGGGGGGATCGCTGGCGGTTGTCCATTCTCCAGACACGAGGCACAACGACGTGTGGGTGCTTGGGGACTACACGAGAAGAGAGTGGACCAGGAAATACAGGATCGGGCCCCCGTGCGCCGGCGGCTGCTATTACACCGCGGTAGGCCCATACGGACACGACAAGCTGATCCTCCGTCACCGCGTGGAGGAGGAGTGGTATTTGTACGATGTCAACGAGGATAGATTTGCGAGGTGTAGCTCGCAAATTCCTCCCGAGCGGGACATTCGAAGAAAACGTCCGGGATCGGGATCAAGCTGAATTCCTCCTCTTCAAAGTTCATTCTCTCATGCTGGTTTTAGAAGAATTCCAAATTTGACACTATTTGAGGAAACCCATAACAAGTCTTGCAAAGGGGCCGAAAACCAGTCATGATCTGGGAAAAGAATAAGCATGATGCCCTAAGCCATAAGCTTTGGCTCAAAATCTAAGCTCATCTGCTGTTAGCAAAACCAACCAATCTAAACCTTTATACTGACACAGCAATAAGCACGCTTGAAACGCAGTGAAAGAATTAAAATTGCGGTTGAAAGGCACCGTTTCAGCCTCGAGTACGGAGGGACCGACTGAGCGGGATATGATTTGCACACCGACGCTGTAGGATCCTCAGTAAAGTTCTGCAAAATCACCTTCAAGCGGTGAATTTGGCAGCCTGGACTGCATGCTTGATGACTGTAGATTATGAAAGCACCATTTCACCAGTAATCTAACATCTAGTTATCCGGGTATAAAACCCACTAAATCATATCTGTCCACAGCCCCAAGAGCCAATAGGCTCAAACCCCAAACCTACTGAACCCAATGTCCTACAACACCAAAACAGGCCAACGGACCAAATTGAAGAACTGGCCCAACCTTTTCTGCCATGGAAAGATAGAATTTATCCTCTTGTTGAATCGATATATATTTGATTAGAGCCTATTTTCTTGCAACGGATATAGCTGTGGTTGGCTCGGATCCAGGCATTAAGACTTGGGGGAGCCAACATAAAGCATCAAAATTTTTCATACTCGTTAATTTTCTCGATTGTTTCTTTCTTGGTAATGTTTTATCGCACGAGTTCAAGAGTCTTTCCTCAGTAGTCAAGCTTAGCCTAGTTTTTATAATATCTACTAATTAACAAAACATAATCTTTTGTACTTTTCCCAACTGACAAGCATATTTTTCTTGCGTGCATGATGAGCATGACATTAGTTGACCGAGGAAGTGTACGGACGATGGAATGGTAGTAACTCCTGCCCAACACAAACAATGGAAGCTAAAGTCACCCTTTGACGAGTTGATCCCAGTCACTAAATTTGTCATCTTGAACCAAAAACATCAACACTTGTCCAGAGCCTAAGCAATTCTTCCTGGTGAAAGCACAAAGTGTGGTCGCAGAAAACCGTTTTCTTTACTATTTATTGGTGACCATCTTGGTCACCATGTTTTGGACTAGTTCTCGATTCACAGCTATAAGTACTCTCTCCACACACACACACACACACACCAACACTACACTTTCTTCGAGAAGTTCGACATAAGTTTCTGTCGACCGAGAAAAGATATGAAGGGCGTGGCTTTGGTGGCGGCGGCGGTGATGATAGCACTCACGGCGAGCGTCGCAGAGGGCATCACTTGTCAGCAAGTGGAAAAGTCTCTTGGCCCTTGCGCATCGTACCTCACTAAAGGAGGGTACCCCGGGTCACTGTGCTGCAATGGAATGAGAGACCTGAAGAACAACACCCCATACACTGCGGACAGGCGCGCCACCTGCTCAGTTTTCCTAGAGAACCCCTCCTTCGGTGCCGACGACTATCTGGAAATTTGAGTTGCGCTCTTCCCGTCAACAGGAAACCGTTTCAATGGTCCGGAGATCTAGAGCATCGGATTCAAATTGAGCAACCAGACTATAAACCACCTCCACAATTCAGGCCCTATTTCTTCAGTGCATCTCCTCATGCTTTCAATAGTGTACCTTGAACATCTAGAGAGACACTGTTGACTGTTTTCCAGGACAATTTGTAAGCTTAAACAAAAAGGTTGACCTTGTGTGGTTCTCACTAGAGAGCCACATTGGTCCATGAAAATAAAAAAAATTTAGATTTCTAAGTCATCTACTTAAAAGACCGGCGATCGGACAATTTCTTACCTTTTCAGCAAGTAGAGGATGATTGATACTTGTAGACATGAATATCATAACATCGTTAACGTAACCTTACGATATATATGACAGATGATCGTATTGTCACTTTTATGAGCCCATCAATAATAATAAAATGGTACGAGAAAAGAGGGATGATATATGCGCGTTGACCGGTTTTAAGTCGAGCATTTACCTTGAAATATCTTTATCGGTGTTGTATCTTCCTAAATTATAGAAATGTGCTTGCGAAATATTCGATTCTTGTTTGTGGCATTATTTTTGGAAACAATTAAACCAACTCACTCAATCACCTTATTTTCCTAAAGTAAATGTCGATATTGGTTTAATAGTGACATAGTACATCAAGCAAGTCACTATTTAAACAAATCGATTGCGTACTGTAACGAATGAGAAATTTTACTTATGAATTGTAAAAATGTTAAGCCCTCGTCTAATGTACAATTTACGTACATTCTCATATCAAGGTGTTAATACGAGAACGACACTTGTTACGAGTATTTCGAATTTATAAAAATTAGTGAGTTGAAGAAAACAAATTCTACGTACAAACCAAAAGGTCAAGAAGAGAAGTGAGTGGAGTTAGAAGATGAATTGCTTGGTGTAGGATCTAAGCATACCACGAGAAACAAGAGATAAACAGTAAACACTAAGTTGGCATATAAACTGTTGCTTAATATTCGATAATTCACCGAGCCTTAATCATGTCAATTTATACATGAGCAAATTTTGCCCTTATACGATGTATATACTCAGTATATTTTATTCTCTCATAGCTTAATTAGACTCGTAACTAGTACGGCTAGTGTTATCACCTAGAGAGGGGTGAATAGGTAATTTTATCAAATTGGATGATTTAAACGTGCACAATGAATATATTCGGAATTTGAAATTCTCGATTCTGGTTACTCTTCTTGTACGATGTTTGCACTCCTTTTATACTTCTCTATTTTCAATCTATCCGTTGAACAGTCTTCGGAGAATTGATCTCCAAATCAACTAGTTGAAGAATCTTCCCAAAAGAAGATGCATAGCCATTAAAAGAAGAACCATTATCTCCAAGTGATTTGATCTCCCATACGATCAAATCAAGGTTTCCATAAATGTAGTTCTTCGTGTTTAAGGAACGATCTTGTGATTACTAATTAGGATATTTTGAGATATCAATTTGATTGCCCTGCATAAACTTGCCAAAAATAATACTTATTGAATTTGACGAGGAATTTTGAGTCTGATAACAAAGTCGTCTGATGACTCAGTATTTAACTGCATCAAATAACTTAAATGTAATTGTGATCAGAAAAAGATTGTTTTGTCTTTCTTCAAAACTAATTAGGGATTTTCCACAACAGTAACAAATAACGCAAGCATTCATATTTTCCCCTCACCATCTAGTGGACCTTACTGTTTTATTTGTGCAAAGAGCATATATTGAAGAACTATTCATTATTATTTGTGAATTTACTTGTCAACGTTTACGTATTGTGAAAGTTTCTAGCGTTTAGGATTTAAAAAAAAAATCAAAATCAAAATGCGCGCGTCTCAAAGATTTGAACTGAGCAAACAACAAAAAATAGAAATAAAAGGTCTATTTAGACAAGCACGTTTTAGAGATTGAAGTGCGTTCAAAATGATGCGCGTCTATCAAAATGTTCGACTCAATATTTCATGTCTAACGTACTAATCAAGGGTCTTAATTTGTTAGCTAATGTTTATGGTTTTGGTAATGACATAACATATATGTCTTTGGTCTAATGTAGAAAGAACAACCGAAAAAGTCATAAATTTATTGTAATTATGCAAATTCAGTCCTAAACCTTTTGTTTTTTGCCAATCGAGTCCTAAACATTTTGTATTCGTACTAATTCAATTCACCAGGCCAATTTTTACTCACTAGCGTTGACATGGACTATTTTTAATAAAATTTTATTTTTTTGAATTTTTTATTATTTTATTTTTCTTTTTTATTTCTCTCTCTTTTTTTTCCCTCCTTCTTCCTTCTTTCTCCAGCAACTCGCCAAAGGTAAGGACTGACGAAGAAGGAGGAAGAAAAAAAAAAAGAAAAAAGGATCGAAAAAGAAAAAATAATAAAATATTATTAAAAATAGTCAATGTCAGCATATGCCGAATGGCCGGCGCCGGTTAGCGTCCACATGACTTAAGTATTATTTAGCATAAATATAAAATGTTTACATGACTTAATTAGCATAAAAAAAGATTCATGACTGAATTTGTATAATTGCAACAAGTTTAGTACTTTCTTAATAATCTCCCTTCAAACGGCGTATGACATACCTTCTGAGAATTCCATGGGGCCATAAGAAAACGATGCAAGTCAATACGTGCCTTGAACTAGTCAATGAGCGCGGCGCGTACGCCCCAAAAATACATCTAAACCATTATAAGAAAACAGTACATATATTTGTCTCATATATTTTAGTACATATATCATATTCATGGAATAATTTCTCCTTATATTGACTGAAGAAACCATTTGTTCCTTCTATTTGTCATCAATGGAAGCAGGCGGGCGGAGAAATCTGTTAAGTGGAAACGTTGTCCGGTTGTTCATGATTGCCGCGACAGCGACCAAGGATGCGAATGAACGTTTTTTGTGCGTTGTGGCGTCAATGTCGACGGCAAAAAGAGCACCAAAACTAAACACCTATAAACACCTTTTTTCCTGCATTATAAGTTGAAACTTACAGTTTTACTAAGAGCAAGGCCATGGGAATCATGCACAGTTTGGTCTTGTTCCTGGCCGTCTTGCTTGCTGGGATCCAAGTCATCTGCTCATACACTGATCCTGGTGACTGTTAGTCGATTCGATTCGATCAGTTGAATTCATGTTGGGCCAACCTTAGCTCCTGAGAGTGCACATCCTACTTTTCTTTTGATCATCTCCAGTTTTCCTCAAACAAGAAGACATTCGTTACTTTGGTAGGGAAGTACATTTATATAGGCAAGTTAGGAGCACTCGCATTGCATCTGATTAATCTGTTTGCCGCAAAACATCGCATAATTAACTGCGGCACTTCAATCTCTGGAGGCAACACGGCAGAACACGCCGCTCAGCTGAGAAAAGGACGATCCTTGCGGGGCGCCTTGGGATGGCATGACCTGCAATGACTCAAGGGTGACTGCGCTGTGAGAAATTTCTGTGTACCTTTATACTTTCTATTAACTTTATCTATCCATTTTCTTGTCCATATGGATTATTTCAACTAATGCACCTAATGTTCCGTGATTATCCTATTTCAGGAGCCTTTCGACTAGGAACATCACAGGGTCATTAAGTGGCAACATCGGAGGCCTCACGGAGCTAATATCTTTGTGAGCACTCTGGTCTTCAATGAATTTGAAAAGTTAGATACCACAAACATTTTTGTGATTTAGCAAAGTTCGCTTGTGGGAAATCTTTGATGCAAGGGCTAGTTCTCTGTATCGTTGATCTTGACTTATGTCGGTTTTTGTTTTCATTACACTTGTATCTTCTTTCCAGGGATTTGTCTTTTAACAGAGAACTCACCGGTCCCCTCGTGCCACAACTGGGAGATCTGCAGAAGCTGACTACCTTGTAACGACTATTTCACATTATCATTTCTTAATCTCCAGAAGAAAAATCATCCTCTACCTTTTTTGCTTGTTCGTGTGCTTATTCTTTCAACTGTCAGAATTTTAGCAGGCTGTGGCTTCACCGGCGAGATTCCTGATGAGTTGAGCAAACTGTCCAACCCAGTCTTCTTGGAAGAATCCAGGATTGATATACTGAAGTTCTGTTCAATCTAACCATCTTGTTCCACAACTGGGATTTTTGTTGGGTTATCCGGTGTAAGAGTGACTTAATCTCATGTTTAATCTAACCTTCTTGCCAGGGCTCTTAGTGATAATTACTTCGTTGGTAGTCTTCCTCCCTCTCTGGGCAAATTGTCCCAGCTCTTTTGGCTCGATTTGGCTGGAAACCAGTTTAGTGGGACTATACCCGTTTCGACAGACAGTGCCCCGGGCTTGGATCTTCTCCTAGATGCCAAGCACTTGTGAGTAATCATCTGATTTCTTTGCTCATATAGCTTCGAGATCAGTGCACACATGTTTTTGCACATATATGTTTTGACCTGTATAATCTCATTCTCTCTCTGCATATACAGCCGTCTCAATAAGAACCTTTTCTCGGGTTCCATTCCTGAGAAACTATTCAGCGCAGACATGAAATTGACGCACTTGCAAGTGGATAGTTAATTATTTATCATCCTTTTGTGCTATCCTCTCAATTAGTTCCATTTCTTTCTGGCAGAGTACTTGATAAAAAACAACTTAGCGGACCTATCCCGTTGACATTAGGACTTGTTCTAACACTCGAGGTTCTGTAAGTGAAAATTCATATGCTATCCTCTTGTTCTTTTAATTGGCCACCAAAACCTTTATGACCTGATATCTCTGTTGATTTGGTGCAAAATGCAAAAGTTGACTTGACAACAATTCGTTTTCGGGGGAAGTCCCTGCGAGTCTCAACAACCTTGTCAACGTCATTGAATTGTCAGTACCTTTTTTCTTGTCCAATGTTTTCAATGCTTTCCGTTATGCCAGTTAGAGTTCACGGACACATTCTCCTGCCTCTTGCCGCGCTTGGCTTCTCTTTCAGGAATTTAACATACAACAGCCTGACTGGTCTCTTTCCCGATTTGAGCAACATGGAGTCGCTTACCTTCGTGTGAGTAGATGTCAAACACTCAAACGTCCCAATTCCGCATCACACAGTCCATCCCTGCTTTTGTACTAACGACGGTCGGTATCATGTACTAAACAGGGATCTCAGCAACAATTACTTCTGCCCGACAGATGTTCCAGATCGGCTGTCAAACTTGCCATGGCTAAGCACTCTGTACGTCCTCGTGTCAGTCATTAAGGGATCGCAAAATATTTTTTCGCAATCTGGTGGTGAGATCATTTGACACTCTCTAAAGTACAGGTTTGTGCAGGATTGTGGAGAACGGATCGCTTCAAGGGCCTCTACCGAATGAACTCTTCAGCAGTCCAGAACTTCAATTTGTGTAAGATCACATTTTCATGGGCATATTTATCCTAATGTGTAAAGCTCAATTTCAAGACTAAAAATCATTTCTTTTGTGCAAACTCAACCAGAAAATTGAGAAACAATGCAATCAATGGCACATTAAACATGAGCAGCAATATCAGCCTTAATTTGGAGCTCGTCGATCTTTGATATAACCAGATTTCCTCGGTGGAAACCAATTCATCAGAATATGCCAATACACTAGTGTGAGAAATTATATTTTTCGCATTACCAGCAATGTGCATTTTCGCTTCTGATGATTGTTAATCTTACTGATGAAATCTTGTCAATCCAGCCTCTTAGGCAATCCGGTCTGCAACAACAGTCTTGCAAACACAAGCTACTGCCAACCTCCACAACAACCTGCGACGTCTAATTATTCTACCAGCCTCGTGCTTTGCGGAAACAATTCGTGTCCACACGACCAAATGCTCAGCCCTCAGAGCTGCAATTTCCCTTTTCCATACCAAGGGTAATTATATTTCAAAGCACCCTCCTTCTGGGAAATCAATGTGACCTTGTTTCAGGATCTTGAGGAGAGCCTCCGGACAGGATTGGACCTTGCTCCCCGCTCGGTTTTCGTAGAGAACCCCTTCTTCAATATCGACAACTATCTGGAAGTTCAAGTTGCGCTCTTCCCGTCCCCAGGAAATCATTTCAATGGTTCGGAGATCACACGCATCGGACTCGACCTGAGCAGCCAAATTTGTAAACCGCCTCAACAACTCGGTCCCTGTTATTTTATGGCATCTCGTTACGCTTTCAGTACTACCTTAGGCATCTAGAGAGACACAGTTGACTCTTTTCCAGGACAATTTGAAAGCTTAAATGGGGAGTAAATCCCTCGGTTTTGATTACTTTTAGTGCACACTAGCAAGCATCAAGAGTATGACTTGCATTTCTTTGGGTAATAAAAAACTAAAGGCCTATTGATGATCTTATTACGGTTCCATCATTACACAACCGCAACTTGATTTTCTCATAATCGACCTAATTTTGTTCAGATTGATCAATTTTCGCCTTTCGACTGTGTCTGTGTTAATTATGTCTAATGGCCCTCAACATTGCGGCAGTAAAGATGGTCATACTCGTCAATGAATCGAAGGCAGTTTGGTGTCTACTTTCCTCCATTTTTCTTTAGCTTTTGTCCACTCAATAAGGAAGAGTTTGATCTTTCATCGCTCCATTTCTACTGTCTTCATAGTCTGCAGAGTTTCTTGACGTTCGGACAAGTTTGTTAATCTGATAACGATACTCTAGTGATGCTATGGTTCGATGTAAGCACACGTGTGTGAGATTTTGTGGGATCACAGCCAACTATATTAAAAGCTTAAACTGTTAGATGAAAGTGCTCCCGCTCACGCTTTTTGTGGGACCACAGCCAACTGTTCTAAAAGGTTAAGGCGTTAAATGAAGGCGTAGTTTACTATTTAATTACTCTAATAGCGTGTCCTAATCAAAATAGGCGAGGTTTAACGACAATATTATTTGAGGCATTGAATTGAACCCCTACTTCGCAAGCTTGATCGTTTACTAGTGTCCTTGAACACTTGTTAACAGGATCCAAATTTCTTTAAATCAAAAGCTGGATCGAGATTCGGTTAAGTACACCGCATGAGCAGGCCTAGCATTTATTTCGTTTTATCTATGGTATATGATTGGAATATGAGATGTTCGGAGGAATTATTGTAAGCTAAAAAAAGAACAATTTTGGACCATGACAAATATTTTCGGTCTTTTAGTCGATTTGTTCAATATGTATTGGTCATTTTTTTATCATTCTAACCCTGCAAATTGATCATTCTTGGCACTTATGAGTGTGTAGCATGAATTATACAAGCAGCATAAAAGTCGAATCGGGTGCAGAACTATCCAAGAGGCCTGCACTACTTGGACAACTCGGAGCTTTCAATGCACCGATTGTCTAATCATGCGTGTTCCATCGTTCCCATCGCCTCGTAATTAATGATTAAGGGCGTGTTTGTTTTGGTAAAACTTCACAATAAAAAAATATTTTCCAAAAAATCATGTTTAAGAAAAAAATTTACTCTTTTCAGATTGAAGAATTCATTTTCCTAACTTTAAGCATGTATATTTTCTTTTACTCTATATGGTTTTCCGTTGACTAATTGTTGTCAGCAAAAAATTATTTCACTCAAACAAACGTACCCTAAGTTTGAATTCTAAGATGAAGGGTAGGGTCTCATGAAATCTATTCTTGGGTCAATCTTCTCGGTCTTTATGGGCTCTACAAGGAGGACGAGTCATCAAAAGGAGTTCAATCATCTACACAGGTGGGGAAGTTGTGGAGCGCAAGAAGTACGTCAATGTCATTAGGAAATGTTGACGGGCTCGGGCAATCTCCTTGAGTGAAGGTATCGCATCCATTTAATGTGAAGAATATGCTAATCCGAGGCAAAGATGCTTTCCAGCCATTGTAGGCCCTTCTAACTCGAACAATGCGGCACTCATGAAGTTATTAGCAGAAATACAACAAAAGAGATTTTGAGAGGGCGAAGAGTTCGAAAATAGAGTTAGAGCTCTGTAGTTTCTGAATTAGAGGTTTGTGTCGATGGATTTGACTCCCCTCCATCTCTAAATTATGATGATTATGCAGTCCATAGCTGAAAAAACATGAATCAAAATGACGTGATTCCATCGCTAAGACATTCAGAGAGAAATACTGTGCTATGAATCAACACCGAAAATGCATTCTCCATCATAAGGGCTCGTCACATCCTCTCCCTCCGTCTTCTAAGTCTATACATCCCCATACCATCCAAGTATACTCCAATATAAACTTCCAGTGCACTTATTCCTTTAAGCTTCGGTAATTACTTGCTTTCGGCTGGCACATAAAAACTTATTATGCATGTCATGCCAAAGAGTGTTAGTTGTCAACATGAGGAGGGGTGTGCTTCCTGCGATTATTCAAGTGATCGAATTTCGCGAGTGCATAAACCAAAGGAAAGAGGACAAGCGAATGGCACTGCATAGAGTGACTGCTAAGCAACAGATACTACGAGGCAGGACAAAAGAGGAATCGACCTCTTTGTTTGTCGCCGACCCACTCATTCCATTGCAGTCCTCGACCCCTCGTATTGAATTAGTTTACAAACTGCGTAGTAGTCTCCAAATGGGTCTTACGCGCCAAAGGAATAAGTAAAAGCTCCAAGTGGCATTTCGACGATGAATCGTACCTGGATCCTACGTGTTATGTTGTAGATCGATCTTGTGAGTTGATGTGTACTTATCATCGTTCTACTTCTTTCGTCAAATCTTCGATGGTGTGTGCGTTAATGAGCAATTTATTGGTATTGTAACCATTGACGATGGCAAACCCTCTTCCAAAATCGATGTTTGACATATCCATTTCGCCACGATCAAACGGGCATGTTTAAAGTAGACATGAGATTTATGTTTTTCCTTACTAATCCTGGGAGTGACATCATGGGCTTGGTTTGTTTTGACTAGAATGACGATTGAACGTCGAGTCGGGTGACTGGGCACGAGTGAAAATTAAGGAAGAAAGAATGCTTGATATCACGTGACAAGTCGCCGTACAGATTAAATTGTTATGTTTCGCAAAAATTCGAGGGATAACGGGTGCCCTCTATACAAAACAAAGGCATTGGATTGAAAATGTGCCTTGTATCCTGCTCTAAAAAATCCTTGTTTCCTGGTAGTTTGTCATCTTTGGAAAAGCTGGCGGACGGAGAACACGGTGAGCGCATTGTTTAATTGTTTATGACAGTGACCAAGCAAAGGCATTAACGCGGAAGAATTGAACCATAACAATGATTACTGAGCTTTGGCTTCCAAGACAAGGCAAACAAAAGAAGAGAAAACCTCCCTAATCAAGATTAACCACCCACAAAAGCCTCTCCCTCTCCGTGTCTTTCCTTTTGTCTCAGCTTCTAGGATCTTGAGACACTTCTTGCAATTCCAAGAACATATCAATCAACTTAACTCCCAGACACACCCTTTTCTTGCTCCAAAAATGAGAGTTTTGCTCATAACTTTCTCAGTGAGGATCATATCATGAACTTAGAGTGGCTGAGGATTGTTATCTACTAAGACCAAGCTTTGCTCTCCTTCTTTTTTTGGGTTTTTTGGTGGCAATCACAGAAATCATGATGAGATTGGTCTTCTTCCTGGCTTTCTCACTTGCTGTGATTCATGTCATCTGCTCTTTCACTGATCCTGGTGACTGTAAGTAATTTCATGAGAGTACATGTTAGACCAATAAGATTCGTTACTTTGTTACACCA
The DNA here is from genome assembly GCA_031216235.1 of Syzygium jambos. NCBI lineage: Eukaryota > Viridiplantae > Streptophyta > Magnoliopsida > Myrtales > Myrtaceae > Syzygium > Syzygium jambos. The sequence continues at coordinate 11,941,437 of CM062230.1, read as the reverse complement.
ATACATTTAGATGGCCCAGTTAGTGTATGATTTATTGCTCTGATTCCTGTATTTGTGAGATTGTGATTGTGAATGAACAAGCTAAGGGGGGATATTTGGGACTTGGGAGTTTTCAACATGTAGGAAGTATGCTATATTACATATGTAGACTAAGTAATTTTGAAAAATAATTAAGCACGCGCATCCAATAAACTCTTTTTCGCTTCAAAATGTCACATGATCAGCTGCAGCGCTTCAATCTCTACGGGGAATATGGCAGAACACGCCGCCGAGCTGGGCGAAAGACGACCCGTGCGGGACACCTTGGGATGGCGTGACCTGCAACGGTTCAAGGGTGACCGCACTGTGAGTACAGTACTTTCACTTCACCTTTTTCCGTGAAATGCCCATCGCTGTACTCCATATATGACTCACAATCAATCGATGTACAATAATGTCGTGCGGCTATTATTGGTTTCAGGGGCCTTTCATCTATGAGCATCCAAGGGTCATTGAGCGGTGACATAGGAGGCCTGACGGAGCTAAGATCTTTGTAAGTCCTCTGTCCTTTAAAGAATGATTCATAACTAAGATCAGATAGAAGTTCTTCCTGATTTTAGTAGCAGGCACTACAATTCAAAGAGAAGTGCTATATTTCTTGATGGGCTCAATCTCAACTCGTGTCTATTTTTTTCTCATCACAATCGGTTCTATCTTATTTCCAGGGATCTGTCTTTTAACACAGACCTCACCGGTCCCCTCACGGCCCGACTAGGAGATTTATCGAAGCTTAATACTTTGTAATGGCTCCTTCGCAAGAATGTTTTTTGATCTCGAAAAAGTTTGTGTTCTTCTGTTTTCTTTTTTTTTTTCGCTTTTGCACTGTGCTTAGTATTTCTTCTATCAGAATCTTAGCAGGTTGTGGCTTCACCGGCAATATTCCTGATGAGCTTGGCAAGCTCTCTCAGCTGACCTTCTTGTAAGAATTCGGGATTGATATTATGGGAATTTCGTTTGGTTATTCATTGTATAAGTGACTTATTCTCTCCGTTCAAGCTAACCTTCTTGCCAGGGCTCTCAACAATAATAAGTTCACCGGTAAAATTCCTGCTTCTCTGGGGAAACTGTCACGACTCGGTATGCTCGATTTGGGCGAAAACCAGTTAACTGGACCAATACCGATCTCGAATGACCCCCCTGGATCCCCTGGATTGGATCTTCTCCTAAATACCAAGCACTTGTGAGTTTCATCTAATTAATTTACTAGTATAGATTCAAGGTAAATGCAAAACGTGTTAATGCGTACATGTATGAGCATGTATGGTTGTCTGCCTGGGCATGATCGGAATGAGATCTATTTAATTTCTTTCGAATTGGACCGCAAAGAAGTCACTCGTTCTTGGTTTGGTTTTTCAGCCATTTCAACAAGAATCAGCTCTCGGGTTCCATTCCAGACCGACTATTCAGCCCGAAAATGAAACTGATACATGTGTAAGTTTTTTGCTCAAGTGATGGATGTGTAAGTTGGTACTCGATTGTTAACATACTCCGCCACCGTCCTCTTAATAAGCAGTTAAATTTTCCTTTCTTACAGATTATTTGATTCTAACCAATTTAACGGATCAATCCCGTCCACTTTAGGACTTGTTCAGACGCTCGAGGTTATGTAAGTGAAAATCTCTTTATATGGATTCCGGCTAATCTTTTTTATCAGTCACGCGAAGCTATCGTGACCATTCTTGTTCTGTCATTGAACTCGGCGCCACAAATGCGACAGTCGTCTTGACAGGAATTCCTTTTCGGGAGAAGTTCCATCAAATATCAGCAAACTTGTGAACGTCAATGAATTGTTAGTACCTATTTCATTAATTCCCGATATGCCAGCTTAAGTCCACTGAAATTGCTGCTGTGATCTCTTTCAGGAATTTAGCGTACAACAGACTGAATGGTTCTTTCCCAGATTTAAGCAACATGAAATTGCTTAGCTCCGTGTGAGTAAATATGCCCATGTACTCAATGGTACTGATTTTACACTACACGTTTTATTCTCTCCTTCTACGCTGATGAAGGTCAACGTTGTGTACTAAATAGGGATCTTAGCAACAATTATTTCGACCCAACAGATGTTCCAGAGTGGTTCTGGACCTTACCATCGCTTACCACTCTGTACGTCCTCCTTGTACTCGAAGCATATTCAGTAATTTTTTTCCCCGAGCTGGTGGTAAGATCTTTTGGGAATTCTCTGAAGAGCTATTTTGGTCAGGGTTGTAGAATACGGATCGCTTCAAGGGACTCTACCAGAAGGAATCTTCAGCAACCCACCAATTCAAGTAATGTAAGATCATATGTTTTAGACCATTTTTCGTAGGAAAAAGGAAGTGCGATTTCGAGACCAGAATCATCCTTTTTTTCTAACTGGACAGACAATTGAGAAACAACGCACTCCGCGGCACATTGAACATGAGCGGCAACTTTAGCCCACAACTCGGGAGCATCGATCTGCAGTATAACCGGATTTCCTTGGTCACGCAGAATTTTCTTTCATATGGCAACACACTGATGTGAGAAAGTTCATCCAAATATATTTTTGTCATGGGCAAGAACGTGCCTTCTCTCTTTCTCCGATGATCACTAATCATGCTAATGATTCTGTGCTTTCAGGTTATTAGGCAATCCAGTCTGCAATACAAGTCTCGAGAATACCATCTACTGTCAGCCGCAGCAAGCCAAGAAATCTTATTCCACCCCCATGAGTTGCAGGGCAAAATCTTGTCGACACGATCAAAAGCTCAGCCCTCATAGATGCAGTTGCGCTTTTCCATACGAAGGAACATTATTTTTCAGAGGACCTTCCTTCAAGGAAATAAATGTGAATTTGTTTCAGGAGCTAGAAAAGAGCCTCGGGACTATATTGGACCTCGCCCCAGGCTCGGTTTTCATAGACAATCCTTTCTTCAATACAAACGACTATCTGCAAGTTCCGGTGGCGCTCTTCCCGGCCAAGGGGAAGTATTTCAACCGGTCGGAGATCTTGAGGATGGGATTTGACTTGAGCAACCAAACTTTCAAACCGCCTGGACAATTCGGTCCTTATTACTTCCTCGCCTTGCCTTATGCTTTTCAAGGTAACTTGAATATAAACTCTGTAAGAAATTGATTCTACCCTCGACATTGAGAATTGATATATTGACGAAAAAAAGGCCACTATTTCAGGTCATAAAAGATCCATGAGTGCTGGGGCAATAGTTGGCGTCGCAGTTGGATGTGGAATTCTACTACTTGGCCTCATTGCAATAGGTGCATACGCGGTTCGGCAAAAGCAACGTGCTGAGAAGGCTATCGGCTTGAGCAAACCCTTCGGTAATTTTCTGCACAAAAGCTTTCACTGTCACGCTGAATTCACATATGTTGGTGAAGGACATTTGACTTAGATCAGTGTCTCTCTTGCAGCGTCATGGGCGCCGAGCGGGAAGCACAGTGGAGGCACGCCTCAGCTGAAGGGAGCGAGATGGTTTTCTTACGACGAACTCAAAAAGTGCACCAATAACTTCTCCGAAAAAAATGAGATCGGTTCTGGAGGCTATGGCAAGGTGATTCTTTCACAATCGCCTTTCGTGCGGCTTTTCACCAATTTTACTAATTAAGTTGATATTTTCTTTGGATCGAGTGGATAACAAACCTATGAAGTTTCTGCACATAGCTACTAATTGTTGATTCTCGTGTTGCCATTTCCTCTAGGTCTACAGGGGAATGCTCCCCAATGGACAAATGATCGCAACCAAAAGAGCTCAACAAGGATCGATGCAGGGCGGTCTCGAATTCAAGACAGAGATCGAGCTCTTGTCGAGAGTTCATCACAAAAATCTGGTCGGGCTCGTGGGTTTCTGCTTCGAGCAGAGAGAGCAGATGTTGATCTACGAATTTGTGCCTAATGGAACACTCAGAGCGAGCTTGTCAGGTAAATTTCAATGTCTCACCAAGATCCTTAACTTATAGCAAAAGTGCTTCGAAAACATAAGTAGATTGTGCTCAACGGCTCATGAGTCATTATACATTTCGTGACTCTCTCCAGACGCTGCCGCATATAACATGTTTTTCATAGCACATTTCACTTGTGTGGCAGGAAAATCCGGCATTCACCTTGATTGGAGGAGGCGACTCCGGATCGCTCTCGGGTCCGCTAGGGGGATAGCGTACCTTCACGAGCTTGCGAATCCTCCTATAATCCACCGAGACATCAAGTCAACTAACATCTTGTTGGACGAAAATCTAATGGCAAAAGTTGCTGATTTCGGCTTGTGCAAGCAGGTATCAGACAGCGAGAAGGGGCATGTTTCGACTCAAGTCAAGGGCACACTGGTATGTCTTGCCGCTTAGTTAGCTCTAGGTTTGCGAAGAAACAGCAGAACATGATGCATCGAGCGGCTTCCCTTTTGATCTTCATTTTATCTTCTTGAAGTTATCACCAGAATTCGAATTGCCTAGTTCCTATATCAGTACCTAGATCACAATAAAAGCTACCGTCGAGATAATTTTTAGAGCCTCGAAATTTCTTGTGATGTAGATGGGTTAACAAGTAAGATGAAATGAGATCATATGATCCATAGCTTCCCTTAAGACTTACAAGTCTAACATCTACTTCGAAACTGGGAATCTGTGGCAGGGCTATCTGGATCCGGAGTACTACATGACCCAACAACTAACAGAAAAGAGCGATGTGTACAGCTTCGGCGTGGTCATGCTCGAGCTGATAACCGCGAGGCAGCCAATCGAAAAGGGCAAATACATTGTGCGGGAAGTGCGCACGGCGATGGACACAAGGGACAGCGAGCACTATGGCCTGGGAGAAAAGATGGATCCATCGATCAGAAACTCGGGACATCTCGTCGGCTTCGCTATATTCCTGGAGCTGGCCATGAGGTGCGTCGAGGAGTTGGCCTCAGACCGCCCCACGATGAGCGAGGTGGTGAAGACAATCGAGAGCATCTTGCAGCAGGACGGAATCAACATGAACTCAACTTCCGCTTCGTCATCCGCCACGGACTTCGGGGCACCGAGGGGACCATCTAAGCATCCTTACAGCGACGCGACGCCGAAACTGGATACCAGCAACGAGAGCAACGACTCCTTCGACTACAGCGGCGGATACACGGTTTCCATGAAGATCGAACCAAAATAGCAGATCATCATCTTTAACTAGTTATTTTCAGCACTTTGTGATTCAGATGTTTATGTCTCTAGTCTTTCAATCTTTTTCCTTCGCTTAACAATAAAGAAGAAGATCAACTTGGCTTCAATGCAATAAGAGATGACACACGGGTAAGGCTGCAGCAACATGATGAGCAGAACTTTTGAGGTAGACGAGAGGGATTGAGTATTATCTTCATTTGTCCTCTATTTGTAAAGCTAATGTTACTATGAAGCAGACAATAACTAGAGTCTTGTTTCGTTACAATAGTTTCTGTTTTTTTCTCCTGGGCACTGCAGCATTAGAAGATGTTTATGCAAAGTCCGTCCGTTTCTACATAAATTGAGAACCAAAAGTGAGGGAATCTCATAATGCGAAATTAAAATTGAGTGAAGTAAACAAATGGTGGATAACCTCTTCGACAGAATAATTAGGGCAGAAAAATCCGAACATGACACCCCGTTTTGAAAGTTATATGTTGCGTAACGGAGACTTCTATGGCCTTTCGAGGGACTCATTCGCCGTCCTTAAAAGGTCGTACCCTAATACATTTTATCGTACCTTCTATACAAAATGTTGTACCTCCTAAAAATTTCAAAGATTTTCAATGGACAATCGAGATTTGTTCTTTTGTGATCCAATAGTTACTGTTCCTGATGATTCGATCTTAGGCGATTTGCAAAAACGCCCGACGCACAATTTTCTTACTTATAATTTCATCCATACTCCCCCGATAAGATATATCATGAAATTATTTTTCTTTGGTCAAATATTACATAATTATTTGACATGACAACCACTAAAGCTAGAATGATTAACGGGTATGTCAAAAACACTTAGTCCAGGTGCACTTAGATCATGCGACTTTGATGCAGGACCATGTGATATAACGGACCCACATGATCTAACGGTCATGCATTAGAACTATATATACTTAAAATGTTTCCCCCGAAGCTATCACATGCATTTTAGACGTGCTCATTTCTCACAAAAGAATATATTTATTCAATGCTATCGTTTTCGACTTATAAAGTCTCGATGCAACTGCCCGAATTTGTGTGGTCAGTATGTAACTATTTAAGAGATTTCATTAGGGCCACAGAAGTCAGAAATCTAATTCCAGCAAAATTAGCAAAGCACACAATTGTTAACGTAATTAAGACATTTTCAAATCCTCCGATGTAGGCGCACTTGATTGAATTTCAAGAAATTTTCAACTCGGGAATTGGAAGTCACGCGCTCGAATCCCACTCATTGCATGCAAATTACTCTAAGTCGGGATCGCTTGCATAGCAATTTGGATTAGTCAGTTGATGAGACTTGCACGTTGTTCCTTGAGCTTTTAGATCGTTTATTTTTTTTGAGCTTTCAGATCATGGGGCCTTTACATTCGTGCCCCTAAATTGCTAAAAAAAAAGTAGACATTTTCCAAATACAAATTTGGTAGTAATTTTAGGTTTTGACCTATAAGTAATATAGACAATCCTAATGTCCATATGATAAACTATTGTTCAAATTAAAAGCTCATCAAGTTCATTGAAGTAACTCGGGGGTTAAATCATGAGATAAAAAGACAAATTTACATATGCAAGACAAATTGACATGATATCTCCATTTTCAGAAGATAAATGGGCATTTTTCTGGAAATCGAAAACTATCAAAGTATCAAGTCAAGCTAAAAAAAGTTTGAAATGTAGAAAACCTAGTTGATTTTCCTCTCTCCTTGAGTGCTTGGGATCACCTCTGTCTCTCATAAATAAAACTTCAAAAGAAACGTCCGGTCACAAAACTCTTTGACAATGTCCTAAAGTTTAACAATGAACTATTATCTCAGTTTTCTCACTAGACAAGAAATTTAGGGCGATGGAGACAGAAAATGTAACAAGCATGTAGAAAATCTTTATAAGGCCAAAAGGAGAGGACTCGTATTGGTGCAACCCATTTTCCTAGCACATGATATCACCCGGCTCACCTAAATCACATTCTCAACCATAGTCCCAGCAACTAGAAAATCCTCACTAAACCCGTGATAGTTCAGTTTCCCACATCACCACCAGAAGAAAGTCCTCGTGATCATTGGTCGACATCCATGCCGCCGACGTGGTTTTCCCCAAGCGAAAGTCTCCGGCCTAGTGAGAGAAATGGCGAATGAGCCCGGCTGAGGCTGCATGCAGATTTAGCGGGCTCCATGCGGACGCGGTGAGCAAGCACAGGTCCTTCCACCCGAGCTTGAGAGCCCCGTTGTCCTCCACCAGCGTGTACCCATCGCAGGAGAACATCCCGAGGAGCAGCGTGGCCTGCGTCGCGGCGTTCCCGGCGAGGGAGACACCCCTGAACCCGGCTTGCTGCAGCTTCTCCCTCCAGCTGGTGAACTTGGCCTCCCCGCTCCTCGACAGTCCGCCGAACGCGAGCACGTTCCGGATCTCTCTGGAGAGCAGCTGCTGCTCGACCACGTTCCTCTCCTCGCTCTCCTCCCCATAGCTAGCCCCCAGCGAGTCGAACAGCGCCGAGTAGTAGTGGATCGCCTCCACGAAGCGACCGAGGAACGACCCCGCGTGGCTCAGGTCCTGCTCCACCACCGTGACCACCTTCGGGGCCAATCTAGATTACAGGAAAAGACTAAATGGTCATGTTACAACCCAAATAATGCGGAGCATTGAACCTCAAATGCACCCGCTTCTAACCATATCATTATTTGAGAATAGTGTTCCCAGGGAGATGTAAAGATCAGACAATCAAATGTGGAGGACAACTTTACAGCTCCTTCAATGGAGAAAAACGGGGACCAAGTGGGCAATGATTTTCGCTCCTCCCATGGAAGCGACTTGGACGTGCCTAATGGGAACAAAAAGGAACTTCCTTTTGTGTGGAAAAAGATGGTGCAGCTATCTAAGTTGGGTTCTCTTTTGCTATTGCTTTCCTTTCACTGAATCAAGAAAAGGTGCAATCTTTCATCGCCCAGCCATCCTTTATTTCTTTAGAAACAAAGGGAAAAAACAACTGGGTAATCAAAATCACACGTCCACTTCTATCTGAAATGATGACCAACCAAAACCCAGAATGTGAACAGTCAAAAGGCAAAACCACACACTTCACAGCACACATGAAATGGCGATGGCATCGTTACTCCCGCGACTAGATAGCAGAAAAGAGAAGCTACCCTACTTGCTAGACGTCTTCAACTACATCTAGGAAAGATAAAATTTTGAACTTGGAACGCCAAAGCAAAGAACGAGCAAAAATCGGCATTGGGATTGTGAAAAAATCGTTCACACTTCTTTTCTGTCCTTTACCTCTGCAAAAGCCAAAGCGTGTTGGCATCAGAACCCGTGACGTCGTAGAGCGAGTGCTGCAACATGTGAACCGCCACGGCCTCCCTCTTGCTCACGTTCAGCCTCTCCGGGTCCAAGTTCCCGACCTTCTCCGCCACCGGGATGAACTCGAACGGCAATCCCAGCTTGTCGGCGAAGTCCGCCAGCCGCTTCCCCGTGGCCTCCAGGGCCTCCACGGAGGTGCCCAGCCCCGTGAGCCGGACGTGCGGCGGGCCGCCGGGCCGCGACGCGAGTATGTGGAACAGCCCTGGCCACTGCAGGCCCTGCATGATGTCGAGGTCGATGATGTGGACCCTCTCCTCGCGCTCGAACGCCTCCTGGATCGCCTGGTTCGCAGTGAAGTGGGAGAACTTGACGAACGGGCTGATCCCATTGAAGACCTAAGAGCAGCAGCAGCAACAAGACAAAGCACGAGAACACAATGAGAACACGACCGGCCGAACATTACCCAACACGGACACGACTATCTTGGATAGGATAACGCGACATGAATTGACAAAAACCCTACCTGGAAGGCGGAGGAGATCTTGTGGCTGTGCGGCACGGAGGGGAGCGTTGTGTAGATCCCCAGGCAGGAGTTCACGAGCCGGGCCGAGATCGCCTCCGAGAAGTAGGCCGCGACGCGCTGCGCCGAGGTGCCGTACGGCGTCGAGAGCTCGGAGATCTCCAGCAGCATCCGGTTGGCCTCCTCGAGGTTGTCCGCGGACACGGCCTCCGCGCACTGGAGGAGCAGGGTCAGCAGGTGCAGGCCTTCCTCGTCCTTCTTCTGGTTCCGCATCTCCTCCTTCCTCTCCCTCGCCAGGGCCAGGGCCGCGGCGGCGGAGGGGGCCGTGGCCGTCGGAGTCGGCGCCGTCTCACCGGAGGTGGACGATTTATCGTTCTCCGCCTCGCTGCGCTGCTGCTGCTGCTGCTGAGGTGGCGGTTGTTGCAGCGGCTCCGGCGGCTGAAGCTGCGGCGGATTATTAGGCGGCGGCTGCTGCTGCTGCTGCTGTACCTGGTTCAACGTCAGAACCGGAGCCCCCGCCGACGAAGCGCTCGCCTCGTGCTCCTGCAAGCGGCGGCTGCTCGCTTGGCCGACGGCCGCCGGTAGCGATGCGAGGCCATAGTTCAAGTACTGACTCTGATGGATCATCGAATCAGGGAGAGAGAAATGCTGGTCATTATACTGCCTCTGTAACTGCAAATCCACCGCCGGAACCGGCTCCTTCATGAGCGAGCGCAGCCGGTACTCGAGAACGGCGGCGAGGTTAGGGTTGCAAGGGTAGATGATCTCCCTCACGTTATGGATGAGCTGAGGGATCGACACGGACGTGGAGTTCTGGATGAGATCCTTGATGATGCCGTCGACCCACGCCATCGCCGAGCTGTCCTCCATGGGAATGCCCCCGGCGCCGACGCTAGGGTTTATCGCCGTCGGAGGAGGCGGCGCGAAACCGGCGGCGGAGCGGGGCTTCTCCGGCGGGAACAGCGGCAGGCCGGAGAAGACGCAGAGCGCGGGGGTTTGGAGCTGGGGCTGGGGCTGAGACGGGAGGAGGGGCGGGAGGGCGGCCTCGGCAGCGTAAGGCGAGGTGGTCGTCGTCGTCGCGATGGCGGTGCATGGAGTGGGGGATAAAAACCCTGGCCCGACTGATGTCACGGTCAAGTTCGTGGAAGAAGGTAGCATGGTCATAGTGGAGTGGTTGGGGATGATAATATCTCTCGAGGGCACGAAGCAGTTCGCGTCGGATAGAGGGTTGCTCATCAGCGAAGCGTTGGCGACGGCGGCGGCGGCGGAGGCGGTGTTTCGCCGGGAGAGCCTGAGGTAATCGGCGGCGGCGGGGGGCGCCTGCACCTCGAGCTCCGAAGCCATCCTCTTCCTCACCATCCTGTTACCGCTCTCCAGGAGGCGGCGCTGCTCTTCGTGCGTCGGTTGCTGCTGCTGGTGACGGCGGTGGTGTTGGTGGTGGTGGAGGGTGCCAAGGAGGTGGTCGCCGGCGCCGCCGACGCTGGAGGAGCTCATGAAGCTCGGGCTCTCGCGGCGGCCGCTGCTGTCGTCGTTGTTGCTGCCGCCATTGTCGCCACCGCTCAGCAAAGCGCAAGCAGCCATGAGCACCAATTCTTCATAACAGGGAGAGAAACGAAGGGGCGAGGGCGGCCAAATGAGGGAGGGGGAGAACAGAGGGGAGGAGGGCTCGTGGCGGGTGTAAATATATGCGCGAGAGGAGAGGCGAAGACCAGGGAATGCACGCCAAGTGCTCGACGCAAAGGCAAAAACAAATACTTAAAACACAGCGTTGGGATTCTACTGCCCTCTTTTCTCCCTCCCTCTCGCTCGATCTCTCGATTTCGCAAGAGACCCAACACGGCCTTCAAGGACCCTTTTTGCGGGGGGGATTTGATTAGGGGGGGAAAGGATTAAGATAACGAGGAAGCAGGTCGAAGCTATGGCTTTTGGATGGTTCCGACCACGCAGAGACCGAGGAAAAAAGAACGGAAAGAAAAGGGGAAGGAGGAGGGGAGAAGGGAGAGAGAGAGAGAGAGAGAGCAGGTGGTGGTTGAGGGTGGCCGTGGCGGGTAGCGCGGCGTCGCCACTCGGGTGGAGGAGGGTGGTGTGGTGTGGTGGTGGTGGTGGCGGTGGCAGATTTCAGACAGCTCGGCCAAATCAAATGTATTTATCAAATGGACATGGGAGCAACAAGCGCGAACACGTTCGTGTATGAAAGACAGGGAGAAGAGAGAGAGAGAGAGAGAGAGGTGGTGGTGGTGGTGCGCTGGCAATGGCGAGTGGAGATGTGTGCCGGGGAGGGGGGGTGTGGGAATGGTGGGAATTGATGGTTGGGCTTTGCGATTCGTCGTCGAGCGCTTGACTTGTACGCAGAGTTTCAGCAGCAATGGCCATCGAGCCATCCTCGAGTGGCACTCCCGGGCTCCTTTTCACGTTTCCATCGAGCATGCAGATTGTTGCGAATCGCAAGTGACAAAAACACAGCCCCCGCCACATCCCTAATCTTTGCTCAGTTTCGATTAATCCCGTATTTCGATTTAATTAAGGGGGGCCAAATTAATTAGCTTTCATTAAGATTAGTGAGCGTATCGTGCGTCTCATGTGCTCTTGATGCCACGCGAGCAACACCGAATCATGCGTCGCGAAACGAAAGAACCCGCGTTGGGTATTGCTGAGATTTGCTTGTCTGTGACTCGATTTATGGAGGGGTGCGAGAAAAATTGCAGAGTGCTCTTGTGCATTAGTTGAGTGGAGTCCATGCCATCAGGTCTCTAAATCAATTTTGTTTCAATCATTCCTAGCGGATAGGGTCATTTTGAAAGAAAACCCGATGTCTGGGTATTTGGCCTAGGCTTCCTCGATCCATCGAAAGAATCATGATCCATGGGTGAAGGGAGCACGCATATAGTATATTAATAAATGAAAATCGATTAATTTTCTTTTAGCATTTCAAAAAAGTAATTAGAGAATGTGCAAAAGAACTGAGAATTGGCCTGAACTACCCGAAATCAAGCTGAAACTGCAATTACCTTGGATATAGATAGGTGTACGTTATTCTTTTTTTTTTTAAATACATTTATCGCTACCAACTTGATGAAGTTCTGATTGATTGTGTAAAATGATTTTGGAGGTTTAATGAGATTTTCCTTTTTCATCAAGGATGTCGTTCAAGAATTGAAGTCACGCAAGTTGGATACGCATCCTTTTCCTGCATTGAATTCTCTTTTTATAACAAGAGTTATCCAAAGTTTGAGTTTCTTTCGAAAAAATCTATATGGCTCCTGAGATAGGCATAGAATTGATTATCAGTGCCCATTACTCGACATCGTAACCAAAAGTTGCAATTATCGAAATTCATGTCCCAATTTACTCGAAAACTTCCCGCAATTATCTCTAATTGATAATAGCTTTAATCAGAATTGAACAAATCATAGCTTAACTATATTCAAAGGCAAAGAGAAGATGTCGCAATTATTCTAGTTATCATTGCACGTATCGGACCCTTTTTGAAGCGATCATTACTCGAAAAGTTCCATCGAAGGTCAACTATGATAGCATAGGGATAGAAAAAGTTTGGGAATTGGTACTTCATCTCTCTCGTCTTTTTTTTTCTAGAAGTACGATACTTTCTCCCCAGTCTAATTATCATCCTTCAATTTCATGCATCAAATACTAATTATAATTAATCGAATTGTAGCAAATTTTTCTATTTTATTATCCGTAACGTTGCACGAATAATTACGTCTCCTCGAGTGGCACAATGCTTAAATTACGTTGCATTACCTTGGTACTACTAATCTGAATTTATACGCATATTGACTTAAACGGCCGAAACCCTTTCTAGATCTAGCCCTAGGGGCGGGGCACGTTTCCACACGCGAGAAAAGGCCAATAATTAAATAATTTTTTCTTAATTTATGGAATAAACTACATGCAAACAAGAGGAACGTACTTCATGCTTATGGTTCCGAGACCAAACAGCGCTCGCGATGCGTTGTTTCAGCTTGCATCGATAGTCGCGAGGAACTTCGACATTCCTACAACGTAGCCCTAATTTATTCATTAAAGACATTTTTGGCCAATGATCACGGGCATACGTGGGTGATTAACGTTATTCGCTAATTAATCCTGGACGAGGTTAGGAAAAAGCCGTGCGTGCAGGCCATGACAGCTTCAACGATGTCGAAAGTCTCCGGGTCTTGTTGTTTGGGGAGGGGGGACTTGGGAGTTCATCTCGAGATTGATAGCGAGACCTGTGAATGCTCGGGCATGATTTTTTGTTGGATTAATCAAGTTTCGCGACGGAGAGTTTTGTCGATTCATCGCCGGTTGTACTAAGTTCGGGATGAAGGCGACCCTTCCTTTTGGTGTTAACCCGTTGGCAGACTGTGGCTAACCCTTTTGTCATGTTTATGTTTTTTCACGCGAATTAAAAGAAAAATCATAGGCTTGATGGCCACTGGTGTAGCTTTTCGTCTAACGACATAGTTTCCAATGATGATAATGATCCCATATTTGGCAAGGATGATTCCCGCCCGTTAACTTATATGGACTAGGCATTAGCAGCAACGAGACACCTAAAACACTATTCAATAAAAATAGAATCCATGTGAGCTCCACAAATTGAACAGTCTTGTACACTTACTCCCAGTCCATCTAAGTACTTGAAGTCTCCATTCCAGAGAGGCTCGCTCGAAGCTAACACGGCCAAATTGCACTTTGATTTTTCCACTATAAATAACAATTTAGGTACTGTCCCAAAGGATTTCTTCTTTTCTTTTCGTAACAAGAGAATATGTATCTAAACATGGTATGCCCACATCAGTCGCTTGAGGGGGAGAACAAAAGGGTGGAAACTCTATCCAAAAATGGATGTGGGTCAAAATCCAAGCAATAAATGAATTTCTTGACTTAGGATAAAAGATAGGGTTAGTTCATTATAAATGAGAATGGAGGGGGTGGGGGGGACTCGCTCCTTTTTGACTTTTCAAATTTTCATCCACCCCAAAGGCTCGAAAAAGATGCCCTTCTCCTTCGAGTCCTTCCCAAGAGAAAGAGCAGAATTGAATAGACACCAAAGGGGAAAGAGCTCGGGCAGTCAATGTCCAGAACAAAAGCAGCCTCCCCATTACACGGCCGAACGCACAAACGCTGCGCACCACCCAACACAGCACGTTCGAGCTGCGAACTAGAGGACACCAGCGAGGAACAAAAACGCAGAAGAAATTGGTCGAGGAGGAGGAGGACGAGGAGCTTGTAAAAATGGGAAATTAAGTTGAATTCGATCGAATTAAAAAATGCCCAGAAAAATAAAAATGAAAAGGAGAGGAACCCTCGATTCCCCGCGACAACGCAACCTAGCGTTTGACATTTTGCATTCAACCGCATCATCATGACCTACTTTTTCCCACCCCGTGTTTTTTTAAAATGATTTATTTATTTTCTCACCTTTTCGATAGGGGCGAGCTTTCTAGCGCCTTGTTTGACTCCGTGGACAATAATCAATGGCTTCTTTTTACCCCCCCTCCCGCCCTGCCCTGCAGTCTGCGGTCTGCAGTCTTGCCGAGATCGGACAAGATACTGAACCCAAAAGCAAGCACGCCCAACGAGGCACCAAAAACAAATCAAATGTCAGCAAAAAGATTTTGAAAAATTTTCGCTGTGACAGTACACGAGGAATTTATAGGGGCTTCGAGCAGTTCAATGACAATGTGGGCTCGGTATTTTCTTTTTCTTTTTTTTTTCCAAATCGATACCATTAGATATTACAATATCCGAACCGGCACCTTCGTGCCGCATTAATCCCGAATTAGATTTTACCTTATAGAGAATTTCAAACCGATAGAAACCAATTTTCCATCCCGTAAAAGATCTTAAATTAGTACACTCGATCCGAATTTTTCCAAATTGCTAACAGAAGTTAGATTTGGGTGGCGGGCAAGAGATTGGAATTTTTCCGGGTCAAAGATTTTTACCTTGCGATGCGTTACGAGACGGAAATTAGCGGGGACACAAATGCGTCTTGCCGCGCCGCACCGACTGGGCGGTTTTGTTTAGGCGAAATTGATTTGGAGTACATAATTTGGGGGGTGGGAAACAATAATTTGGGGGGGAAAAGCGGTGCGGGGGAGAAAACTTGTACTTGGCCGGAAACACGTGAGGGGCGCGAAGCCCGAAGCCAAGAAACGAGATGGTGCGTAGCGTTTGGACCGGCATGAGTTGCTTTCGAATCGGTCGGGTGCTCGTTACAGATTGACATTACTTTTCAATGCTCTTCGGTCAGGAGGGAGGGGGGGCTCGGTCCCTCTTTTCTTGTCTCCATCTTCGCGTTTCCAGTTAAAACATCGTCGCATGTGGGAGGCCATATCAACACCGTTTACTTTCCGGCGTCCATGTTGGCAGATTTTTAACGGTTCTCATGGGCAGAATTTTGACGGAGGATATATGTGTTGCACAAGCACAAGTTTGGGATTTTTTTATGTCGCAAAAAAAAGTTAATGGTAAATATCTCATGGGCATAGTTTAAGGTTTTTTTGTGGCTTTTGCCCCCTTTTTTTGTCATTTTAAGATTTCATTTGTTTCGCGGAAATAAAATGATTTGAAAAACATTTTTTTTAAATAATCACTTGTATCGCTTACAAACATGAATGAGTGAAAAATAATCACATCGTCCACGAAAATGTTCAGGCATAAATTATTGTCAGTGGTGAAAATATTTCTTTATTGACTAATTAATTTAAGCAAAACAAACGATCATTTTTAGGAAAATATTTTTCAAATTATTTATTTCTCGCAAAAAAATCACGGAACTAAATAAAAGAGAGCAATTTCAAAGGGCTATTGTTTTTTTTTTCTGGAGGTATAAAATGGTATTTATAATTTTTCAATCTGAAATTGAAAAAGTCTGAGAAGCCATTCGCTTTTATCACGCTTCAGTTAAATATGACTTTGGCTCGGTGCTGCTCCAATTGAATTGAAATTCAAGTCTGGTCAACGTTGAATGCTTGACTTTCTCAGCCCTGCAAACTCCTTGTGACCAAACGTCTTGTACGTGCAATTGGTGATTCCCCTGTTTAACGAACAGGCCAATATTGAAGGTTAATCGGTTTAAGGATAGGCTAGTTCTCGATCCAGAACCAGAAACCGGCTCAGGAACCGACATATTTTATGTTAGGGGTAAAAAATCAAATGCTTGTACAAAATCATTTGTAGGTCAAGTGGTACTATTGTCGTGTCTTCGAGTTCAAGACCATGATTTGATTCTTAATGGGTGCAAAAATCTATTTTCTTTTATAGAAGAAGCCGTGGAGCCGGAATCCGAACCGATTCTCCCCAGAACCGGTATCAGTTAAACCGAATACAATGCTCAACCCCGTTCGTATACTTTCACAGTAAAAATAAAAAGGGAGGGGGGGGACCAAATAGAGCATCGGAAGAGATCTTCGTCCAAGTACAACAAAAAAAATAACAAAGTATACGGAATCAAAATAATCTTGTCAATTTGTTTGGCCCCAGAAAATTGACGAAATGTTCCTGCTCCTTAAACAATGATCTTCTGCATCCTTACTCTTTGCATGTCGCTTATTAGTCGCTATCACGCGCGGGAGGTGAAAATCATCAAGTCTGACTCGACCCGGCAAATCGGACTGGGTTGGTCAAGACCGGTTTTGGGGAGAACCGATTCGGTTTTTGATCTCGCGAACCGATCCCGGACCGTTTCGGTTTCTGATTCCAAGTTTTGAACCACCGATTATGCCCAAGAGCTGGCTCAATTAGTCCAGTTCCCTAGTTGAGCAGGTTACGAAATTTCTATCTTTTAGGAAAAAAAAAGTTTCGCACTCGTAAAAGATTGATCGGTAGTCTTCAACATGAACAAATAACAACATAACCACTCAACCGATAAATATTTTTGCAGTGAAATAATGCAACGTTTATGTTTTATCGTATAAATTTGGCCCAAAGCACATAAGGGATCGATTCTTAGTTTAATGCCTCAAACCAACCCACCTTGAAATCGATTAATTCCGATCACACGGATCTAAACTTTTATTCCTATAAATCACTTATTAAACTTCCTTTGAGTAAGCAAATAGATAACCGATTACCCCTGATCACATAAATAACTTTAATTCCCATAAATCACCCGTTCAACTTGGTTTCATACATACATACATACATACATATACGTATTCCATCCCCCAACAATTCAAAAGTGAATCTCATATTGAATGGCCAGGCGAAGGAATGCTATGGCCATGTTTCTTTTTTTTTTTGAATTTTTTATATGCGAGTCCGTCAATCATTCTTTGTATTACTTTTTGCATCAAATGATTATATAGGAAAAATTTATCGATCGTTATAATTCTTATGGTTAATACAAGTAAAAACTTGGGACATTTAATGAATTTGAGTTTTCTTATTATAAATGAAATTCTAATGTAGCGACTAATTTTTAATATGTCTGAACGAGATTGAAACTTCACAGAATAACATTAAGAGACTTCATTAACCCAATATATTCTCCCAATTCATCATTGTTCATTTTTCCAGTCACACGCGCGAAAATACTTTTCATTAAAGTTTTTATAATATGTAGTGTCAGTGTGCTTTTCCACATGGAATGATAACAATATTAAGTTGAGTATGTTGAGAATTTCCCCCTCCTTTTGAAATTTCTAGAGCCTAATACCCTAAAAAATCCCCAGGCTTTAACTCTAGTCCCGATTATATCCTAAACTTTTTCCATCCCGTAAAAAACTCTTTACTTTTGGTCCAATCCCGATTCTACTATAAATTTTTTTATTTCATAAAAACTCACTAATTTTAGATCTAGTCTCAATTTTACCCTAAACTTTTTTTATTTTGTTTCGTGAAAAAACATGATTCCCACATTTGCCATCATTAATCCTCCGTAAAAAATTGTCCTTAATGATGTGACATTTCCACGGCATTGCTCTATTTTCCCAAATTTCATGTCTAAGAAAATATCTTTTGGAGATGAATTTCTATGTCGGCCTAAATGACATCTTATTGGATTTGAAATTTGAGTAAAAACTAGAACAATTAGAATTTATTTTCTTTAATAACTCTTGCTCTAGAGATAATCTTTCTTCCATCTCGCTTGGGGATCTTCGATTTTGCGCTCACTCTTCAATCTCTCGTGCCGGTCGGAGAACTGGCACTCAAGACACTTAGCTCAGGACGCTCAAACATCTCGCTTGAGAGTTTTTCATCTCTCAATTGTCCAGAGAAATTCTGGACGGAGGGTTAATGAGGGCAAATTTGAGACTCGTGTTAACCTTAGTAGGTTTTATGAGACAAAAAAAAGTTTAGGGTAGAATTGAGACTGAACCTAAAGTTTGGAGTTTTCAACAAAACAAAAAAATTTTAAAGGTAGAATTGATATTGGATCTAAAATTGGAGATTTTTTTTAGGGTATTAGGCTAAATTTCTAGCTCCATCGAACTTTTTATTTGTCAATTTTGTTTTGTTTTGCTTTTTTCTTATCGTGAAAATTTAGTTCTGATTTTTTTTGTATAAAGTTGAATACCCGAAACCTAAAAATACATGATATTAACATGCCAAATTGTTTAAAATTCTTTTTGTAATCTTAGAAAACTTAAGACTTTTTTTATATGAAAAAGTTAAGGAGGAGGGGAGGTTACCCAATGCCAAGGTCAAGGCATACACATACTTAGAAGTTCTATAGTGGATTTACAACTTGCCTACTAAAAGGGATTTCTGGTAGTGAGATTCACATCTGGGCATGGTGTGCGGTAAATTCGAACCTTACCAGCTGAGCTAACTCACTTTGGCCTTAAGGCTTTTTATTTACGTACCAAAAGTTCCGAAGGAAACATAAAAATTGTCAAATTTTTTAAGACCAATTATACCTTCCTACATCAGTGCATAAAGAAAATGTTGCTTAAAAATTGAAAGTCAAATTCCAATGGCAAGATTTTTTCCCTTTATGATTAACCATAATTAGTGTAAACGAGAGCTGTCTTGTCTCCATCCAATAAAGCAACTTTCCCAAGTAGATGACATTGGTGGCTGGTTTTGTTCCCATCTCTCTCGACATGACTTCACTTCAAATCCCACTTGGTTCAAGACTTTTCTCGAACAACATAAGTGCATGAACATTTATGGTGGTAACAACACCACATGCGGGGGGAGAAAAAGAGGAAATCTATCCTTGTTCATGCAAAGGGGTTCTACACATGCAATGTCGTTTTACATTTTTTTTTTTTAAATTCAGTTCGGTCCATCCACTTAACCAATGTAAACACAAAGGCTCCGATTTGTTGCGATCGAAATAACTTTAGGGTAAAAGAATTTCTGGATTTTTCATAATTTGGGGCATGAAAAGTAGACGGGTCAAAGAAAAATATTTGGATTAATACCATTAAAAAAACCTCAAACTGGTATATCTGCGATAATTTTATCACAAACTAATTTTTTTACTATAAAAAACCCAAACTGGTACACCCGTGATAAATTTACAAAAAATTAATATTTTGACCACTAAAAATTCAAAACTGGTATATTTATGACAAATGTACCCATCGTTAGTTTCCGTTAAATTGAATTAATACAAAAAAAATCACAAATTGTTACACCCGTGACAAACGGAGGGTAAAATAGAAAACTAGCACATCAGTCAACTGTCGTGTTTCATTAAACAAAACAATTTGACAGTAAAATTTAACGGAAACAAACTGAAGGTAAATTTATTATAGGTGCATCAGTTTAGGGTTTTTTGTGATGTCTTTTCCTATTATTAGTGTCCCTCTCCCCTACATTTTACCCTGTGCAAGGGCATTGCGGTTTACAAAAGCCTATTTGGAGTAACTTGAATTTTGTTCCCACAAATGTGCCTCTTTCAATTCCATGTAATCTATAGCCGAATTGAACCCTTTGAGAAATGCTCAAGGATTGCCTATTGCATATTGGCAATTTTCTCTCGCAATAGACGCGAGTCTATCGAACCGGACTTCCTCCAAAGCAACCGTGGCCACTGATGTGAGCGCAATTTTGGCCCGCAAATTTCGCAGTTAGACCCAAAAACTCTGGGACAAATCATCATTGGCAAATGATACGATATCGATCGGAAACCTGGGCGCTTATCCCTAATAATGCACGGCCCTTTTCTTTAGCATGATCCATGTGGGAAAATCATTCTTATTCGGGTGTCCTCACTTAGATGGGAGAAAAAGCAAGGGGACATTGCAGGAACAAATTTCTTGACCTATAGCAAAGAGCAAGCATTCACCTTTTCCCTGTGGAAAACATTATTTTGGATGCCACTGTTGGGTTACAAGTAGAAAAGCTTTGAATGATGGGTATGGTTATATGACTGGTTCTTGTCCTTTTCCTATCAATTACATATTATCGTTTGCGAGTGATTATCTTCTCCCCAAAACCCCCTTAAAAATTGCCCCAGCTTCGTGTTTCATTTCATGCCTTTTTCCATGTGGCTTTGCCTCCTTGATCCGAGTGTTTCCAATCACTGTAGCTTGTGGAACATTGCAGGGCCAATTGGGTCATACCCATGTCCTTGACTGGTTGCCTTCTTCCATGAGGAACATGAGCAAGGAACAGTGATCACCACCACCACCACCACCACGACCACCAAAATCTGATGTTTCAACATCACTCGGATTCTAGTGAGTGATGGGGGAATCAAAAGTTTGTGGATTTCTATCATTAATTGTCTTCAAGGTTTGACGTGACATTGATGTTGCTTCAGCTGTTTGTTGCGACTTTAGTGGGATTAATTGGTGTCTAGGGAGGGAAAAAGGGCCTTGCGGGGGCAGATCTTTTTGAGGCTGAGAAAGCACGATTTGACTTGTAGATTTGTTAGGGAAAATGGTCCATTTTGGGGAAAGTAGACGGTATAAAGTATGATGTACATACTTTGTTAGAAGTCGGAAATCTAACATTACGGCGACTGAATCGGTTCGACGTGATAAGCGGGTGTCTCGAAAAACAGTTTAAAAAAAGGATCGGGGCCCGGAAGAAGACGGAACTCGCAACAGGGCGGGAACTAATCAAAGATCGATAAATCCCATGTAAGAGGAAAAAGTACACGATTGAGATCAAGCAGAAAGCATTTGATCGACTAATCCCTAGCAATTATTTTTCGCAAAAGCCTAACCACCGACACCATGCCATATGATGCATAATGATCACAAAATTCGGGTCGGGTCCGGTCGGGTTCCTACCCACGGATCCCCCCCGGTTTAAGGCAAGTCGGGTCGCAGAGCAGGTGGAGAAATGCACTCGGCGTAGAATTCAATGGGCTCTTCTCAGCCCACTCTATCGTTCGGCCCATCACTGGCCCAACCCAGGAAGGCCCACGAAGGAAAATCCAAGGCCCAAGTTCGGCCGAACCGGAAACCTCCGCCATCAACCGCCGAAAACTAGCTGGGCAGCGTTGCCGAATTGCAGAAGCAAGCAGAGCTTCTTCCGCCACGACCCGAGACCGCGAGATGATCGTGGAGTCGCGGACGGCGTTGCTGCTGCTGCTTCGGCCATCTCGCCAAGCTCAGCTAGTGTCATGAACCGGTGCGGCGGCGGCGGCCTTGTTGCGGAGAACCCGGGCGGTGCTCGGGACGCGGCGGGAAGGAGGAGGCGGTAAGGAGAGGAGGAGGAGGAGGAGGAGGAGGGCTGGAAGGCTGAGAACTTCGGAAGGCGCAAGAGGGTATAAGAAAATGGTGGTGCTGATGAGGTTTTTGGCTCAGAGGTTGAGAAAGTCAATCGGGTCTACGGTATCTACACGGCCACGAGCAGTGCATTCTGCTGCGGAGGGTAAGCGTAGCTCCCAGATTATCATGTCGCCGCCGCTCGTTTCGCTTGATCTCCCGGATGTATGGGCTGCCAATTTTAGCCATTTGGGTCCGCCGTTCAACCACCATCACCGTAAGTAGCTTTCCATGTATGTTCTGTGTTGGTTCCTTGTGAGTGAGTTGATGGGTCTCTGCGGATCTTTTGATGTAATTTGTTCTTCTCATGCCTTTTGTAACAAGTGTAACTACCTTACTACTTTCCCATATCCTGCTGGCTCTCCTGTTTGCAGCCCTTCAAATTCTTTTTCCCCGTTCTGTTTTGTTTCCATGGAAACCAATGTACCATCTCTTTTCGCGTCGGTTCTTTGGGTACTAAGTGACTTTTTGGATTTTAACAATGAGGCTTGCATTCGCATGGTGTTCATATTGGTGGTTAGATTGCACCCCGTTATGCAGTCTGCCGGCCCATTACACTTCTTGTTCCCATGCGGATATTCTGTCTAATTAATATGAGGAGGGTTAAATTTGATTGAAGATGAATCAAATGCAGCCTGCCTTGTTTAGTTCGCATGTATAAGTGTTGTTTTGGCTTGACTGAAGTTTTGAATTGTTCTAGCTAAATGGTAAACTACCAACTTTCTAGTTTCAAGTACCATTGTCTTTGGCTACATTGATATTACATAATAGATTCGTTCAAACAATGAAAGCAATACACAATCATATGACTGATCCTCAATGTAATAGATGGCAAAACGCGACTTTTCACTAGTAGAGAATTCTTTCACATATTTATTGATAAGCAATAGGTGCAAAACCTGATTCACTATAGTGATGACTTGAGTGTCACATGAACTTTACTAGAATATTACTCATATATTCCCTCAGCTAGGCCTTTACACTAGTTGAAAAGTTTAGTTAGATTTCTGATTCATTGTGTAGATTTAAATCCCTTTCTGTCAGAACATCAATCTTTTGGACGCTCAGATTTTAACTTTATATTTGATTCCTTTCTAGCATACTTTTTCATTAAGATTCTTTTTGTGAAATTGAATTATACAAATGTTTAAAATTCTTGAAGAATACGTAGAAGTGTTAGGCTGTCAGCCATCAGTTGGTAAATAGTAAATAATGTAGTCGTGTCTTCTCTAAACTATATGCAGAGCATCTTATATGCTCTTGTAAGAAGTCCACTGAGTAAAGATGTAATCAGCTTTGTTTTCCTCTCTTACTCTCTGGTGATCCTAAAACATACACCGAATTGAAATCCTTTTCTATGTCAAGAGATGGTCCCCTTGGAAAAACTGCTCTTTTTCTGGTGTTTTACCTCAATTCTATAAGCTTGCTCGGAATATGGTTTTCCTTGAAAAGCAGGGAAGTAATCCCTGCATATGGCTTCGAACGTGAATTATTATCAAAGTCAGCACGAGTTTTATTATTGATGAAAAGGATTAGTGACTATAATGTGCAGCATCCATCTTTATGTGTTCTTCCTTAAAGAAAAATAATGGAAATGAATGAACAATTTTTGTATGGGTACAATCATCTATGTTTCGGTATTTGTGGTGAATTGTGAAAGTTTCTTGACTTCTTATGACAGTAATATCTTGTTTGCAGCTAAATAAAACCACGGTCCAATATTTTCTGTTCAACTGTGTTCCTGAGCTTGTTTTAGCATGTTCGTTTTTTATTCACTCACTTCCAGAAATATGTACGAGACATTGCGCACGAATCTTTTTGTCATTTGTCTTGTGATGGTTTGATCAACGAGGTAAGTTTTGGTGACCAGGAAAGATTAGGAAAGAAAGAAATAAAGATTGTTGTGTTTAACCTTACTTTATGAATCGAATGGCCAAGATAGTTTAAGAACTGATTTGTCTCATTTCTTGAAATTGATTTCTACTCTAAGAACCAGCTTTGAATATATTGGGTAATCATCACAGCCAATGGACAGACAGCTGCAGTGATCGATGGGAAGTTGATTGCTGAGGGAATCAGGTCAAGAATAGCGAGTGAAGTTAGAAGGATGAAGGACTCTATTGATAGGATTCCAGGCTTGGCTGTAATTATGGTGGGACAGAGAAGGGATTCTGAAACTTATGTCAGAAACAAGATGAAAGCTTGTGAAGAAGCTGGAATCAAGTCTGTACTGGCAGAGCTGCCTAATGATTGTTCAGAAGATGACGTTCTCAAGGCTTTATTAAGTTTTGAAAATGATCCGTCGATTCATGGTATTATTGTGCAGCTGCCTCTACCAAATGTAACTACTCAAAGCTGCTCTCTGTACGTATCTCTTTTTTTCTTTTTCATGTGGGAGGGAGGGGGACGGGAGAGAACAGTGTGCAGATCCTTGTACCTGGGATTATGTGTACATGACCTCCTGAACTTTGATCTGTCCCCTTTAGTCCCTATATTATTCATTTTGGTGAAAATAATTCTTCTATTCTGTTGTGTTTCTGACGCAATCCTCCCACATTAATTATTGAAATTAGGGCCAGAGGGACACGTAAAAATGCAGGAAGCCTTAACGCATTCACCCTGTTTTATACAATTATGATAGCACATAGATTGGCCATCTCTCGTGACCAAAAAATATACCGGCTCTCACTTCTCTCTATACGGTCCTTAAATTCCTTAGTCCCTTGCTTTGTTCCAAATACCTATCACGTTGTAGTCCATTCTTGAGGTATGGCTGTAGGGTCAGATGCCTTATTTTAAAGAAATTCTTCTGAAACCAGATCTGTTACTTGGCAATATGCTTGCTTGACAAAAGTTAAGCAAGCAAATGCAGTATCTTTCCTTATACAATGGACAAATGTACATCGCTTTTAAATTTTGCTCTTACCACATCAGGAAATGCTCCATAGAGCATCATCTGAAACTGAAAAATTCTATTAGATGTATGTCCTTGCATTCATAGGTTTTTCTTTGTACCATACAAGTGCATTTTGGACACGATTCTTGAGTGAGTGCTCTTGTTTCAGTAAGGTTTTACAGAGAAAAGATAATGGTGATTTACCTGATCCTATCAACTCTGCTATGAACATGATGCTAAAGTATTATGACGGACTTGTAGAATTGCCTTTTTATTTGGTGCCTAAATCTTGAGTATGTACAGTGTTCTATAAAGTGTTAGTTCGTTGATGCAGTATGTATTTCCTATGGCAGCATTTGAATGAGGAGAGAATTTTGAATGTTCTGAGCCTAGAAAAAGATGTCGATGGCTTCCACCCAGTTAATATGGGTAATCTTGCAATGAGAGGCAGGGAGCCTCTGTTCATCCCCTGCACTCCAAAAGGTTGCATCGAGTTATTGATAAGATCGGGTATCGAGATCATGGGGAGAAAAGCCGTGGTTATTGGGAGAAGCAATATTGTAGGGTTGCCCACTTTCTTGCTGTTGCAGGTATTAAGATGTTATTTTTCAGAAAATGGTGGATCGCGTATGTTTTTTTCTTCTGCCAGATCAAAGATGTTTACTTACTAGCATTATTGGGCAGAGGCACCATGCGACCGTGAGTGTTGTGCATGCTTTCACGAAGAACCCTGAAGAGATCACACGGGAAGCTGACATCGTGGTCACAGCTGCCGGAGTACCAAATTTGGTCCGTGGCAATTGGCTTAAACCAGGAGCTGTCGTTATCGATGTCGGAACTCATCCACTTGAGGTGAGAATTCTGGCATATGGTGCAGGGTATAGCATGACATCATAATGATGGTTGGCAGATGTCCTTGATGTGCATGCACTTGTTGCAGTTGACGCATAAGGCGCTCTTTTCCTTTTGCTATATTTATGACAAATCTGTAAGATCATTATGGACCGTGTTGACAGGATCCAAACCACGAGCATGGATACCGTCTTCTGGGAGATGTTTGCTATGAGGAAGCTGTGCAGGTGGCGAGTGCTTTAACCCCCGTACCTGGAGGAGTAGGTCCCATGACAATTGCCATGCTTCTGTCCAATACTCTTGATGCCGCTAAGCGGGCACATGATTTTTCTTGACTTATGGGAAACACGGAAAAGCTTTTGTATTTCTTGCCTGGAATGTTTCGGTAGCTTTCCCATGGTGGGTAGCTTTTTTGTGAGGTCATAATGCACAGTAGCTGTACATGTTTCAGGTTAGGCATCTCTTGAAGTTGTCATCTTTAGAGGAAGGAGTAAAGAATAGATTATGTAGGTTTTCATCCAACCATGTCAAGATTGTCGACTGCATTCCGCGGGCAACATTTACTAACTGAACGGGAGGTCGGGCATTTGAAAATATGGGCGTTTTTGCAAATCTTTGGGCTTCAAAATGGATAAATTCATGCCCCAAGTGACTGGTAATGGCCGGCGATTGCTAGCTCAGTAGACCACTTACACTAATACGTAAGAAGTCACCGACTACATATATTGTGATGGTTACTATTCATTAGAAAAAATTCACTGTATATATTGTTGAAAAATGAAGCAAAAGCCTGTTACATGCTTATCTAAAACAAATTGCTCTTACATTTATCACCTAGCACAACGTATATCAACTCCCCAGGAGGAAAAGAAAGAAAAGAAGCATATGGTTTAGATATTAGCTTTCACGATGGATACTTGTCGCGCGATTTTAGCTCTCGGATTAGGTATTTGGTCTTAAGAAATCTAACCAGTACGCGATTTAGATACTAGCTCAAATGTTTCCTCTCGTGCGATAATTTTAAGAGGTAACGAGTACCATTTTAAGATAAAATTCACAAGCTTGTGATCCTAGATACTCGGGACGTAGTGGAAGAAGGGAAGAGAGGTTTTAACAGGAGAGCACGCGAATGCAAAGAAACTTGGATCTCGAAATTCATACCGGTCGATAAGAGGACTACCTCGACCCAACTCCGAGCAGGCCCTCTCCCATCTCACTACTTCCTTTCTCCTCCATCGGTCGCCTGAATTAGCAGAATCTGAGGTTCGGCCGCAACCCTTCTCTTCCGAGGAATTACTGCTTTCCTGAATTTACCCACTTTCACATTCTGTTTCGATTAATTCAATCACTACACTTACGAGACAGTTAAGAAAACTGCGTCGATGACTGAACAGGCTAATCATCTTTCAATAATCATAAAGGAGAATTGATTACATTGTGTGGTGGAGTATATACAGAAAAGTTACAACTTTTGAACAATTTAAACACTAGGATCACCTTCTCAATGAGAAGGATACCGGGGTAAGATATCCATCCCAGCAAAAATTCTGGGGGCCAGACATTAATAGAGAACATCACAAACAAATGCAAATAAACTGACAGAGGCCCTCCTCATGCTTCCTCTTCGGACATAGACTGAACTGGCTCCACGACTGGAGGGATGCAGTCTACCTTGAAACGAAGGGCCTATCGCGAAATTCAAATTATAAGTCACAAGAATAGTGTACTAATTCCTTTCTAGTACTAAAAGTTACGAAACTCGAATAACTTTGATTCTCTTGTTGAAAAAGCAATGATTGTACTACTTTCAAAAAATGCCTGTAAAGTAGACATGTCCATGGCCCGGAACCGGCCTAGAACCATCCCGGGTCAAACCCAGGACCGACCCGTGGCCTACGGGCCCAGTTCCGGTTCCGGACCAGGTTCCCAAAAAAAAACTGCAAATAAGTGGAGAAACTCTTTTTTTTCCCAAATTTGATTACAATGTACATTTTGATTACATTTTATATTGAATAATTCATTATTTCATAATTTGATAATTCATTATTTTTTTATTTCATAATTTATTTTTTTAAAATTTTTACCGGCTGATTCAGAACCGGGCCGGAACCGCCGGTTCCGGTTCATACATGGCCATGAACCGGAACCGGCCGGTTCCGAACCGTGGCCATGTCTACTGTAAAGCAATAAAATGTTAAAGCAACATAATGGGGCCCCAAAAGAAAGGAGCGTATACCTTCTTAAAGAATGTGGAATATGAATTATCCCAGACTAACTTGTAATTTCCAGCAACGCATGTGCAAAAGTTACCCTGCCCAGAAAGCAATCGGAAGCCGAGAATTATTTTGCTTGTCATAGAAATCAAGCTATTGAGGACATGAACAAATAAAAAGTGCAGCACTCACTTGGTCAGACTCATAACGACGGTAGGGTAATATTAACTGCAAAACAGCCAACAAGATGCAGTCAAAGGTCAATAGGAAAGCAGGTGAGTAAGCTGCCGAATCCCAGTATTACTGAGCACAAAGCCGGCAGGCCCACAGAAAGGTACCAAAAAAACAAGAATCTAGATAATTCAGAGTTGAGCATGTAGCTGGCGGATGCTCAAAAATATTGTAACTCACAGTTTTTTGTCCCGAAGAATTTATACACTCCACACTGAATCCAATGTCCTGACAGATGGAAGAACGTATATCAAAAGATATTCTTGCAATAATCTCTAGCTTGCATACCAAAAAACTAACACTCTGGACGATGCGTTCATTTTGATTCTCCTAATTCAATTGCCAAATTCAACGTCCTGTCTGATGTGTATAAAAAGAGGCACTCATTTCAACTACCATCATCAAATTGTTAAAAAAAAAAAAAATACCCGAGCCAAAAAATTCAACCCACAACCAAATTCGAGAAAGGTGTTTGTTTGACTCAAGATCGCCTATAGTCTATGACTTGAGGAACTAGTCCATATAGCCAAGCCAAATGCAATTTAATATCAAGCTAACAAAGCCAATGGGTAAGGGAGATGGTAGTCAGTAATCACTCCGTAAACAAGGCTGGTCTGGTCAGTCTTGGGTCTGCAATTGTAATCACGAGTTAGTGAACATGTTGAGGTCATGCACAAGAATTCTTGCTTTCGGTCAAAGCTAAATGGCTGCAGCTACTTCCCAGTGCATAGGAAAGTTTCAGGGAAGTTTGAAATTACTGCGGCAATCGGCCTTCCACTTTGAGATTTTGGTTTACAAATCCCATTAGTTTCCACGTGAATGATCTTTTCAACTTGGTAAAATAACTCCATGTTTGCACGGCCTTATAAAGGGAGGATGGTGCCGCAGGGATATACTTTTTTCTCTGTTAAAAATTCATTAAATGGTTCAGCATGAACTATTCAAGCTAATACTTTTAACTCTTATACCAACATATCCCTCTGTTCTTCTTTCAGCTGCATCAAGCAATTGTGGTCAAAGGACGGTTGATGAGGGCGAGAGATTGAAAAATTACGAGGAAAAGGCAAACACAAACAGCTTGCCACCTCTCTTAGATGATGGGCCACCCAGTAAATAGTCTTAAATGAAAGATGATTGTCAAGTAAAAAAAAATCCTAATACAGCAAGAAGCAAAAAATTTCTCACAGAATAGTACAGATGATTCAACAACAACAGGAAAGAAAGCCTCGTGACTTACTAGGTTAATTTTGCCTTGTACCAGTGCAAAATCCCATGCAATGTATGAGTTCAACGAATCCACCATCAAGGAAACCTACCATAGAGTCCATTATGAAGCATAAAAAATTTTGGAACGAAAACAGCATCCTCGAGGTTACAGCAGGAGCAAAAAAGTTACTAATAGACAAGATAATTCTATGGCCCATAACCAGATACTTTGAGACACGAATTAACCCAGTTGACTTGTGATTCTGAAGCACAGCAATCCCATTGTTTTATGCAATATACATGGACTTGGACAAAGTGCAAACCAGAAGTATCACGAACTGACAAACTCCTGATCCTACAGTTCCTCGAGTCTTATCCGGTCAAATGAACGTTAAATGCGAAACTTTTGTGCGAGGATGGCAGGGTGAAGCAAGCAGAATCCAAAGTTTCATCAAGATGATGGACTTATTTGTTAGGAGGGCACAGCAAAGGAAGCTAGAAGACATTGTTTGGCTTGTGTTAGGGAAGAACCCACAAAGGACAAAAGCTTTCAAAGCGATACAAATATTGCTTCTAACCATCAACATAAAGTTGTCTACTGTGTTCTTCCTTGGACCAATCGGGAATTTAGCTATTGAATCTCATCAATCTCTGGAGTTTCTTAAATTTCTGAACCAGCAAAGCATATCTAGCGTAGGAGTTAGATCTATAACATATTTTATACCACATGGCTGGCACCCTTTTGGTAGGACCCATGATTAGGAAGTCAAGAAGAAAACCAAAAATAGAATCATAAACCATAAATCATTAAAAAAAAATTACATAAGAACATGCTACCCAATTATAAAAATTCAGAAGAAACAGTAATCGATTATTTTCAAGCTTATAATTGTAAGAATCAACAGCTCTTGATCATCTGCATTCAGAGTCTAAATTCTCAATTGAAAATCACTAGCTATTCGATCAACAAAGAATAATGTTCCATATAACTTGTACATAAGTAGAGATATGTATTGGTTTATTAATAAATGCAGAAAATCTCATTTCAAATACAAACCTGTCTCTAATCTATGAGCGGATTCAACTGCTTATAACCCATCAGCTATGCAGCCAGGGTTGACTCAATGATGCCAAGAAAGATAACTTGGTACAAAGAAAATATGTAGCTTACTTCAAATGCTGTCATTTGACAAGGTTAAAAACGTACCTCATGAGTTTTACCAGCTGGTATACTTATCTCTTTATAGTCATCATTTTCCCTGCAGAAAATGACCGGATGCTTGAAAAGACACATCAGGGTTATGTAACAGAAAGGTAAGAATGAGACTACGACAAAATTACCCTTCTATTGCGCCTGCTTCCTCTGCTGATACGAAGAAGGGGGAGTTCACAAATACTTCACTAGAAGAAGGAAAATATACTGGTCAATAAAAAAAATAAATGTCGAATAGAAGTAACAGTGAAAAGGAACGCATACATAACAATGAAGAACCTCAAAACAGTTTCTGTTTGTTGCGGTCATAAAAATTTCACCATGTGACACACAAAGTTGGCAAACTGATAAAAGCAACAGATTTGACATATTCTTGTTAAAAGACCCATTCCTTAAAATTTATAAGATAGGATTATCATCTGATTCAGTTTATCATACCACCACTTAAAATGCATGTTGCTTTCTTTAATATCGTTCAGACGCCATAAGCTCAGTCTTTGTGTGCTTAGGATATTTTATCATTGATTATACAAAATATCTTGTTTGAATACAGTAATTTGAAAGAACTACGATGTGCCTCATCCTCCCATTCATTGTTTGCCTAGCCTCTAAAAGACAATGTAATTGCAATGACCCTCTTCTGGAGGCCCACTGCCGCTCAAGCCCATGATTGTGCTTTCTCCAATTTCGAGTGGAGAACTTAAATGGCAATGAAAAAAAATTTTAACATCCCACCAGCAGCAGGCCAGTAGCTACAAATTAACAAAGGTTTTGCAGCATGAGACACTATGAATGTGGAATTGGAGTCCACACAACACTAATTCGGCGTTGATGTGGCAGACTGCTATATGGATCAGCAAGCTAAAGTGTGCTATAACTGTGTCGAAAATAGGCTGATAAGGATTTATAAATCATGAATGCATTCTGAAAAATACATTTTGTTTTCCAAACCAAGGCTTAAGCATACTTGTCAATATGTTGAGAATCGCTTATAAGCCAACATAATTTTCAAGTTTCAGCCAGCTGCAACATAGGCTGTGTATTATAATAGCTTAAGGGATCCAGCACTAAGCCTCCGATCATGAACTTGAACCATCACTTAATCAGTTAATCCTTTCCAAATAGAAGGCACAGATGTGCAGTCACTTAGCACAAATGTGACATTTTCACTTGAACATTATCATTTACACTACCTGTCCGACTGTTTGAAAGTGACATTCCAAGGTAACTAGTTAATCAGTACTAACTAAATCTAGGCAACGACACATTTGTCAAAGCCTCTCAAGAAAAATCTCTGGTTTGGAGTTGAGAGGTTTCTAGGAGAACAGCCTGTTCAGGATTTTGGCTTTGCAATTATCACACTAGCACTACATTAGTGCATTCATGCGTCTTT
This sequence comes from Syzygium jambos, assembly GCA_031216235.1. Classification (NCBI taxonomy): domain Eukaryota; kingdom Viridiplantae; phylum Streptophyta; class Magnoliopsida; order Myrtales; family Myrtaceae; genus Syzygium; species Syzygium jambos. The sequence goes on along the minus strand of CM062230.1, from coordinate 11,909,746 downwards.
TCCTTTTGAACTTGAATTTTTTATGCATCTATGCCCTAAAAGATTCATCACTATTCAAGAGCTAAAAATTTGTCATTGCTGGTAATGTTAAAACCTATTTTCTCTTTCAGATATGAAAAAAGTTACTATGACACATTTGTTTATCATGATAATATTCTCCTGAAAAGTTCATTCAAGCAAAATAACATTTTTTACATCATATGGTTATAGGAGTTTATATGGGTGGATACTCTTAATTTTTTAAAAAACATACCAACCTCACAAGAGACATAAATATGGACACATTTTGACCTCCAATTGCTGTTATTCATCAAGACATCAAGCGTATGTTCCTGTAGGTACAGCATCTATATTTATATTAAACATTAGTAGATTTAGTATTATTATGCTTATGAGATATCCAGAACTATTATTCCCAAAAGATAAATCAGTTTTCATACTCCAGGAAGCCTTAGAAAACCAAGAGACTACTCAAAGAAATGGAAAAGAAAATGGGAAAAAGTGAAAAAAGAAAAGGGAAAGAAAAGGATGTTCAGCAAAGAAGAAGAAGAAAGAGATAAATCAGCAACATAACAAAATGAAAAAATAAACTAAGCATGCATGACTATGAGTCGTAGCAATGGTTCCTTTTATCATCTATATCTCTGAATGTAATCATCGTCATCATATGAAATAAGTACCTGAGAAATTTGATGAATCTCCCGAATTCTGAGGTGTAGACATTCACTGCTTGTTCCAATGCAGCTAACTCATCTACTTTTCTGCTCATTTCATGATGACAAGCGCATAAATAGATGCAAAAGAGGAAAATGCAAGTGTCATATCTCAAGAATCTAGATACGAAGGTTTTCCTTATGGAAGGTTTACTAAGATGAAAGAAAGACAAATTAGAAAAAGGTGAGGCATCTCACAATTTCCGAGTCTCAAAGCGTCCCCAAGATAGTGAAAGAAAAAGACGAATGAATAGAACCAGTGACGTGAGGCTGTACAAAGGAGGTCCATATCGTTGTCTTTGCTCTTCCATGGGCCTGTCAGTTGTTAATTAGAAACAATCAGAACGTAGTATTTGTAGGGATCACTCGCTCACTGGTGGTGAGATTAAAATAAGTAGACATGACATCGGTAAGAAGAGAACTTCCATGGAACTTACCCATCATCATCATTTATTTGCTTAATGAAGTCCAGTAAAACCTGTACCGGAAACATCAGGAATATATAAAGGAGCTTGGCAAAAGGAATGGAATAATAAAAAAAAAATATGAGTACATTTTGCACAATACATGAAACTGAATATAGTGCGGATGCTTAAAAGTATTTATCCGATCGACAACACAAGGTGGAATAAGAGTTAATTTATTGTGGTTGTAAAGCTTGCAAAAGGAGCAATAGTAAAAAATCCAGCCCGAACAAGTTTTCTAGCGAATCAGAAGTCCACAAGCCTTTTTAGACCACCATCACCCTGGCTAGAATACCAAAGGGCATGACAATGTACTGGTCCAGATTCGGAATAAGGAGTCTCATTAATTTTTTGGCCACTCAGGAGCAGGCTACTGAGTTTCTAAAGCTTATAAAACAGTACGCACCACCACAGCCCACAGGCAGAAATGTAATGGTAAACTATGACCATGCAAACAGAAATTACCATGTAAAATACTCAAAATGGTAAAAAACTAAGCTATTGTCTCTTTCTTAAATACAATCAATCTAAGCAATAAGATGACAAGGCAACTAAACTATTATGCAAATAATTAACAGAATTACAACAAGAGAGCATAAGTGTAGTTCCAAAAGCAGGGTGCAAATAAAAGTAGACAGGGCAAGAGGTAGCAAAAAGCAATACATACTTGTGGAACCCCTACTAAGTACTTCACAAGGGTTTTGTAGACACCTGAAGCAGAACCAAGCTGAGCTAACTGTCTCCTCCTGAAAGGTCATTTAATAGTTACACCATAAGATCACACCCAGCCTGTGGCATCACAACCAGCAATTTGAGAAGCAAAGATCTCACCTATCCATTTGCTGTTTCCATAGCAGTGCATATCTGTCTCGTATACTTCCACCAGAATTAATTAAAGCATCAACCTCTGCTTGCTTGTTCCTCTCAGAGCGATCCCTTTGCTGTCTAATAAGTGTTCCCCGAAAGTCTTGAGGCAGGTAAGTCATAACTGCGGATATGGATATATTCCTCATTCAAAAGTTCTTTATGATATTAGCAGCATTATATGCTACTTAAGTTATTACACGGTGATCACAACCAGAAAGATGCATCCACAAGCAAAAAAAACCCATTTAACGTATAGACCTAAATTATATAAGCTATGACAATCAAAAAGAGGCATCAACAAGAATGCACGGCCCATTTATGATAAAGATTTAGATAGAAGTCTCAATGATGTTTCACTATTATGCTAGATTCCTCATAGATTTGCAGCAATTAGAAATGGAAATGCATTATGGTATGAGCTTAACATAGTCATATTAATGAGTCAACACAAGAAGCAAAAAGACTTTTTCACAAAGACATTTGAAATTTTGAATGACAAAGCTTCACCTATGCACAATAACATAAATCCATTGCCAAGGGCCTTTTAACTATTAGGTTTCCAAAACATAAGAAGATTCTGTAAGTATTGTCATATATTTTTTGCAAACCATCTCTCGGGATTTAACACTAGTGATTTTAGCACGATAACAGTCCAGATGATACTCAAACATAGGCTGCCAATAACCACATTTACCTTAACCATATGGGATGAGCAATAATAGAAATGCGATAAATGCCAACAAAATAGGACGAAAGGTGCTGAGGATTTTCACTGTCTTTCTCCAAGTTCAACAATGAAACGAGACACAAAGATAAATAATAGGAGAAGATGCACTGAACACATAGAGCCCCTCACTTTAAGTTCCAGAAATCAAAACCTCCAGCTTCAATTTTTGGAACAACTAGGCCCTTGGATTCAACTTCTCATAACAGAGCAGCAATTTTCCATCAGATTTATTGGAAAAAAAAAGAAACACTACTCTTTACCACACTCAAATTCTTCATTTCTCACAGATTGATCATCAACTCATCCCACAAGATGAATGAATCAAAGTTCAGCCGCTAATGGTGGGTAGTGGCACTTAAATAGAAACTGCATCTATCAGATAGGGATGCGAAATTTCCATTAGCACCGGCTTGTGATAGTGAGACCTATTGCCACCATGTGCGAACATTTAAAGCTATGTCTGCAAATCTACATGTCAAAAGCTGTTGCGCATATCTTCATGTCAAAAGCTATTAATCCCAAAAATGGCAGAGCTTTTTTATGCTTAAAAGTGATGAAAGCGAAGTGTACTGGCATTCATTATGTGAATAAAAAGCATTGGTTATACAAGCATTGACACATAAAAAGAGACGGAGAATGAGAGAACGAGAGAAAAACCTGTGTTGAATACACGTTCAGAATTTCTAGCCTGGAAAGACATCAACAAACTCAAACTTTCTTGAATTTTATCTTTGATCTGGCTCAAAAAGGTAGCAAGCTCAGTATTCTCTGTGGTTGACTGCTGCTGAAGCTGCACTCGCCATGTGAAAGCAAAACGACCAATTAAAAGAGAAAAAATCTGACCTTTGACAAAAAAGGCACCCATAAGACTCGAGATCATTGCACATTCGACATTACGTAAACATATGTATTCGCAAACTCCTAAACACACGAATATCTTACCGCCGGAGGCCACTGCGACTTCTCGAGCAGAAAAACAATCTCTTCCATCTGCTCTCGATTCTTCCACATGTTCTCGTCAATTTTATGGGGAGGCGTCCTATCTGCCTCCTCTATCAACAATTTCTCACCTAAAACCACAGCAGACTAAACCAGCATGACTTCCACGTATCGTTATGCACATAACACGTTCAAAATCGTCCACGACACACCAAATTTAAAGCTTGGGCAAACATCACATTGAACCATTACGGCAAGACAGACGCACGCACGCGATCCAGCATCAACCTCCTACGATCCTCCCAAAAGAAGCAAACAAAGACGGAGACCGTACCATCGGTAGGTGGGAAATCCTCGAGCAGGCCGTCGGAGAGGGAACGAATCTGAGAGGAGAGCCGAGCGACGTCCTCGCAGAGCGAAGGGAACGAGTACTTGTCGTAGTAGGAGGCCAGAAAGGATCTGGTTATTGGCACCAGACCGTCCATCGACGCCATACCTTAGGGCCGACGGTTCCCGGCGAGATCGCAGCGGCTCCACCGATCCGCGGGGCGGAGGGATCCGAATTGAGCCACGGGACTGTAGCTCCGCCGCGCGCGGTGGCTCTGGCGCGAGAAGTCGTCGCCGCGAACGGAGGTCCGGAGGAGGAGGAGGAAGAAGGAGAAGATCTCTCCGGAAATTGAAAGTCCACGTGAGAGCGCAAGCGAGCGCCGTCACGGTCGGTGCATTTGTGAAGCTGGCCTCTATTTTGTTTTTTTAAAATTTTCTTCCTTTTCTGCTAAATAAATAATCCTTTTTTATTAATTAAATTAAATTAAATTTGAAGGGATAATGATATAAATAGTCCCGATTATCCATAAACTTTTAATTTATTCAATATAGTCTTTAAATATTCACCAAATATACAATATTGTTCCTGAACTACATTGAACTCATCTATATAGTTCAAGGATAGTCCGAGGACTAAATTGAAAATGTACCAAAAATTTAGGGATAACATTTGACAAATTAAAACTTCAGGAATCACATTACACATCAGGCTAAATTTCAGGGACCGCATTAAACAAATTAAAGGTTCAGAGATCACTATGCATGCTGGTCAAAATTCAGGGATTGTTTGTGTCATTTTCCGTAAGCTGGAGTAAACAAACTTTATTTAGTTTGGTCGTTTGCAAATATCAACAGTCTTCACTTTATTTATGTTAAAATGAATAAAATAAATTTATGGACGGCATCGCGGAGTACAGAATTGGAATAATTATTTTTACCACAATTTCGGGACTAGGAGAAATAATAATAAAAAAAATGGTGACGAGGAAATTGGGGAAGTATCTTCCGACTGAAGGAGGAATAATTCCGTTTGGATGCCCCTTTCAGGCTTTTCTTTTGGCGGGCGGAGAAAATTGGATGTGATCTGTAATTTATTAAATGTAAAATTTAATTGGAAGCAAAATCACGTTTAGTAAGAATTATGGCTATTTTGGATCGTTTGAAAAGTGGACACCAAATTCAAAGTTTGATTTTATACATGATATAAATATAGATTTTTTTTGGGGAGGTGTTTGTTAAGAAGAGCATGTGTTGTTGCATGATGACCAAAGTTATAATTTAATAGACACATACAATGAATTCTGATTGTTCATGCTTTTGTATCAAGCCCCCGTGGTTAATGGAATAAAATAGCGATGGAGAAAATGATCAAGGCTAAGTTTGGTTCAACATTTGGAGAAAAGCGGGTTTCCATGAAAAAGCAAAGACTTTTTGATAAATTGTAATTAAAAAACGCATTGGGAGGCAACTCTGAGAGAAATGCCATTTGATATTTGAAAAGTCATTCAGTGTGGCCAATTTAAGTATTTTTTAATTTTTTTAAAATTTAAAAATAATGACTGCAACTTTTATATTTAGTTCGTGTTGATGTAATGTAAAGGAGACACATTAACAAATTTGCAAATAAAAATGGCTAATACCGCCTGAAAGCCTCAAAATGGTATAAATGTGCTATATTTATCCAAAATTAATTTGTCTCATAAAAGGTCCCAAATTCGAGGCACGAGGCACTGGATTATTGGTAAATGTGGTACGAATGTACCAATTTGAGAAAATTCACATTTGTTTTTTGGCTAAAAAAATCACATCAAAGTGGACTCTTTCTCAATTAAAAATAGAGTATTTTTTATAATAAATATGGTCACGTATGCCCCTAGAAAGTATATACGTTATCCTTAAAAATTACAAACATCCTTAAATATTTCCCAAACTTATAGATATTCCATTGTATGACAAAAGATGCATTATCCTTAATAGATAGGGTAAATGACACAAAAGATCATTGAATCTTGGCAAAATGTGAAATGTGATTCATGAACATTTAATATGTTCAACGTGATCTATCAACTTTTAGTACATGTACCAAAAGCATCCTTTACGATAGACGTGGCAATGCTACTACTTTCAACTGCTAAACAAAATTTGTCAATTTGTTTTAATAACTTAGCAAATCTAGTCAATTTATTTTCTTTCTTTCCTCGAGCTTGCCACACTAAACTCTGCTTCGTTCTTTTATGACTTTTACTTTCACTTGATTTAACAATTTTTTTACCTACATTACACTCGAAATAATCAGTTGATACCATACCATCACCGATATCAAGTTGTGGGCCTCAATATCCTCATTATATGATTTTTGTGCAGGATTTCATGTGATGTCTCCAATGGCAACTGTATCTCCAAAATTTAACAAAACTTCAAGATCCGGATATATGCCTTTCTGTCTAAAAACTCTCTTACACATTGATCACTCACATCACTAATTTCTTTCCTTGAATCCATCCACTGTGTAGAAACATAACAAATAATTTCCTTTACCAAACATCCTTACTTTTTCTCATGTGACTGTAGAGGCCCAAAGTCCCTTTAAGCCGAACCGAATATATTCTAACTACTCAATAGCGAGCGATAGATATAAGGGATTGGATTTAGGTTCTTATATGAACATTTATATATATTTTAATGAAAGGCTCGTGTAAAATTGTATTACCTTATGACCATCCAACTATGCATTACTAAAACATAACACGTGTGACTATAGCTGTCATACGTGAATATATGGTTAAGGTTGCGCTTGGGAATAGCTTTCCCAAAGGATTTTGAGCCTCTAAGGGGGTGTTTGGTTCGGCTTTTGCAAGGGGCTTTGGGCCTCCAAAGCCCTTTGGGGGAAATATTTTGTGTTTGGCAAAATATTTTGGAGGCTCCTTGGCCAAATGCTGGCCTTCTCAAGGCTGAAAGCTCAAGGCACCCTAGGGGGTGCCTTGAGCTTTGAGCATTCTCGGAATGCTCTTGTTACTGTTCACTTTTTTTTTTAGGGCTGGAATCTGTTCATCTTCTTTGGGTAGGCGCCGGCGGCTGGCGAGGGAGAGGGCCGGCGAGGTCGCCTGGGGTCGGGCGACCCCCGGCGAGCCAGATCCATCGCCGCCGGCGGTCGCCCGAGGCCAGGCGACCCTCGGCGGGGGTCGCCTGGCCTTGGGCGACCCCGCCGAGGGTCGCCTGGCCTCGGGCGACCCCCGCCGGCGACGGATCTGGCTCGCCGGGGGTCGCCTGAGCTCGGGCGACGGTGGCCGGCGGCTTGTTCCGGCGATGAGTAAGTTTTGTTTTTTTTAATAAATAAAATAATTCTCAAAGTCCATTTGTAAAAAAAAATTTACCAAACACTATACTTTGGCCAAAGTAACTTTACAAAATATTTTTACCAAACACCATTTGCCTTTCCCCAATGGGCTTTCACCCAAAGGTATTTGCATTTTCCCAAATGCATTCCCCCAAAGCCGAACCAAACAGGCCCTAAAGGCCTTTGGCCAAATGCATTTCCAAAGTCTTTTAAGGCTCCGTTTGGGAACAGCTTTGTAAAGCCCTTTGGACCTCTAAAGACCCTTAGACAAAGGCTAGTGTGTTTGGTATTTATTTTTGGGAATCCATTTCCCAATAAGTTATAACTTACCAAACACGATTTGCATTTTGAAAAACTCCTTTAACTTAAAATCATTTGCATTTTTCCAAAGACTTTCCCCCAAAATGTTTCCAAGCGCAGCCTAAAGTCCTTAGCCCGAGGCGGGTTCGTAGGAGTTTTGGGCTTTAACATGAAATGTTAATACACTTTTTTCTTCTAATTTTGCTCTTGCTAAAAAATTTCGAAATTCTAAAAATGCCCTCACCATCGACCACCTTGCGCAATGCCGCTAGCGACACCAAATCTACTGCTCGCGAGCCCTTGGTGGGCGATTCTCGTCAAGCGTTGGCGAAGGGTTTGAGTTGTTTTTTTTCATATATTAAAAGTCCTTTTATAAGCGTAATGATTCTAAAACACCATTTAAATCAAGATTGCTTTCCAATGCACTTTTACTTAAAAAGTCTTTGCATTTTCCTAAAGACTTTCCCTAAAAACCCAACAAACGTATCCTAAATCTACATGGCAATTCCAACCATATGTATCCATCTATCGAGAGCCTGTCCTGACAAGCTAGGTTCCGAGCTGTAGGTGGAACGGGAACCTAATAACTTACCATTGGAAGTATGTTAGTATACATCTTCATCCTCGTTTAATATAAGATGAAATAACTAATATTTTCAATAATAAAAGAAATGAACTTTCACTCTCCATAGTACATTTCTAAATTGCTAAATTGACTTAAAAAAATTAGATTTCATTCATCTACTGTTACACTTATGCTGAGAGAATTATAACAAAATCACTCAAACATAGTAATCGAACTGCCAAAGTAGAATGCTTAGATAATTGAACCGCCAGAAAAGAAACGTTTACTCAAAGATCGTAGGGGAAAAAATTTAAAGTAATATAATATAATATTTAAATATTAAATCATGCTTTGATACGAAAGTTTAAGCTTTCGTAAGAGGGATCCCATCAAAATCTCACATGATCAATAATTTTAAAAAAAGTCGATAATAGATTGGATTTAGGATAGTTCAAAGGTGGAATGCCAAAAAAAAATCGCAAGGAAAGAAGGAGTGGAAAAACAAAACTCAAAGGAATATGGAGACTTTGGACATAGGAGGAGAAGCGAAGCACGGCCTATGATGAAATCAAACTTTTCCAGGTAGATAGGAGAGAACGAACGATGAACTACTTATGGCTATGGACGAATTGATGTTGGAGACTCTAAATGCCATAAGAACATTAAATTGCACGCCTAGGTGGCGGCTACTTTCGTGGAGAAAGCACCGAAAATAATGAGAAGAGGCGGCCGTTCAGGTATCTACAATCTTAAATGGTAAGTTTACCGGCTGCACTTAGACAAATATTCCGTAGTAATATGTTTACATGGACAAGCCGTGCAAAATACAAGCCACTTGAAATTATAAGGGAAAAAGCCACAAAAAATCCTAAACTTTACCCCATGTGACACATTTACCCCGAACTTTTTTTATGACACCAAAAACCCCAAACTTTGCTATTTGTGGCACATTTACCCCAATATACTGTAGTCTAGGGTATTTTAGTCTTTTTTCCTTTTTTTATTTATTTATTTTTTTCTTTTTTCAGACAGGGTTGCCCTCGCTCGCCTAGGCAAGGGTGAGCCTCGCCCGGCTCGCCCAGGCGAGGGCAAGCCTCGCCGGCGTCGGGCGGCCCTCCCCGGAAAAAAGAAAAAAAAATAGAAAAAATAGAAAAAGGGAAAAAGACTAAAATACCCTAGGCTACAGTATATTGAGGTAAATGTGTCACAAATAGCAAAGTTTGGGGTTTTTGGTGTCACAATAAAAAGTTCGGGGCAAATGTGTCACAGAGGGTAAAGTTTGGAGTTTTTGGTGGCTTTTTCCCAAATTATAATTCGAGCACCGTTACCGAGACCGCTGCATGCGCATCTTCAAAATGTTCTTCTCGACATATCTCGCAACCGTCCGTGACGGGCAATGTAATAAATTTCTGTTACTCAAATTTCTCGTGTAACATTTATGCGGCTCAAATCTTAAAAAGCAAAATTCACGAGACCTCGATCGGTTGCTCGCCAGCCTCCGATAGCGATCGACAGGGGGCGATTTTGCCACCGACATTGGTTGGTCTCTTAATTGCCGGTCGGTCGTGATCGATGGGGTGATCGGTAATTCGAGGCACGATTAAAGTTTTTAAGGACGAAATCAAGGTAAGGACAAATGTGAAATTAGAGGATCAAAAAGGGCCGTTAACTTTTGTTTTTGTCCCCGCGATCGAACACAAAAAAAGTCATAGCTTTTGGGACAAAAACTACCACCTGCAAAATCCTTAAACCGAAACACCAGAGGAACAAAAAAAAAATTAAATAAGATAAAAAGAATAAAAGAATAAAAAGGAGAAAAGGGAGAAAAGGCAAAATGGGAGGAAACGCCACAGTGAAAAGGAGGGAGCAAAAGAACAAAACGATGCGAACGCGAATCCTGAACCTCAACCCCAGCCAACGCAGCCTCCGCGCCGCTCGCAACAGCATCCGATTCGCCGCCGCCGCCGCCATCGCCGCTCCCTGAGCGCTCATTTCCCTCCCATCGCCACCCGTGCAAAGCCAATGGCAGGTCCGGACGCGGTCTCGGCGCCGGAGCCGCAGAGCAAGGCCAGGGTCCTCGCGGCCCTCCTCGTGGGCGGCGCCGTCGTCGGGGCCTCGCTGCTCGGCCTCTACCTCACCGGCGCCCCGCTCGGGATCGGGGCCGGGCTGGGGGGCTGCCGGAGGAGGAGGAGGGGGAAGAAGAGGCCGGTGAGGGTGTACATGGACGGCTGCTTCGACATGATGCACTACGGCCACTGCAACGCCCTCCGGCAGGCCCGCGCCCTAGGGGACCAGCTCGTCGTCGGGGTCGTCAGCGACGCGGAGATCGTCGTGAACAAGGGGCCGCCCGTGACGCCCCTGAACGAGAGGATGATAATGGTGAACGCCGTCAAGTGGGTGGACGAGGTGATCCCCGATGCGCCGTACGCGATCACCGAGGAGTTCATGAAGAAGCTGTTCGACGAGTACCACATCGATTATATCATCCACGGCGACGATCCCTGCGTCCTTCCCGACGGCACCGACGCCTACGCGCTTGCGAAGAAGGCCGGGAAGTACAAGCAGATCAAGCGTACGGAAGGTGTATCGAGCACCGATATCGTTGGTACGGTCTTGTTCTTGTTCCTTTTTCGCAGGTTTCTTCTTTTCTCTTCCCTTTTCTAGTGTAGGCATTTGCAGCGTGTGGGAAGTTTCTTGAAATGCTGCGGAATATGGATCGTTAATCTTCCTTTGTTCTGTAAATGTGTCTCATTGTGTATTCCAGCTTGTAAATTAAGCTTCCTATGACGGATCTTGAGAAGGAAAATTTTTTTTCTGCTATTATAGTTTTACTCGTTATGGTGAATTCTGGTGGCATTGGTCCTCTCAATGGACTCCTGGAAGGGAAGGTTTTGGTAACGCGGCGTGAGTTTTTATGATGGTGGTAATGAGAGTTTGAGCTGCGAAAGCTGCTGATGAGATTACTCTTTTACCTCAGTGGATTAAATGTTCGAATTGATCCTTTTTTTCAACAGGGGTTTGTAGGATGTGCATGATCAGTAATGTTTTAGCATGCACTGAGCAGGATTTGTTGGTAATTATTTTTGAGTTATTCCTTTGAGCAATTCGCAATTTCTGTTCTTATGGAAGTTCTCTCACTGAAACAGGTCGGATGCTGCTTTGTGTGAGGGAAAGAACTATTAGTGACACTCAAAATCATTCTACCCTGCAAAGACAATTCAGCCATGGTCGGAGTCCAAAAGTTGAAGATGGTGGATCTGGTGCTGGGACTCGTATATCTCATTTTCTTCCTACATCTCGAAGAATTGTCCAATTTTCTAATGGAATTGTGAGCTACAGTATATATCTATTGTCCTTATCTATCATCAGCATGATCTTAGAACATAGATTTGTGATTGAAAGATTCTGGTAGATCACCAGAAAGAGCAATCTCTATTTTAGTCATCGACAAGATGAAGTTGCATGTTACACTTTCGGAGTAGATGACCAACATGATTTAGAAATGTCAACATTGTAAATATATATTGGGATGACTAGGATCAGTTGGCTATTAGAAATCTGATGTTGTAAAAAGCTATCAACGCCCCTTCTCTTTATGCCTTTTTTTTTCCTTCTCTCCTTTAGACTTGCCTCTTCTTTAGTCTAACCGTTGTTTACTGTTCTCTGTTTGTGTAGAGCCCGGGACCAGATGCTCGTATAATCTATATAGATGGTGCATTTGATCTATTTCATGCCGGACATGTGGAGGTACTTATATTGCCTTTTTGCCTTTGCATACCCACGGATAGGCGGCCACACATCATGAGAATGTTTGTTGTTAAGAGGAGGAACTATCCACCCAAAAATTCTCTCTATTTGGCTTTTAATATAATTTACCTTTTCAGCTTTTCTCAGTGCAGAGTGTTAACATATGCTCTTGGAAAAGAATATCTTAAACAGAATTAGTTGGGAGGAGGACAATTGAACAGCTATCTAACATTAATATCAAACGAAGTAGTTAATGGTGACAGATACAATGCTGGACAGCTCGTGTCCCCCCATTGACAACTCTTGTGTAGTAAATACCAAGATCTGTTGATTTGTCTCCAGCTTAAGCTTCCATTAATTAGACGTCTCTCTTGGAAATTATATGATGTCAGTGGCCTTTTCAAGAGTATAGGACTAGTCACTAGCCTTTTTGTCGGCTCATGATATATCTCAAAGTCACTCTGGCCACATAGATTATTGGTGGCTTGCCCTTCGGTTCTGTATTTTCTTTAAGCCAATAGATGAGCTGCAATTTACCTTGTCTATCATATGTGCAACTGATAAATCGTGAGAGACCTTGGTACTATTTTCAATATCACCCAGAGACAAATTGCTTTCTTGTCTTGTCCTTCCTTTTATTTCTCTTTTAGCGTTCTAATGTTAGGTATCTGTTGTTCTCCACATATTCATTCCTAGTGCAATGAAATGCTGCAGTTCTTGTACCCTTTCAAAAGCTGAGTCAGGCAGATGAAGCCAATGGTTAGTATAAATGAGAAATGTTGAGATGTCTGCAGAGTACCGAGATGTGTAATTTGGATGTCTACTTTGTGTCAGGAGTTTGAACCTATTTTTGTGGTCTTTGTTTATGGACATGTAGTAGGAACATGATTGAGAAGGCACAAGATATCTACACAATTGAAAATCAAAGAAAGGAAGCTGGACAAGCTTACAAGAAAACATAGACCTGCCAACCTGTTAGGTGACTATTTATATACTACGCGCGGACATACATACACACCCTATGATAATTGATGTTTCAGACTTAAACTAACAGGTTTGGTTTAAGAGAATTTGATACCCATTAGAAAACTGTCTATAGCATGAGCTAGTTTTATAGTAGATTATGTTAGCTTAGCTTTTCTATAAACAGCGGTTAATTTGGTATGTTCACTGTCTACTATGTCTTACTATAGCTTTACTCCCTGTGGTCATAAGGTGATAGAGAAGTATAAAATAAGAAACGATGAATATAGATATAATAGGAGGCAATGGAGAAAAAGCAGAGGGATTCCTTTGCTTTTCTTATTTCTGCAATGCAAATTGATTCCACTCAAATGGCTTTTGGGTGGATCCAGTAAACGTTGCCCAGGAGATTCTGTTGGTGCTACTGAGAGAAAGGCATTGGATGAAAGCCTTCCCAAGACATGCCTCTTTTGTTTCTTATGCCCTCCGTTTCTCATTCATTTCAGGGGCTATTTGGTTTCAGGCTTTCAGCTGTGGCTGTTGTACATATTCTGTTTTGTGATAAAGTTCTTATTGCACTTTTAATAGATCTCCATTGTCAATTGCTTGCTTTTAGTGAAGATAATGTGCTTTAGTGTTTATACTGGTAAGTATGAGCTTGTTGAGAAGTTTGTGGGTATTATCACTCACTTCGGTGTTTTGTACAGATTTTGAGGGTTGCACGTGCGCTTGGAGATTTTCTTCTTGTGGGAATACACACTGACCAGACCGTCAGGTTGTGAACTCTTTCCTTTTCTTTAATCATTTGTTCAAGGTTTTGTTTGGTGCATGTCAATTACATGAAACTCTAGAGTTTGAATGTTCACTTTGCTCTATGTCTTATCATCACATGGTTCTGTTGCTGGTTCCCATGGCTGTCACAGTTAGTCAGTGTAATCTTGCAAAAACTAAGCAATTAGGATTCTAGCCTTAAGGTAGAATCAGGGTGCGTTTGGTAACTTGCCAAATAGTGACTGATTCTATTATTTTGTTCTATGGAACAAAAAAAGAACAGACATCCGTTTGATAAATTTTTTGTTCCTGGGCACAAATTTGCACAAATTTGTTTCAAGAATCAATTTTGGAGCGGAATTAAGAATGAAAAAAAAAGTTGCTTCTTAATTCTGGGAACAAGAATCAGAAATGGAATAGAAATTTTTTCTTCTTTTTCTTCTTCTTCTTGGTTGGCTTCTTCATTTTTCTTGGCTTGTGGCCGGTCGCCGGCCGCCGGCCGCCGGCCACTGGCCATGGGCCAGGGCTAGTGAGGGCGGCGGCGGCGAGGGTCCAGCCCTTACCGGAGCCAGTGAGGGCCGCGACCTGGCCATGGGCCAAGGAAGGAGAAGAAGAAAAAAAGAAAAGAAAAAAAATTAAAAAAAGAAAGAAATATTAAAAAATTCAAAAATATTATTAAAATAATATTAATAAAAAGAAAATTTGTGCAGTTACCAAATGCATTTTTGTTCTTTTTCTATTCCAAGAATAGAAATTTTGAGCAGTTACCCAACGCTTTCAAATGTTTAGAAATTGTTTTCAGGAATGGAATAAAAAAAAAAATATTTCTGAGCAAAAATTATATTCGGGAACAAAATGGTTAACAAAAACACCCTTAGTCTACCTTTTCAAAGTTGTGTGAATATATGGTTTATTCTCTTTCAGCCATGTCGCCCAGTCCTGATCTTATTCTATAAAAGGCAATGGCAATCATTAGATGTGCTTCCCATTATAGAGCATCGAAAGACCATTATTTTATGGGTGACTAACTAAAAAGATTGCTACTTTATAGGGGAACTCGTTAGTACAACGCTGATGTGTTTGTTTTGCTCATTTCTGAGTTTTTACATCCATCCAAAAGTTGCTGCCCCACTCCCTAACCATGTCCTCGCCACTGTTAAGTGGTTTTGCAAACGAATTTTTAGGTTCAAGATTGATAAGATATATAGATCATGACAGTGGCATAACGTCTCTGATATTGAATTACTGAAAGCCGTGCTGCTTATTCATGTCGAATTTATCCCATTCATGTTAATTTCTTCTAAAAGTTACCAAAGAGGACCTTGCTTTTCCTGTGTTATCTCTAGCGGTTAGTAGTTTTGGGAGCTTTGTGAAGTCAAACCATGCGTACGCACAAATCTGCCTCTAATATGATTTATATGGTATTCTCTCTTACTTCTAGTCTAATATTAGCAGCAACTCCTTGTAATTATTTGTGGTGATTGGGTTGCTGTTGCTAATGTTGGTGGATATTTCTGCTTGAATGATGTTAATTTATCTGCTTTCAGTCTGAGTTACTTAGTTTTAAAGCATTCACTCATGGATTATATGTGATGACAATTGTAGTTTATATTAATGATACTTTGATGGGTCCAAGGTTGCTTTTGGTTTGAGTTTCTCAGACTTAACACATTTGTGGTTTGTCAACAATGGCTTTGCAGTGCTAAAAGAGGAGCACATCGACCAATCATGAATCTTCATGAAAGAAGCTTAAGTGTTTTGGCATGCCGGTATGTGGATGAGGTGATAATTGGAGCCCCATGGGAAGTGTCCAGAGATATGGTTGGTATTCTCTCTGAAGCTATATACTTTAGGATGAGCTTGATATATTGTATTATCATGTGCTTTTGTCTAATTTTTTAGCAATCTCCTTTCTAAATTTTGAGGGTGTGGAAATGAAATTATTAAAATGTTATCTATGGTGAATGATGGTTAAAGTTGAGGTGGATGTTGCGATTTTGTTTACAAATCACTCATTTAGAGAGAGAGAGAGAGAGAGAGAGAGAGAGAGAGAGAGAGAGCGAGGGGGGGCGGTGGGGTTGTTAGTGACACAATCTGAGGGGCGGAGGGAGGGAGGGATTGACAGATTCCCAGGCTATCAGACGGATTCCCAGGCTATCTTTGTGAAAAGCACTTATGTTCTAGAAAGATAATCTCAGACTTCCCTTTGATATCTTATTTGCATTATCTCAGCAAGACATCCATTTATCACTTTAGGTTGCTAACTCGAGTTCTTGTGCAGATCACAACATTTAATATTTCCTTAGTTGTCCATGGAACGATAGCAGAAAACAACGATTTTCAGAAGGTGAACAATAGCACATGGCTTGTTGTTATACAATTGCTTATTCTGTTGAAGTACTATTATTCTTTTGTTTGTTAAATACCCACATGAATTCATAATGACAGGATGAAGGGAATCCATATGCTGTTCCAATCAGTATGGGCATCTTCAAAGTCCTGGAGAGTCCTCTGGATATTACAACTACAACAATAATTCGGAGGATTGTAGCAAATCATGAAGCTTTCCAGGTAGGTCCTTCCTGACATGTGATTTTAGCTCTCTTTATTTTCTAGGCAATCTATGGATTATACCGTCTTCTTACTTTTCAACGACGATCAAAGTGCTATACGTATAAGAAAATAATTTCTTCTTGGCCATTGCACACGAAACTATTTGACTATACTCGATCATTTCTGCCTGGGAGGTGTATCATTAAGGTAATTGACCTTATTTGATTTCCTATGAATATTATGTATCTAAAATTTGTTGAGGAACCAAGGCATGGCCTTGAGGTGGTTCACCCTTACCAACATCCATGATATCTTGTTTGATTGCTATTTTCTCCCTCTCGTCTTGTCTAAGACATTGTTCCCTGTGGGCTGTATTTGCATTGTAGAATGCGGATATTACCTGCCCTGCAGCAAACGACATTAGTTGGTTTTCCATGGTAGAAGTTCAAGGGGTGCTTAGTTGACAAAGATATAGAGTTCTTTCTTGGACTCGCACAAAACAAGATAAATGGAATTTGCAAGCACATTAACTCCACCACCAGTGACTTTTTTTTACTTTCCTGCAGAAACGCAATGAAAAGAAGTCAGCAAGTGAGAAGAGGTACTATGAAGATAAGACTTATGTTACAGGGGATTGATGTTAGAAAATCTGGGGCGCCTCCATGGTTTATTGCCCCAGCAACTTCCCTTATTTTTTATTGCAAAGTAGAACAGATGCAGATTATTCTAGGATAAAGCTCGTGTCTTGCAGGGATGCGGCATTGTATACGGCTCAATTGGGATACTGATCATTTTGATGATCGCATGTACTTGATGAGTTTGGCTTGCCATACCCCTCTCTGTCTCTCTCTGAGCTTGATCGGCATCTTGCAGTTGAGTCCGCCATCGTGGTAGAGTTGTAGGGGCTAAGAAATTAGGTGGGTGATTCATCAGAGACCTGGGTAATCAGAGTCACCCATTCTTGTGTCATTTGGGTCATTCATTGTTGTTACCCTGCACCTAAAGCGATTTTGGATTTATTGACTGCATACGGTTGACCTTTGCTGTCTAATTACGGTGGTACTGCAAGTACAAAGCATGAAAGGGAAAGAGAGCCAAAAGAATTATGGTTGTTTGTGTGTATGACCTTGGACATCTGAAGCAATCTGATTCACGTGCTGGTGGAGGAGACCAGGAACAGAACCCGAGTCAAGTGAAATACGAGTTTAAGCAATGGAGGTCCAGGGCAGTAGTTTTTTTTTTTTGGTTGGAAAGGGCAGTAGTTTAGTGGTTGTGAAAACTGAAAAGGCATGATGAGGGCAAGAAACTGCACGGCAGAGAGTAAAATTGCACGAGGATAATGAAATATCGTGTTCGGTAGCAAGTTAGGTCATTTTTGTCGAAATCATGCTGTCTGGGTGTTGAGTGTTCGAGAACTACCATTGTCAATATATGTCATGGATTGATTCTTATGCAGCTTGACATCTTCGAGCTTACGTCACAGGTTTTAGAAACTACCAGGAGTGAAAATTGCCATCCTGGTTGCTATATGGATCAACCAAATAAGTCAAATCTGCATTAGCTATGTTGCTTGGTCAACCTCGAGGATGGGCGAACGATGAATGTCCAACATGTGATCGAAACTGGAATGATTTGACGAACATTGTGATGGCCCCCGACATTTCTTAGCGTCTTGAAAGTGGGGCCAACATTTCTTAGCGTCTTGAAAGTGAAAACACGTGGGAATTGGAACTAGCAGAATTGGAAAGGGATGCAATCGCCGAAATAGAAATGCTGATTTCATATGATGGATAGGAAGTGAGTCATGTTCCTTTTTAAGTTAAGGCCGCGGTATTTCCAGTTTCGAACCTTGTATGGAATATACAATACTAGGCTTTTGCGAGCAAAATAAGATTGAACAATAAGAATTCTATGAATGTGGCTGACTGTACCATGTGCGTAGCCTCTCGCTTTGCCCTCGGAATATCCATCCACCGTCGTCATCTAAGAACACGAAACCAGTGTGTAGGGTTTCCTACAGATCCGATCCAAGATCACAACAAGGCGAGCTCCGGGTTGCACCGCCAAGCTTAACACGTTGTCCCCTAGCAGGACCGCTGTGTTCACTGTCTTCCTCGATATCTTCGCCACGATGTATCCCGTGGAACTCCTAATGATGCAGTTTTGCCTTGTGAACGAACCTTCGATTGCGAAACCAACGCCTTACCACCCGTGCTTCGCACATCCTCCCAATAACACCTCAGCTTCAATGTTGCTGCTCTTGTGAAAGAGCAGTGAAGAACTCATGGAAAATACTCTCAAATTAGGAGTCCTCTTTGCATAGTTGTTCTCTCCCTTACAGGCGTGCCACTGGCATTGCATGCTCAGAACCCGTTGACGACATGACACTAAGTCTCACGGAAGTTATTGGAGAAAACTTCTCAGAGGAAATTGTGGTTTCTTGCAAATTTTTGTAGCGAGAGCCAATTCGAATCTCAAAACAATCTCTGATCACTCCCTCTGACAGCCTAGCAAAGTTAAATTCCACCTTCGTCGCTCTACGCAATCTAATATCAAAATGAAGGTGGAATTTAATTTCTCCTAAAGCTAGAGCCGTGTGTCACGGGCCGATAGTTTGGGAACGACCCGTGCGGCGACTTAGGCTTCCTTGGATCGTTGGAAAGCCTAGGCCAAGCCTTTTCCCGATCACTCACTCGCTCGGACACTCGGATCGTAGAGAGAGAATCTAGAGAGAAGAGCTCTGGAAGAGAAAGCAACTGCTTCTTGTTGTTTGGATGGACTCTCTACTTGCTCTGATACCACTTGTCACGGGCCGATCGATCTCGCGTTCCCTAACCCGTGCGGCCTTAGGAATTTCTTCCCAAGTCAGCCTTCCCCACGCTCAACTCACAAGAACTCTTTTAGAGTTTCTCTCTCTAAAAGAGTTCTTGTGAGTTGAGTGTGGGGAAGGATGACTTGGGAAGAAATTCCTAAGGCCGCACGGGTTAGGGAACGCGAGATCGATCGGCCCGTGACACGTGCACAGGAGCAATATATTTTTAGCATCAAAACTGGCTGCTTCAGGAGGCATGGCGAAACATATAAGAGAAATCCATCACTCAGAAGAAGCCCTCCTCCGTGCGCGCACTGACATTTTATCGAACAGTTATCGACCCGGAAGACCCGGCCTCCCGCGCTGATCGAAGACCGTGTACCCATCGGTCCCTTGGAAGCTCGTGCTCGATTTCTTCCGCACGGCGAGCTTCGCCGGGCTAACGACGTCGCCGCCGGAGTCGTCATTCTCCTCCCGGCGGCGGCCGGCATTCGCACCGGTTCTCGTTTTGGTGAATCCCTACGCACGCTGGCTTCTCCGATGACCACAAATCCTTGTGGGGTTTGGCTCTTGACCGCGAGGTTCAAGTTTCTTGTGTGAAGGTTCCGTTTTGCTGGTTCTTCCCATCCTTTGTGAGCGAGAGAATGTCGTTTTTCTGGTTCCACCTGTGACGGTTCTCAAGGGCACCGGTTAGGGTTTCGTAATGGACGCTAAGGACATTCTCGGGCTGCCCAAGAACCAGCTTCCCATCCCCGAAGAGAAGAAGTCTAGGCCTCCCAACGAGCCTCAGAGGCAGCCCGATGGCATTTCGCGGGAGGTGATTGGTCGTTTCAGTCCGCCCTGTTTCTCTGTTGTCTCTGTTACTGTGGCCTATATATTTGTGAATTCCAGCAGCTACAGAGAGCTTTGAATCTGCTAAAATTTTGTAGGTTTATGCGCTTACCGGCGGTTTGGCGCCTCTCATGCCGTCAGTTGATGCTTCTCAATTGAGACGACGTCCTCCTTCGGACGAGAATGTTCGTTGAATTTTGTTTTAAGGTAGTGTAGTGAGGTTGGTTTTGGGGTTTAAGCTCATGATCAGGTCTAGAGTAGTTATAGGATTCTAGGGGTGGCGCGTTTGTACTTAAGTATTGGTTAAAGGGCAGAGTTTGATGTGCCTATCTTGGTTTGTGTCGTGAAACATGACTTTAACACTCTCAGTAGGATATAACGAATGATGTGTTAGTTGTTGTAGAGATTTTGTAGTATCCGCATGGGCTGTTTCTCCCAAATGACAGAGCTTTCTGGATTATAGACGACACTTTCAGTTAGTCCACATATTGTCCATTGCTTTTGTAGAATAGAATGACCAATCATTCTATTCATTATTTTGAGTTCCAGGCTTCTTTTATGTGTAATCTCTTGTATTAAAATCACTTCAGAGAATTCTGCCCTTTGCTCGGATTACTTGGCAGTGGCTACCTTTCACAAATTCTGCTAGAAAGGATGATTTGCAGCTCTTCCATTAGGTAAATTTTCCTGCCCTTCACAGTTGAGAACTTTTTATCTGGCTGTTGCCAGCGGTAAAAGCACCCTTGTTTCTTAAAAATGTGCAGGTCAGAGTCGTGAATGGTGTTCCACCAACTGGTGATTATGGTTTTGCCAAATACAACAAGGTAAAGCTCTTGTTGGTTATAGATTTTTTGTATGTTGTCTGGTGAGAGAAGGTTTTTGTGTTTATGTGCCAATGTAAATGTGAAAGTTTATCAAACTGTTTTTGATGTAATGCAGTCTGTCAACATTATTAAGTATACCGATGAGGAGTATGAGAAGTACTTGACTGATCCTGTACGTACCCTCTCAAGTTTTGTCTTCGTAACCTCGGAATAGATACATTTTTTGTCTGGTTTTTTTCCATTGGAAGAGAATACTCTTGATGCTTGTTGCACATGACTTTATCTGTTGGCTAGCTTTTCAAATTCTCCTTTCCTGACCAAGTTGTTCTACCTTTTTTCAGACATGGACCAAAGAAGAGAGATTGATTGTTTGACTTGTGTGAAAGGTTTGATCTCCGCTTATAATGGTAAGTGTCTGTTTTTGAGGTTGAGTGAAGGTTTGTTCACATGAACTTTCTTGTTTTTTATCTTGATGGCTATTCGGCTGCATATGTTTAGTATCTCGTGCTCTTCTGAGTGCTGGAGCTCCTCCAGGAGATATCGCCAATAACCCTCTTGTAAAGGTTGGTGATGAAGAATTAGGCATCTATATTATATTTGAGATGGTCAATTAGGGCATTTCCCTGAGTTCACTTTGTACCCAAGTTAAATGATTGCCATGCTCATCTGTTTCTTCACGACACAGGAACCTTACAATATGTCACGGGAAGTAGAGCGCAAACGTGCCTTGTCAATGGTCCTCTCTCAAACAAAACATCAAGAGAGAAAAGATACTGAGGTCATTATTTTACAATGCCGTTCAGCAAAAGAATCGAGCATTTCTTGACCGGTAGATTCATTGATGAGCAAAAATCGACCTTTTCTTTTGTTTCTCATTAATTTGTTGTTTTCTTAGGTACTGGCTGAAGCAAAAAGGATAACAGAGTCATGCATGGCTGCTAAGGTTGGTCTTATTGCCCTATTGCATATCTTTCTAGTTTTGCTTTCCATTTTCAGGGTGGGGGCATTATTACTCTTCAGAAAGAATGAACTTAATGACTAACACAGCTCTGGCATCCAGAGGAGTGTCTATTCTTACTGCAATTCTGATAGTGTGATTGTGCGACATTTCTGGAGATTGCAGTTCTTAAGTCTTTTTTCTTCATTTCCAGGGCCATGAAGAGTCTGAGTTGCCCGTAGCAGCAAATATTGGTCCTGAAAATAGTCAGAGAGCTGTGGTCAGTGGTGGTGCTGTAACTCCTTCAAATGCTACACTTCCCTCTGCTATCACTGCATCATCAACATTGATGGCAGACAATGCATCTACTCTTGCTTCTCTTCGCATGGTAGGTACTGTTTGCATCTAAGATGACCTTCTTCTCCCCTTAAAAGTTCCTTTTGATTCTTTCCTATTATTTTGGTAAGTCTGCCCCACTGAATAGTTTACTGTTGACACTCTTTCCGGTATTAAACTTTTAACGCCTTCGCGCAACTCTCTGAGAAAATTTCAGCTCCGTGTGTACTTGAGAACGTATGCTCTTGATCAAATGGTGCAAGCTGCAAGTGCATCTTGCGGGACATCGGACAATCAAGCGGGTTGAGCAAACGTTGCAAGAACTTGGGGTATGTTTATTTCCTCTTTCATGGAATGGTTTCAGGAACCTTTCTTGGCAGGGGAATTTCATGTGGTCGTTATCACATAATTTTTTATTAGGATTTAAAAAGAGTTACTTCCTGCTCTATGTTATGTGAATGGATTTATTGTTCATTTTTTCTGTTGCAGTTATAAGCCTTTGCTAGGTTTTAATTCTCCTGCGACTTGGTAATAAATTTTTAAGCTTTTTGTCAACAAGTGTACATAATTATTTCAATTCCCTCTATTTTCAGGTGAATTTGAAACCAAAAGTTCCAACCAAAGCTGTTTGTGCGGAGCATCTTGAATTAAGGAAAGAGATATTGACTCTTCTAAATCTTCAGAAGCAGGTAATTTCTTGTGTAACCATAATTATATTCGTCTCTTTGTCTTAATTGTTTGATTTCTGAATTTTTCATGAGCAGATTACGTATCTCTAAGCTTTTATATTTTCTTTCAATCAGAAGGTCTTCCATTTTTGTTTATATCTCAGTAAAAACGACATTTGCTCATTGTGTCATCAAGCTCATGTATCATCTGCTGTCATGACATTTGAATTAATACAAGTAACCATGATGGCCTGGTGTAGCTGTTATTTAGTTTTTGGCAGTAATTGCATTTTGAATTTGCTTGATATGGCTGCTAATAGTATCTGGTTGCTCACCGACCATAGATTATCTGAGTTTTGATTCAATAAAGAAGTATGCCTGTGCAGCAATGAAGTATTTTAATAGCTCATTTTCCCTAATGTTCATTAAGGAAATAACACAAGAGAGGAACCCACATAAAGAATAATTAGATTTGTTGAGTTTTTTTTTTTGGTCAGGAAATTTGTTGAGTTGGAAAATTACAAATTTGAAATTTTCATTAATGCGCATTCCCACTCTCAAATTTCAGCTTCAATATAAGGAAGGAAGCAGAAGGTACGTCTTTTCATGACAGTCCTTACTCAGAAACACCAGGCACCTCAAAGGTCAGTATTTCGATACTCTAGCGGACTGAGATGAGATGTAGTTGAGCCACTACAATCATTGCTTTGCATTTGCTACTATCGTTCTGAACCGTATTCTGTATCCCATAAAAATACTGCTCTGTAGTTTTCTTTTATGATTAAAAGTCAAATGTCTCTCGTGATAACAGCGCACGCCCTGCAGGGACCAGGATCGGCCATTTATGCCTGACCCTCTTAGTTTTGGAGGTATCTTTTGGTGGTTACTGTCAATTTCCGATTTTTCACTCTGTGGAACCTTTTGTTGTTTCCTATTAATAGTCTCCTGGGATCAACCTCTGCAAGTGAACCCTAGACTTGTGGCTTGAAATGATTGAATTCAGATACACGAACGAATTGCAGGTGATAGATTTGGCAAAAGGGACCAGAAACGCAAGGTAACCATGTTCTCCTATTAAGTTAAAGATGTACTCGTTCTTGTACAAGGTCCAGTACCTAAAGTCATGATTCTTTTCCCTTTTGTAATTAATTTGGCATCTTCAGGCACCTGGAAGATCGTCAGAAGCTGCACAATCCCCATCTCAATCTAAAAGGCCTCGCAAGACGAAAGCTTCTGACATCTAGTCATGGGATGATTGACTTTTGGGCTATTGGTAACAGTGGCTTGCGGCATGATGGTCTGACGCACTTCCCCAGATGCTTGGTGAACGATTAAGCACGAAAAGCAGATGCAACTCCCTCGAGATTGCTTCTTTTTGTCGGATTTGGAGTTGAGCCGAAGCTTAGACACCAATGCTGAGCTTTTCCTGGAATGTGATGGGTACACATGACAATTACTCATCAACGTTCGGGTGCCTGTCCTGATCATGAAAATCCTGCTTCCTTAGATGACATTACATATATATAGAGTGACTACCGTGGTTATCTTTTATGGATGGGGGGTTTTTCCCATTAGCATCATCTTTCTCTGGAATACGCAAGCACACTAACTCCACCACCAATGACTTTTCCTTTCCTGCAGAAACGCAATGAAAAGAAGTCAGCAAGTGGGAAGAGGTACTATGAATATAAGACTTATGTTACAGGGGATTGATGTTAGAACATCTAGGGCACCTCCATGGTTTGTTACCCCAGCAATTTATCGTGTCTTACAGGGATGCGGCATTGTATACGGCTCAATCAGGATACTGATCGTGTGATGATCGCATTTACTTGATGAATTTGGCTTGCCATACCCCTCTCTGTCTCTCTCTGAGTTTGATTGGTGTCTAGCTGTTGAGTCCACCATCGTGGAAGAGTTGTAAGGGCAAAGAAATTAGGTGGGTGATTTGTCAGAGACTCTGGGTAATCACAATTATTCATTCGTGTGTTATTTGGGGCATTCAATATTGTTACCCAGCACCTAAATTGGACAATGCGATTTTGGATTTTGTTGACTGTGTACGGTTGCCCTTTGCCGCCCAATGTCGACACAGTTCTACTGCAAATGCATGAAAGAAATGGAGAGTTCCTCATAAAGGATGAAAGGGAAAGAGAGCCAAAAGAAATAGGGATGTTTGTTAACTTGACCTTGGTCATCTGAAGCAATTTAATTCCAATGCCGGTGGTGGAGACTGAACAGAACCGAGTCAAGTGACATATGAGTTTAAGCAACAGAGGAAAAGGGCAGTAGTTTAGTGGTTGTGTAAGGGCATGATAAGGGCTAGAAAGTGCATGACAGAGAGTAATTTGCCCGAGGATGATGAGGTATCCTGTTCAGTAACGAAGGTCGAGGCAGGTTATAAAATTTTATAACAAGTTAGTTCGTTTCTGTCGAAATCATGCTGTCAGGGTGTTGAGTGTTCGAGAACGACCATTGTCGATATATGTCATGGATTGATTCTTATGCAGCTTGACATCAACGAGCTTATATCTCAGGTTTTAGAAAGTACCAGGAGTGAAGACTGCCATCCTAGTTGTTATGTGGATCAACCAAATAAATCGAATCTGCACTATATATGTATGTTGCTTGGTCAACCTCGAATATGGGTGAATGATGAAGATCCGACATGTGATTGAACTGGAATGAATTGACGAACATTGCGATGGCCCACGGCACTTCCCTGTGACTTGAAAGTTAAAAACATCTGGGAATTGGAAATGGTAGAATGGAAAGGGATGCGATCGTTGAAATAGAAATACTAATTTCATATATGGAAAGTGACTTAGGTTCGTCCTTAAGTTAAAGCCATGGCATTTCCAGTTTCAAACCTTGTCAGGAATATACAATACAAGGCTTCTGCGAATAAAATAAGATTGAACAATAAGAAATCTATGAATGTGGCTGACTACTATGTGCGTCTCTCTCTTCGCTCTGTGAGTATTCATTCACCGTTGTCATCTAAGAACACAAAACTGGCGTGTAGGGTTTCCTACAGATCCGATCCAAGATCACGACAAATGCCATGGCGAGCTCCGGGTCGAACCCAGGTTGCACCACCAAGCTGAACACGTCATCCCCGAGCAGGACCACCATGTTTGCTCTCTTCCTCGATATCTTTGCCGTGATCTCCCCTGTGGAGCTCCTGATGATGCAGTTTCGCCTCGTGAACGAGCCTTCGATTGCAAAATCTGGCGCCTGACCGAGCTTCGCACACCCTCCCAAGAACACCTCGGCTTCAATGTTGCTGTTCTTGTGAAAGAGCAGTGAAGTCCTCCTCATGGAAAATACTCTCAAATTGGGAGTTCTCTTTCCACTGTCGTTCTCTCCCTTATAGGCGTGCCACTGGCATTGCATGCTCAGAACCTGTTGACAACACAGCACAAACATTAAGTTTCACAGAAGAAATTGGACAAAATTTCTCAGAAAAAATTGTGACTTTTTGCAGATCTTTGTAGCTAGAGCCGATTCAAATCTCAAAACAATCTCGATTACTCCCTCCGACGCCCTAGCAAAGTTTGAATCGGAAGGAACAATAACATTATGCATTAATTGGAGAATATATATTATAATTCAGCAGTTAAGTAGACATCTCTTTTTCGAAAGTCCAGACTCCTTGGAAAGATCGGTAGTATAATCCAACCGATCGCTTCTGGCGACGAACAAGAAAAACTGCAAATGGCACGAGTTTACCTCTAAATTTCCGTCCCTCTATGCAATCCAATATCAAAACGAAGGTGGAATTTAATTTCTCCTAAAGTTTATAGTTGTGTTGAAGCATTATACTTTAGCATCAAAACTAGCTTCTTCATGAGGCATGACAGAAACATAGGAGAATTAATCACCTGACGTCTCAAAGTGAGAAGGGCATTACCAACTCCATCCATCAGCACCAGCCCCCCTCCTCCGTACGCGCACTGACCTTTCCTCGAGTAGTTATCGACCCGGAAGACGAGCCTCCCGCGCTGATCGAATACCGTGAACCCGTCGGTCCCTTGGAAGCTCATGCTCGACTTCTTCCACACGGTAAGCTTCGACGGACTGACGGCATCGCCGCCGGAGTCCCCATTCCTCTCCTGGCACAGCCGGTATTCGCGCCGGTCCTCATCGGGGTGAATCCTGCACATGACGGCTTCTCCAATGGCCACAGATCCTTGCGGAGAGAAAATAAGGAAGGTGGGGTGTGGCTCTTGAACGTGAGATTCAAGTTCCTTGTGCAGAGGTTACGTTTTATATTCGGAACTTTGGCGTCAATAGGAAGTGCTTGCAGAGAGAGAGAGAGAGAGAGAGAGAGAGAGAGAGAAGGAGAGAGGCCCTTGGTTTCGGATGGTTGTATCGCTTAGTGGCTAACACTACTCAATTACGTAGGACCTTCGCTTTATTGCGCCATCAATGACCCTCTTGATTGTTTTTTAAGGACCCATCTTCATGGTTGTCCCCGAGCTGCACCAATAGGGTTCGCCGTTATGCCTATGTGATTTCCCCACCCACATTTTCTCTTTCTTTACGTCGTTCAAGAACTGGCACTGGATAATGCCCTAAGAGCCTCGTGATTCATGTAGAGATGAGAGAACTTTTTACTTTTTTGGGCTTGAGTCAAGCATTAATAATCTCGGGAAAATAATACAAACAGTCCCTGAACTTTGACTTAATGTGCAAATTGATTTCTGAATTTTTAATTTATTCAATGTTTAACCCAATATTCAATATGATCCCCGAACTTTCAATTTGTTCAATATGATTTCTGAACTTTTAGTACATGTTCAATATAGTCCCTGAACTTTATAAAAATGTTCAATATAGTCCTTCCATTAATTCAAGTTTAGAAACTATATTGTATATTTTCATATAGTTCAGGGACTAAATTGAACATTTACTAAAAGTTCAGGGACCAAGTTGAACAAATTGAAAGTTCAGGGACCACATTAAATATCGAGTTAAAGTTCAGAGACTACACTGAACAAATTAAAAGTTCAGGGATCAATTTGCACATTGAGCCAAAGTTCAGGGACTGTTTGTGTCATTATCCCAATAATCTACTCCATTAGCTCTCAAACCAGAGGAAAATTCAAATCTCCTTTTGGGGTGAAGGGATCACAGGTTATGGTGAAAAACAAGTAAATATATTTATTTGATTCTATACCCGGGAAAACGATGCCACAAGCTACACTCGGTAATGCTCGCGAAAGGACGAAGTTTTCGCGTACCGAATTATCCGTGAAAATTGAAAATTCCATTAAAGCTGTCAGAGATGAGAATTAATAAATGAAAAGGGAGTTTTAATCAAAGAAAAAAACATGAGGGTCATTTATAAATAGGAGAGTCTCTCATCTTTACAAGCCCAAGATGTGGGCGACTTTATGCTATAAGTGTATAAAAATTCGAGATGATTTAAGTAGAGAATTTGTTCCCGGAATTATGTGAAGTCATCATTTTGTCTTGGCTTCAAGTTCCAACATGGGCATGACTCATCTCCAACATCATAAAAGAAATTACATCAATTTCTTTTTTGGTCTTCATAAAGCCACGCTGACATCATCAAATGAAAGTAGCTCCCTTCCCTCCCCGCACGTGAAAATAATTTATATTCATATCCACAATTTCAGAAAATAAATTATTTCTTCCTTTTTACTAAAAAGAAAAGAAAAGAAAAGCAAGTTTCTCTTTTTCTTTTCTACGTGGATGAATGGATTGGATCAAGAAGAAGCTGGCATTTTCTACGGGGAAATGCGACTAGGGATGTGGACGAAGACCTCGTTGGATCCTCGTTAGTCCAACAAAAAGAAAGGGGCCACCTAACATTTTTTATGCATCTATTCTTTTAATTTTTCTTGGGGGATTGATTAATTAATCAAATTAATTCTCATTAGGGTTTGCTTTGGTCACATCAACAACCTATCGAAAGGTTTAGTGGGGAGAATCCCAAAGTTTCTAGAAACTGATCCTCGTTCGCATCGCTCTCTTTGGTGCACATTCCCTAGGACGACTTTCTCAGTGACTTCAAAACGGGTTATCACTTCCTTAACATTTCGAACGTTTAAACCGTCGAGAGAGGAGTTCATCTTTGTTCGTCGAACACAACGCTTCGGGACAGATGAACTATATGGACATCGAGAATGGGATACTTCGTATTCGTCTAGGGCGTGTTTCTTGGCTTTCGATAATTTTTCTTTTACCCAGGTGTGATCTTTAATCTTATAATTTGTACTTATGAATTCTTAAGGTTTACTTTCTTTTTTTATATTTTCAAGAGTTACGCTACGTGATACAATTTATCATTCCACTTCACACTGGTCAACCTATATGCCCAAAAAAAATTGAATGCTTGATAATATGGTAACATAATCTTATATTGTAATCCAAGGGAATGTTTAGTTGACAAATAAGTAGCATTATGTCCCAATACATCATGAAATCCCTAATTTCACGTCGGTTGATTGCATTTGACCAAACCAAAAGAACTGGACTTTGTATCTATTTAGAGCCGTGATTGAACTACAGTCGGTGCTTGACTACAAAGTAATGTTACCTGTACGTGACAATATCATGGAATAGGCAGAGCATTTTAATAAACTGCTGTGAGATTAACAATATATTATGGATCACAAAAAATATTTAACAAAAAATTAATAATTATTATAGGTTCCACTCCTTCAAGAATTTGTGACTCACAACAAGATGTTATTGTCACATTGACCCAAAGACTGTTGTGCTAACAAAACCCTTTATTAAAATCAGTTGCAGCTATGGGAATATTGCGATTGTGGAGCATATGCCAAACATCTTATTGGCCGCAACACCCTTTTTTATAAGTCAACCTATTGCGCAAAGTTCATACCGGACCATCGATTTGTAAATGTCATGCAAAAGCTAACCAAAATACCATTTGATGGGGGAAAAAACTCGGGAAAAGTACCAAAAAAATCTTAAGCCTATTGTATTGGTACCAATTTAGACCTAAACCTTTAAATTAGACCAATCTAGTCATAAACTTTTTTACATTAATACCAGTTGAGCATCCAACCAATTTAGGTCAGAGATTACTGACGTAGGCGCCGGCCATCCTACGAAATGTGACTAGCGCTGACATTAACATTTTTTCTTTTATTTCCTCCTTTTCTTTTTTTCTTTCCTTTCTCTTTTTTCTTTTTTCCATATTTCCCTCCACCAGTTGCCAACCTCCACGATGGCCAGTGGAGGTAGTTGGTTGTCGGTGCGGGCCAAGACGTCCTCGCTGGCTACAGGCGAGTTCGGCCCTTGCTTATCGGCCTATAGCAAGGGGCAGCCTCGCCCAACCCTTGCCTTCGTTGGAGTCTATCAAGCCGGCCATCATGAAAGCTGGCAACTAGCGAAGGCAAATAAGGAAAAAAGAAAAAGAGAAAGGAAAGGCAAAAAAAAAGACATGAAGGAAAAGAGAAGAAAAAATAAAATAAAAATTCAAAAAATATTTTAAATAAAAAAATGTCCACATCAGCTTCAGCAGTGTCACGTAGGACAATCGGCGTCCTCGTCAGCATTTTTTGTCTAAACTAGCCAGATGAACTCCATCGGTACTAATGTGAAAAGGTTTAAGACTAAATTGGTCCAATTAAAAGGTATAGCAATAAATCAATACCAATGCAATAGGTTTAGCTGTTTTTTGGTACTTTTCCCAAAAAAACTAGTAATTGAGAATGAAAAAATTCCGAATAAAATTTTGATGTTATTTTTTACCAATTGTGATCTCTAGTCCTATAATTCGCACTTCTTAATTCTGAAGGTTTACTTTTTTTAAAATAATTTTAGGAGTTATGCTATGTGATACAATGTATCATTCCACTTCACACTGGTCAACCTATTTGCCCAAAAAAAATTGGATGCTTGATGATATGGTAACATAATCTTACTTTGTAATCCAAGGGATTGTTGAGTTCCTACTACGTCCCAATATATCACGAAATCCCTAATTTCACTTCGGTTCATTGCATTTGACCAAACCAAAAGAACAGGACTTTGTATTTGTTTGGAGCTGTGGCTGGACTACGTATAGTCGTGCTTAACTACAAAGTAATGTTACTTGTATGTGGCAATATCATGGAATTAGGTGGATTAGTTTAATAAACTATGTGAGATTAACATTATGTTCCGGATTACAAAAAATTAATAATAACTAATTATAAATTATTGTGAGGTCCACTTCTTCAAGAATTTGTGGCTCACAATATGATATTACTCTCATAGTGAACAAAAAACTATTATGCTAGCAAAACTCTTTATTCAAAATAGTTGCAGCTATGGGAATATTGCGATTGTGGAGTGTATGCCAAACATCTTATTGACTGCAACACCCTTTTTTATAATTGAAATTATTGCGAAAAGTTCATACCGAACCATTGTTATGTAAATGTCATGCACAAGCTGACCCAAATACCATTTGATGAGGAAAAAACTCGATAAAAGTACCAAAAACGTTATAAACATATTGCATTGATACCAATTCAATCATAAACTTTTTCAACTAGACAAATTTAGTTTTAAATCTTTTCATATTGGTACTAGTTGAGTCCATTTAGGCAATGTATGTCGAAATTGCTGACGTGGACATCAACCTTCTTACATAACACGGCCGGCGCTGACATGGATATTTTTTTAAAATTTTAAATATTTTTCAAAATTTTTATTGATTTTTTCTTCTCTTTTCCTTCTTTTCTTTTTTTCTTTTTTCTAATTTCGTTATTTCCCTCTGCTAGTCACCAGCCTATGTGATGACCAGCAGAGGTCGCCGGCCGCCGGCAAGGACGAGGGCCTAGAGGCCCTCATCGACTACAGGTGAGACCAGCCTTCGCTTGCTGGCCTCTAACAATGGGTGGCTTCGCCAAGCCCTGACCCTTGCCAATGTCCAACAACCTTTGCCGACCATCATGGTGGCTAGCAATTGGTCGAGGGAAATTAGGGAAAAAGAAAAAAGAGAAAGGAAAGAAGAAAAAAAGAAAAGAAAAAATCAATAAAAAATTTAGAAAACATATTTAAAATTTTAAAAAAATATTCTTGTCCATGTTAACGCCAGCCGTACCACATAAGATAACCAGCATCCACATTAGGGATATCCAGCCTAAATTTGCCAAATGGACTCAACTAGTATCAATATGAAAATGTTTAGGACTAAATCGATCTAATTTTAAAAAAAAATTAGTACTAAATTGGAATCGATATAATAATTTTATGACTTTTTTTGTACTTTTCCCAAAAAAAAACTTGGAAGTGAGGATGAAAAAATTTCCCACAAAATCTTGATCTTCTTGTGGAATCTCTCCAAAGGAACTTGTTCAAGATTAGGTGTTCATCATGCAAAGTCCTTGTGATCTTTCCCCATGAATCATGATAATAAAATTTTGTTTCTATCCCTCGTGCTAATGTGCAACTTGGTCATCACGCAGGCTAAAAACCCTCATAGGCAAAGATTGATTGCAATAGGTCTTATTGTTCTCTAGCTCAATGTCGCGATTCAGAAACCTCGCATGAAATCTCCCACATGATCACAGCTACGAATGGTCAAATTTGATCATTTGCTGTTCAACATTTAAAAAATGCTTTAGTCCACGAAACTGAACAAACAACAAGTTGGTCAATCAGTGCAGTTCAATGCGAACCAGGAATGGTGCACTCACCAAATAACTTGTTCCTACGTAAACAAGATCCGAATTGATTAGGAATAAACTTAGGAAAATATGGTACGACCAGACAACATTTTCAACGAACCGGACACCCAATGAGGGATTAATTATTAATGAAGCGAGACCAAGAAAGAAAAAAAAGGAGTAGGTGATGTGAACATGCACACGTCCAACTTGAGAGACCTTCGGCTTCTTCTCCAACTACCATATGATGTTCTAATTTCCTAATTTGAATTTTCTAGTTATATATGGAAGAAAATCTTGGGGTGACGGTGCTGATCCTAATGTCATGTAATTAGAAAATCGAATCGGGAGATTCTTGCAACGACTAAGGAGGGTGTTTATGCATAAACTATGTGCAAAGAAAACAACTGAAGTCGATGCTCGTGAGCGGTCAGGATACATTAACGTTTGATGACATTCTTGTCTTTTGGTTTCTTTATTTCGTGGGCAAATTCGTGGAGGACGATGCGTCCGATGTCATAAGAAGATCTTTACGTGTCATGCCAGCGACACCAGCCGATTTGAAAGACAAGGATACGTCCTTTGATTGACGACTGTAATGGCGGCTGCTTATATAAAAAAGGGAAAAAAATTCCCTCTCCTATGTTAAAAAGAATGGGGGAAAGAACTATGTCTTTTTATTTCTCATTTACAGTCTTTGGCATCGAGAACGAAGCTGATCTCTTCGTCTTTCGGAAGATTCTCTAAACTGACCCTTCGAGTTGGTTTGGTCCTCGGGAAATTTCCACCTCATGAACCGGATTTTTCAAAAAAAGAAAAATCCTTTTTCCTATTGAAAAGAATGAAAAAAAGAAGTCAATCTTTATGTCTTACGTTAAATTTAAGAATTTCTCGCTCATGAACTAGAGATCGCTCATTCAAATTCTGTCCACTACATGCACGCAACTCTAGGTTAAGGCCACCTGCATACACCAAAAACCTATACTTAATCGGTTCATGAAGCTTTGAGGGCATTTCATAGGTCTCTAGATAGCTGGATCTCCACTCCCCGTGCCCCTAGATCATAAAAAAATAGTATGAGTTGGTATTCCTTGATAGATCATACCCTACATTTCAAATTTCATTTTCATTCTAATAAGAGGCTTTTTTTAATTAAAAAAATAGAAGAGTTGGCTCATCAGCATAGAAACTTAATTGAGTCACGTAATCCTTAAACAATTGAAATGAAAAGTCACAAGATGTTACCATATATTATTTAGGGGTGAATATGATTTCAGGGTAGAACATGGAACCGAAGAATTGGACTAGTGGGAACCTATTCGGTTTCAGGTTTCAAGATATATAGGTTCCTGGTTCAAAAAATTGAGGAACCAATTTTGATAAGGAGGTTGCAGGTTCTAGATAGGTGAAACATGAAACCTGAAACAAGTTTTTGTGTTTTTCTTGGTCTATATCTTTGCGCGATCCTACGTTATTTTATGCCGTCCGATGATAAGTGTATAATTTGAAACTATTAGTCTGAACTTCCATTTTATGACCTAGACTTTTATTTTGTTAATGTTTCATATCCTTCGTGTATATAAATATAACTTATAAGTTATGATCAGTAGATTGTAGTAACAAGAGGTGATCATTAAAGGTGATGATTCACTGCAATAGTTCAATTAATAATACAAGTTGAACCTGGATTGACCTTGGAACCTACGACAGGGTAAGTCCCAAGTTTCGAGTTATGTAAGATAGGTTTCCAGTTTCAAAATATGAGAAATTTGTTCGAATGGGTAGTTTCCAAATCCATGTGAAATCTGGAACCGCTTACCCCTAATATAATTTGGGGATAAGTGTACTAAAAATACTAAAACTTGTCATAAAAGTGAAATTGAGTCCCAACACTTTTAAAAAGTTCAATCAAATCATAAAGCTTGTTAAATCGGTGCAATTAAGTCCTTTTGTTAATTTCGTTCAACTTGGCTAATGAAAGACGCTGACATGGCTTTTTTATATTATTTTTCTATCCTTTGTGATGCTAACACGGCTAAAACATGAAGAACAAGGTAAAAAAGACGTTGTTTTGGTCCAAATTTGATTTTTGAATCTAAATATTATTGGTATATGTTTTATGTTCATCGGTAGTACATTTACATCAAATTTAGATAAGAAGATAAGGAATTGGATCGAACCGAATTAAATAAAGACATCATAACCTATTATACGAATTTTTTTAATTAATATTAGGAAAAAAGCCATCAAAAATTTCAAACTATGCAAATTATAACACATTTACCCTACATTTTTTTGTGATATTAAAAACCCCAAACTATGTCCACCATGACACATTTACTCTAAAATTTTTATTAAAATTTCAAATTGTACCTATGTAACACATTTACCCTCTGTCAAAGTTTCGTTATATGATTTTTCAGCTAAAATACCGTCGATGTTATTTCACATAGGTCACGTTGGCATCATGTCAACAATGTTTGTTTTCTAGCATTCATGTAGGCAGATTTTTAATGGTTTTCTATGACGGAGGATAAATGTATCACATAGGCATAAGTTTAGGATTTTTGATGTTACGGAAAAAAGTTTATGGTAAATGTATTGCAATGAGTATAATTTAAGATTTTTTGTGGCTTGTGCCCTAAATATTAACCATCCAATCTTATATAGCTTAATCTAGAACACGGAATATAGATATAGACATAAAAATATAATATTCCTCAGCGCCATGACGTCATTGCTTAGGCAAGGGATTAGCTTGGCTGACGCAAGAAATAGGAAAGAAGTAGACCACGAAGACCTAGAACAAATTGAAGCCTTCGTACGTTATTGTAGTTGCATGCACTTCGGTCAGTCGGATCCGGGTCAAGGCTCCAGTTGAGACCGGGGCGACTCTCACGTAGGTTCGAGGTTGGTATTCCGGGTTGGATCGGACCTGTGATTTCCCTTATCCTAGGGGTGTCAATGGGTCGGGTCGGGCTTTCTTGATACCCGACCCGACCGGAAACCTACGGGGTCGTGCTTGACTCGCCCAGACCCACCCGAGACCCTGTTCATCGTACACACCCAAGAGAAGGTCGAGTTGGGTCGGGTCGGGGTGGGCCGGATTTAATTTATTCTTAGATGATTTTGAGGTCAGCAGCAAGTGCACCCTCTTCGGAGATGGCCAAGTGCCATCAATGAGGATGATGTGATCCCGGTGGACATCTTCTTTCTCCGCACGCCTCCGTCTCCAACGTCTTCTCCGCCTCCACCAGCGGCGAAATCTCCAACTCAACCGCCTATGCCACCGCCACTGCCTCCTCCGCCGGTGAGGTGCACATATGAGGCCGTCGCTTCTGGAGGCTCGATAGGTATGGCAAGCGATGGAGCTAAATTTGCTAAAGTCAGAAAGTCACCATCGCCACCGCCTCCCCCGTGGCCACCGCCTGCGCCGCTGACGGAGTACAAGTATGCGAAGATCTAGTGGAGGAAGAGCAGCGTGGCGAAGGAGATAAAGACATTTTGGCTTCGGTGCTGTACAACCAGAGAAAGAGAAAGAAGAAGCAGAGGACCAGAACGCTACACAACGATGCCGCTCGCCAACTGATGCCCGAGACGACCTCGCATTCCACTGTGCAAATGCCTCCACCTCCGCCGCCTCCTCCTCCGGCGTCCGTCTTCCATAGCCTATTTCGAAAGAGCAGCAAAAGCAAGAGACTCCACTCGGTAACCTCGCCCCCGCCGTCCCCGCTGTGACCGGAGCCTCGGCGGAGGAGTCACCTCGCGGCTGCCCTGAAGCCCCCATTGCCCGTGAAGCCAGCCGTCCATTAGCCCAGCAGCCGCGCGCGGTCGCCGTTTCGAGTGTCGGAGCTCAAGTTCGCGGCTAGCGGGGACTTGGTCCGGTCACGCAGCGCCCGACGTCCCATCGTCGCCGAGCCACGAGGCGGCGGCAGCGACGAACGGCCGAGATTGGAGCGGTGTGGTGAGGGGGCCCCTGGTGGGCCGCGATTGCTAGCGCCGTCGTGGCTTCTCTGAGCTTCGAAGCCATGGCGCCTCTTTGATCAGGCGATAAAGAACAGTCCTCCTGTTGGCTTAGATCTGGGGTTTCAACGTGAGAGAGGAGAGAGAAGGGAAAAGAGAGATTTGTCGGTGGGTCCAATGTGTCAATGGGTCGGGCTTGACCCTACCCCAATCCTAATAATACCCATATCTAAAAATCCTATTAGAAGAAAACTGAGGCCCAATCCCAAAATACCCCAAAATTTAGGGTCGGGTCGGGTCAGCGCGGGACGGGTCGGGCCGGCGCGGGCTTTTTTGACACTCCTATTACATCCACCATGTAAACATGATAGATTTGGACCATGAAACATGTTAGGACCGGGTCGGGTTTTAGCATCCTGCCGCCGGGCTTGTAGCGTCGCAGGTACATGAGATGGACAGTCTCAGAATACCGGGCTCAATTTCGGCCCAGGAGATAGGTTTTTCTCGTCGCGATGATTTCGACTTCATCTCGTAGTGTTTCCTCCGAACCAAATATTGGTCGAATTAGCAAGACGACATCAATGGAAGGAAGCAAATAGAGGGCAGTGTACTCCCCTTCTTGTATTGCGATAACAGTACTTCGCGGAAAATTATTTTTTGAAATAGAAATTATATACATAGGTCTAGGTCCCATGAAATGTCAACACTTACAATAATGTAGCTGTATAAGCCTATGATTTCTATGCACATTGTGTACAGCCTATATCAATTGAAAAAAAATAAATGATGTAGAAATCACACGGACGTAATCACAAAGTGTCCCCCAATTTCAGTATACCCTCAACAAGAGCGAAGGCCAGCCAAAGATTTCCAACAAAGCATTTGACATCCTTTTTCTAGTTCTGATTCTGAAGCAAGCACAGGAATTGAAGAGCGTATGTATAACAATGTGGTGATTGATGCTGCTAAACGGCACAGGATGTGCAGTTGCAGGACTTGGGGACGAAGGCGCACACCCCGAAGGGCTTGTTCGGGAGCTGGCAGTCGATGCTGAAGCAGCACGGCATCGTGACGCACACGGGTGTCGGTGCGACGGCCGCGCAGCACTTGCACGCGAGGCAGAGCTGGAAAGGCCCCAGATGCCGCCGCCTCCCGGCCCCGTCCTCCCGGGGGAGCTCCCCGAGGACCCGGGGCTCCGCCTCCGCCGCCGCGGGCCGGAACTCGAGATTATCGACAGCGCGGGATCCTGGCATGTCCCAAAAACATGTTAATTCCGGGGGGGGGGGGCAGATTGAATTGAGCAACAATGGAAAGCTTCCTCCTAACAAAAGAAACTGCAAGTATGATGGCTTTAACTTTATACCTGGAGTCATGAGGGAGAGAAGTAGAGCCACTAGAATGATTGCTGTGGTGCAACAGTTGTTGGGAATGGAGTTGTCCATGGATGGAGACAGAGATGAAGAGAGAGAGAGAGAGGAAGATGGTGTGTGGTGGGAAAGGTTGAAGGAAGGAAGGAAGGAAGGAAGGGGGATGTGCAATTGCAAGGGTGGGGGAGGGGAAGTGAAGTTTGGGTCAATGAGTGGATGGAATTGGAAGCAGACATTTT
Organism: Syzygium jambos; assembly: GCA_031216235.1. Classification (NCBI taxonomy): domain Eukaryota; kingdom Viridiplantae; phylum Streptophyta; class Magnoliopsida; order Myrtales; family Myrtaceae; genus Syzygium; species Syzygium jambos. Next base: position 11,871,840 of record CM062230.1, on the reverse strand, counting down.
TGGGGATTGGGGGGGGGTGGAATTGTTCATGCACAAATCCAAGAAGCAGAGCCAGTGATATGATAGGGCCACGAGGCACAGGCGTGGGTTCTGATTTTGATTTTGTCCCTTGATATTTTATCTCCCGAACGGATCTTCCTCCTCGCTTAATTTCTCCCCCTCTTTAGGTTTAATTTCCTTTTTGGGCACGACGAGACAACGTGAGATTATGGATTTTTGCTCCATGCCCACTTCGATAGCTAAACTTGTAATGAACGGGCCCGGCGCAAAGCCCGTTGATTTCGTCTCAAAGCTTCAACCGCCCGAAAATTACAAAAGAAGAAAAACGAGGGACCGACGGTATCAAAAGGGAAACGAGCATAAAAAGAGAGACATTGAACCGTGAGGAAAGCAAACGAGAGAAAAATTCCCGTGTATGTGTGCCTTTTTAGACATCCCGACAAGACGAATTAACTTCGTTTCGTAACATCCGATACGGGTTCAAGCCCTTTAGTCATCTGGTCGGAGGAAATTTTGAAACCGAGCTGTGAACTCGGATCGATGCGGGCTTTTAGTTTCGTGGGTTCATTTTAGAGTTTATTATTAAGATGTAAAGTTTTATGGAAATGATAATTTAGGATGTTATGGAGCCATAAGATTTTACAGAAGTTGATTTGGAGTTATGATTTGATCGAAACGAATTTTACAAGTTTCGCATGAGCTACACTTAGAAGTCCACAATGAATGTCCGCTATGGGCAAGTTTCTTTGTTAGCGCATAGGAGTTATTTTGTCGCCGAATAAGCTTAATTTAATCAAGTAATAGTTACTTGATTTTTTATATCGTTTTCCACTTAATTGATAAGATTTCGAGTTCGTTGGCTTGAGATAACTTTTGTGGTTTGGTTTAGACTTTCTCGGGCGAGTGTTACATATCTCTTCCATGAATTTGAAAACTCATGTCTTGAAAGTGTTAGGAATTCGACAGATTATAAGTTATTAAAAAGCATGTTTGTTACGTAAAATTTGGATGGGCATCTACTTCTTTTTTGTTATTTGCGAATAGAATGAGAAACGTTTTATGAAAGGCACTGCAAAAGGTTGCACATATTGATTTACGAACCTTTTTAATGAAATGAATCTTGAAATGGCTTAAGAAATGATTTACAAAAATTCTGTTCGATGAATTAATTTGTTAAATATTATATTTTTTGGTTCATGAAACCGATTTAAAAGATGGATTCTAGGATTGATTTGCGAGTTATTGGAGGATGGGTTAATGTTTGATGCTCAGTGTTGTCGGGTTTTGAACTCATTGAAAAGTTTGTGGGTATGCAAACAAACAAACAAATGGCCCAAACTTAGTGTTAGAGAGTCAACTAACTAGGTGCACGTGTAAATGAACTGTTCAAATGAGAACTTGCGATCTCAGGCTCGAGGGTTTAGTCATGCATGGGATGGATTGGCATCCCACGACACCCTTTCGATACCACAGCTCTATTCTTGGTTAAAGCCTAAAACATTCACCAATTTTTAGTATCAAAATCTTGAAATTTGAAATGTCACCCGAACCTTTATACAATGAGGCAGTTTTCTTGTGTACAATGGTCTGACTCCATTATACAATGACCCTTATACAACGAGGCAGGTTATATCATTCGTACAACGTATGTAGCAAGACACGACAAATCAAATTCATTACGAGATGATGAAATGATATGGCGTGGCATTAATTACGTGTGACATAATAAGACACGGCAAATATAAGGCATAACGATTAGATGACATGACAAATCATATGCAAAATATAATGGCGAGGTAAAAACACGCGTCATGACATGATATAACCAATACCAAATGTAATGATGCAATGACATGATAATAATCACATATAGCATGACTTGACAACCATGATGCAAAACATAACGGTGAAATAACATAACATGATAATGATCACATGCAGCACGGCATGATAAATCGATATGACAATAATCACATGCAGTGTGAATATTTGATAATCTCATCGTGCCACGTGGTATGATCCGCTTTAGGCATACTGTGTTCTTATCGACATATTATAGTTCAACACCTTTATCAAACGCGTGTCGTTTGAATTTATCGTACTCGTATTATGCGCTATCGCGCCACGTCGCTGATTTCCTCTCCCTCGCCCTTTCTCTAGTCCGTTTGGTAACAGGGATAAGAAGGTCCCGCGGTGGCAGCAATCTGGAATATCCTTATCCCCGCGAGCCAAACACGACGGTGCTCGCACGCGCGCTTTGCGGAGCCGCATGTAGTTTGTTTCTCGCTCCTTCTCCACTCTTCCATAGCCATGACTCCCGGAACTCTCTTCCCAGCGCCAAGCGTAAAAGCTTGGTCTCTTGCATTCAATGGCCTCACGTCACTCCTCTCCCTTCATTCATTGCTTCCATTCCTGCACCTTCTTCTTCTTCTTCTTCGTTGGTGGAGACGAGACGAGACGAGACGAAGTTGGTCTGGTCTGCTCACGGATTCATTGATACGTGTTGTCGACTTTTGGGTTTGGTGGTTTTGAAGAGAGAGAGAGAGAGATAGAGAGAGATGGGGAGCTCGGAGTTCTCGTGGAAGCTGCCGGATCACCCGAGGCTGCCGAAGGGGAGGACCGTGGCGGTGGTGGTGCTGGATGGCTGGGGCGAAGCCGAGCCAGACCAGTATAACTGCATCCACGTCGCCGATACTCCCGCCATGGATTCTCTCAGAAAGGTTCGTCCGTCGAAAACACCTGAACGTCTCGGTTTTGGTGCGTGTTCGCTTGCTGATGAATCTAGTCTGGTTGTTCGGCGGCGACATCGATGTGGCGGGGCCTTTCTGACTCTAGCTCGTTATTGTCTGTTTCTTTTCTAATTTGATGATTGAGCTGGAGTTGGAATTTAATGGATTGTTGCATGTTTTTCCTCCGATTGGTACCACATTTGTGATTTGTCCCAGAGAAAACAGGGGATGTTGTCATCTTGTCATGTACAGGGTACACACACAAGGCAATTCAAAGAATTGCAGTGTATATGTATGTAAGCGTAGGCAAAAATGGGTGGCTGGACCTGGAACTAACTTTTCTGCTCATGTATTCCTGTGTAAAAGGGTGCTCCTGACAGGTGGAGATTGATCAAGGCTCATGGAACTGCGGTGGGGCTTCCCACGGATGATGACATGGGCAATAGCGAGGTCGGTCACAACGCGTTGGGCGCTGGGCGCATTTATGCACAAGGGTTAGCTTCTCATCTTGTATCAAAGCATAATTAGTGAATTTGAATTTCCAATGTTATACGAATTTGAATCGGATTAGAGGTCTGTGACCGAAATATATGGGCTGGATTGCTGATATTAGTGTGGTTGATAACCGGCAGAAAATTAGTTTTACAACTTTGTCATGAAAGTGTCTCTCGTTCGTATGATTTCAGTTGTGGACTCGGATAGAATTTGAACACTTATCTTAGAAAGTAGGAAGCTCGCGTTGCATTACATAGCAGCGTAGAAATTTCTGACGTTAGAGAATATACTTTGCCTGAGGTTTTGGGCCTATATAACTGAAGAAAACAGGGATGTAATGTACCTCAGCCAACTTGCATGGGTAATTAGGGTTGCCGCATGTTTAGACAGAAAGGTTAAAAGTTGATTGTTCATGAGTAAACTGATTAAAAGGAACAACTTTAGTACATGTGGCCACCTTCTATATCATTTAGAAATAAGCATGTTAATAATTAAATCCAATCTACAAATTAGCTGAACGAGTAGATTAACGAAGAAATGTTGATTAGATTGGTTGAATCGCATAAAATTAGGATGTATTTGGCCTAGTGTCATGGATTTCCAGCAATATCACTTCTCAAAACCTTGATCTTTCATGATCTAATTGATTGGAAAATTTGGATACCCCGAATTCATTGACATGTGCTTGTCTATCTTAGCTGTATGATGTGGCGATTATGTGTATTATAAAATGGGAATTTGGACTATCGCTTGTCACGCTCTTATTTATTCTTTAATTCGTGTGCTTCTTGGCATTCAAATGTACAGCAGTTACAGCATCCTGAATCTCATCCATTCTTGATGCAGAGCAAAACTTGTTGACCTAGCTCTAGCGTCTGGAAAGATTTATGAAGGAGAAGGTTTTAAGTATATAAAGGAGTGCTTTGAGAGTGGAACGTTGCACCTAATTGGGCTATTAAGTGATGGTGGTGTTCACTCTAGGCTTGATCAGTTGCAGGTTGTTCCTGTTCTTGACTTAATCTATTATCTTCTTTAGGTGTGGTCGTGGTTGTGCCAGAATAATTTACTTATTTTATCTTTCTTATGCAGTTGCTCATAAAAGGTGCTGCTGAGTATGGTGCTAAGAGAATACGAGTTCATATTCTGACTGATGGCCGTGACGTTTTGGATGGTTCGAGTGTGGGCTTTGTGGAAACTCTTGAGAATGATCTTGCAAAATTATGTGAAAAAGGAGTTGATGCACAGATTGCATCTGGTGGAGGTCGCATGTATGTGACCATGGATCGTTATGAGGTAGGTAAAAAATGAGCTTTAATTGGTTATACTGAGTGCAATGATTTGTCTTAAACCATCTTTATGCATGACCATAATTCTTTTTCCCAAAAGAAGATATTTTCTGGGTACCTTCTAGATGAAGATCTGGTAGCCCATTTGAAATAGCTTCATAAACTCACCATGCTGTGGATCTTTTACAGAACGACTGGAATGTTGTTAAACGAGGATGGGATGCACAAGTTCTTGGTGAAGCTCCTCATAAATTTAGAAGTGCTGTTGAAGCTATAAAAAACCTCAGGGCAAAGCCTAATGCCAATGACCAATATCTGCCTCCTTTTGTCATTGTTGACGAGAATGGGAAGGCTGTTGGTCCTATTGTGGATGGTGATGCTGTTGTTACATTCAATTTCCGAGCAGATCGTATGGTTATGCTTGCCAAGGCACTTGAATATGAAAACTTTGATAAATTCGATCGGGTTCGATTTCCTAAAATTCATTATGTTGGAATGCTTCAGTATGATGGTGAACTGAAGCTTCCAAGCCATTACCTTGTCTCTCCACCAGAAATAGAGAGGACATCCGGTGAATATCTAGTTCACAATGGTATCCGAACATTTGCTTGCAGGTCAGCAAGTTGCTCTTTTTAGCAATAATATTGCAGGTTATCTTTTTGCGTGTTGGGAGGGGGGGATACTGGGTATTTTGTCAACCATGGTAAAGAAATGTTTTGAACAATTAAAATAAGAAAGAAAATACTTTATTTTTCTTCACCTGTGTCCATATATCTCATGCTTTCCATTTTTTTTTTGGGGCAAATCATGCTTTCCATTTTCTTGAGGTAACTTTTTGGGGTTGAGGCATATTATCCAGTCTTTTTTTTTGGTCGAATATTATCCAGTCTCATTGATGATAAAAAAAGTAGTAAACCAATTCCTCCATTTGGTAATTGGTAGATTGGTTGATTGTTCTCAGTCGATGTTTTTTATTTCTTGCAATGCTAGTTTGTACCAACATTTGTTATTATCTCATTTCTGTCGTCAAGCCATACATCTGCTGATCTATTCATTTGTGTTTACCAGCGAGACTGTCAAATTTGGTCATGTCACCTTTTTCTGGAATGGCAATCGGTCTGGCTATTTTAACCCTGAATTAGAGGAGTATGTTGAAATCCCAAGTGACGCAGGAATTCCATTTAACGTCCGCCCAAAGATGAAGGCAGTAGAGATTGCTGAAAAGGCAAGGGATGCCATTCTTAGCAGAAAATTTGACCAGGTAATCTAATGGACCTTCTTTATGGATGTTGAGAAAATAGCTGGATCTGATCCCTTTGATCGCATGCATAAGCAGGTGAGGGTGAACCTACCAAATGGTGATATGGTGGGGCATACAGGAGATATTCAGGCAACAATTGTTGGATGTAAAGCTGCTGATGAGGCTGTCAAGGTTTGGTCTCTGCAAATCTGCTATTCTTTTTGTCCCACCCCAAGATGGCGGACATGATTTCTTTGGATGCAACATCAACTTTCGTTCTTGGTCCCATTAATTAGGTGCTGTAAAGTTAAAAATGTTGAAAGTTGAAGTTAATCAAGTAATAAACGTTCACAATATATCTCTTGGCCTTTCAGACAGCTCAATTCCGAGCCGGACTTTTTTCTGCTTTTGGCCTTTTCCTCCCCTTCTTTGTAGTAGTATGTGATTCTTTTAGAAGCTGCATTGCATGTTGGCACTTAAAAGGAACTCAGTCGTTGTCTTTTCCCTGTCCAATAATTGTTATTATTGTTCTCTCACGAATAATTTCGCTCGTCTGTGTGTGACTGTCTTCTAAATTGCAGATTATCCTAGATGCAGTAGAGCAGGTGGGTGGAATTTATGTCGTTACAGCAGACCATGGGAATGCTGAGGACATGGTGAAGAGGAATAAATCTGGGCAACCCCTGGTCGACAAAAATGGCAACATTCAGATTCTTACTTCTCACACCCTTCAACCTGTAAGTTTTGTTTTGTTACTTCTTTGCTGGTAGGATTTGCCTAAGACAACACAGACATTCTTATCCCAAAAGTGGGTCAGTCAACTAAATTTTGAGGAAGTAGCTTTTACGTACTATATAAGTTCTATTCGAATTAATTTTGGTCCAAGTATTCAAATCTAGATTGGGTCTGGGCAGTCATAACTTCACGCAGAATTGTTTGGGCAACATGGATGTAAGAGGGGAAAAAGAAAAGTATATGCTACAATCAGCCTGGCAAGTTTTGTTTCAGCACTGTGAGATTAATGATCACGTTGGAAAACTGGCACACTAACAAAAGCAAATGCATGGTTGGATCAAAATGGCCTCTCCTAGGAGGATGAACCTTGAGACACTGAAAATGATTTGGTTTTTGGCTTCTCATTTGCGAAATTCAGCATATGATGGTGGAACCATTTGTATGCGGTTCTGCATTTGGAGGTTCTTTTGTGGAAAGAGAACTAGGTGGTCAGAGTCGATTTTGGTGATCGGTAAGCCATGTGTGATCTTGAAACCGATCATTTCGAATATTCTGTGGATCTAAGCGAGTCTCGGCACTCTATCTTCTGTAATTAACCATTGTTATTGCTCAATGTCCAAAAAGTTCACTACAGGAATGTCCAATATTTCCGTGTACCTTTGTGTGATCTTAAGCTCATTTTGAGGCTGACTTTAGAGTTCCTTGGCACTAGGTGCCAATCGCAATTGGAGGGCCAGGACTGGCGCCAGGTGTCAGGTCCCGCCGGGATTTGGCTGAAGCCGGGCTCGCCAATGTTGCTGCCACCGTGATTAATCTCCATGGATTCGAGGCTCCCAGCGATTATGAGCCCACCCTCATCGAAATTGTCGAGTGACTCGGAGCCTGCCAAAACTCAAATCACAGAGCTAATATGCAGAGTTTTGTATGTAAGTAGTCTGTTCATGGTGAAATAAGCTCTTGCTTCTGGTGCTCCCTCCCAAGTATAGGGAACTCTTTTGGAGCCTAAGCAGCACCTACTGTTCAGCCTCCGTTGGCCAAGTTAGCAAGTTAATAGCAATTAATGAATTAATAACGGCTGATTAATGCCGGTCCTATAAGATAAATGAACAGATGTCTGGGCATCTCCTTCCATCTCATGCATCTTAGATTTAACTTAATTGAGAAAAGTCCAACTCATTCTTGTAAGTGCGTGTACGAATCTTGGGTAACTAATGAAAAATTAATGGATGGTGGATATGTTGTCGTGTCGTTTTTCAAGTGCGTCATTAGAAGGACATAGTTCTCTTATCTTAGTTATGATTTTGACATATGATGGACTAAAGTCTTACGTACAAGCAAGTAATGCTACATGCTGTCTTCCATGTATTGGGTTTTGAGAAGTGATTTTGTTCTTCTCTTTCGAGCAAAAGACTTTTAGACATTTTTCTTGAGAAGATGCATAGAGATTTGAGGTAAAATGCCGGACAACAATGACGGATAGTGATTTTTCATTGACTGATGAAGTTTTTGTCTTTTCAATCGAGAATTGATAGAGAAAGTAAATATTTGATTAGTACAAAATATGAACCGACCTAAATAAGCCAAGTTTAAGACTCGGTCCACCAAAAATAAAATATAGGTGGTTAGTTTAAACATCAAAATATTTTTTTTAATCGGTTTTAGGCCCTTTTTCATAAAAAGAAAGTATTTGACACTTGGGAGAGTAGGTTTGGCAAGCATGAACTCCACGTTGCCGATATTTCTAAAACAAATTCAATGGTAAAATTATCCAAAAAATTTTAAAATTTCATTACATTTTTGTCAATTCAGTCGTAAAATCTTTTAATCACGTGAATTATAAATTGAGTCTTGATGACTATTTATATATATAAATATTTAATGCTGAGATTGTATTTGACATAGGTATTTTTCCAAAAGGAAGGACCATTCTAATAGTAATATCTATAACTAGGGTTGACTAAGGTGGCCCATAGTGCCGTGTTATCCGCGCATTGACCCTGGAGATGTGCATGCGTCCACGGCAGGTCAATCGTTCACGACATGAGCCATACTTACGTATGAACAAAGTGCGTGAACGATTGAAACAAAAGCATCCATCCATCTCGATCAAAGTCGAGTCATGTTGAAGTTAACACGCACTATGTTGTAATTCGTGGAATCCATCTTGTCATCGTGAGTCTTATCTTTCCCACCCCTTGTTTGCCTCTTGCGACAGTAACATGGGACTCGAATTTCATGCACAAATCTAAAGTTTATGCTCATCCTACGAAATTTGAAATACCCTTTTGTTTTAACGAGTAACCCGATTGGACAAAATTTTCTATGATCGATTTGGAAGTCGATTTTTCGACACAAATCCATCTAACTACTCTCGCCTTATGGTAATTTCTTTGCAAAAGTATCGTGATGGATGGATTTATAAATTATTAGTCAACGGTTCTTTGTTTCTACATTATTGTGCTTGAATCTCACGATGAAATCCTTTACTTTTGTAATCCAAAGAATTTCAGTAAGGAGGAAAAAAGGCACCATGGGAAACTTTTCCTAAAGTATATGCTTTTCTTTTTGTTTGAGTTGATTCTTCTTGTCAGAATTATGGACGAAGATGTTAACATGGCTATTAAGTCTCCGTTAAATAATGTCGTGGTGTCCCACTTGACATTTAAAAAAACTATAAAATGATTTGCAAATGATGAATATTAAAAAAAAACAAAATAAGTATTTTAAATAAATTATATAAAGGAAACTTGGAAAGATAAAATATCAAACTCGGGTTGCCCGACTCGTGCTAGATTCAACCTATGGCCTGTGACATCCTCTAGGCATCATGAGGGGTCACCCGATCCCTGACAACACCTGGCTCGGTTGTACAAACCAATGACGGTCTCGGCAGCCTTTATTGGCCAAGCCCTTATTGACGCGTTGTCGTCGCCATTACTTCCTCTCTTTCTTTTTCTCTTTCTCTAAGTGTTTGATTTTTTTTTTCAAAATTTAATCTTGTCCACACCTAAAAATTGGCCCAATTCCCTAAAAAACCCTCAACTTTAGCCTTTGTCCCAATTATATCCCAAACTTTTTTTGTCTCATAAAAAACCCTCAACTTTTACTTTTGTCCCAAATCTACCCAATCAACTTTTCGGCCAATTTTTTAATATTATTTTTTATTTTTTCGAATTTTTTTTATTTTTTCTTTTCTTTTATTTTTCCTTTCCTTTATTATTTTTTTTCCTCCGGTCAGTCGTCGGTCGCCGGTGCGGCGACCGGCCGGAGGCTGGGGCCGGCGAGGTCGGCCTCGCCCAGCAACGGCGAGGCCGACCTCGCCAGTAGCCGGCGAGGCCGACCCTCGCCAGCGGCCGGTGGGGCCAACCCTCGCCAGATCTGGCGACTGGCGAGGTCGGCCTCGCCCAGCAACGGCGAGGTTCAGCCTCGATCGACCTCGCCGAGGCTGAACCTCGCCGTTGCTGGGCGAGGCCGACCTCGCCAGTCGCCGGCGAGGCCGAGCCTCGCCAGATCTGGCGAGGGTCGGCCCCGCCGGCCGCTGGCGAGGCTCGGCCTCGCCGTTGCTGGGCGAGGCCGACCTCGCCAGTTACCGGCGGGGCCGACCCTCGCCAGACCCTTGCCAGATCGGGCGAGGGCTCGACCTCGCCGGCGACTGGCGAGGTCGGCCTCGCCGGCGACTGGCGAGGCCGGGCCTCGCCGGCGACTGGCGAGGCCGAGCCTCGCCGGCAGCCGGCGGGGCCGACCCTCGCCAGGCGCCGGCGAGGCCGAGCCTCGCTAGCGGTCGGCGGGGCCGACCTCGCCGGCCCCAGCCTCTGGCCGGAGGAAACAAAAAAAAAATAAAAGGAAATGAAAAATAAAAGAAAAGAAAAAATAAAAAAATTCAAAAAAATAAAAAATAATATTAAAAAATTGGCCGAAAAGTTGATTGGGTAGATTTGGGACAAAAGTAAAAGTTGAGGGTTTTTTATGAGACAAAAAAAAGTTTAGGATATAATTGGGACAAAGGCTAAAGTTGAGGGTTTTTTAGGGAATTGGGCCCCTAAAAATTACATGTAAGCATCAATTTATCGAATCGTTATTGACTAGGAGCATCAAAAGACCTGAGCAAACCGAAAACTTCAGGTCTTTTCCAATTTGAGTAATAACTAAAGGAATTTGGGTAGTTTGATGGTTCACTTCAGGTCGAGTTTCATTTCTTCTTCTTCTTCTTCTTCTTCTTTCTTTCGCTTCACTGCAATAAGTCTAGAAAAATGTCAATAGGAGCTTGCTTGCCCGAGTTTGATGAGTCAAAATGGAGGAATGGATCTCACCCCGCAGAATCGCCCCCTGCGGCCGGCGGCAAATCGGCAACAAGGCATGATCGAAGAATTCCGCTCTTCCCTACCCGTTGCGAGCTCTTGAGAAGTAACATCGGCCAGTGCTACCTCCCCCAAATCAAGTTCCTGTCCTCACCCATGGTCCCAATCGACTTTGGGTTAGCGCAGTAGAGGTGGTTGCTCCGATAGCTATCCCGCCAGAGCTTCCAAAGCTAAGGGACGGCGGAGAAGGCAGCGTCCTGTGACAGCACTCGCCATTCCATTATTCCATAGGGGAGAGAGTGCACTATCGGCGGCTCGCGCGAGGCAGAGGATGCAAAGAAAAGAAGAACAAGCCAAAAAAAAGAGGAGGAGGAAATCAGAAACCCGGTTGGAACTGAACCGAATCGAATCGCATTTTAGGTTCGGGTCAAAACAGTCACACGTCCCGTATAATTTGGTTCGGGTATTATGGAAACCCGAATAATTGACACCCCTACTATTGACGCGATGCTTACATATCAGTTAACATCAGCATTTCTATTTTTATTTTAACAAGAAAATCAACTTCAAAAAATATATACATGCACACACTATAAGAATCTAATTGTACAAAAAGAAAATTAGTTTAGAAATATGATTGGACAATTTGAAAAGCTTGAGAGACCTCCTTATTGTCTTTTGGGAAAATGTCAAATAAGGACCCAAAGTGAGTCTCTTTTCTCAAATAAGCACCCCAAGTGGACAATGCTTCAATTAAGGACCCAAAGTGCCCAAACTAGTCTCAAATAAGGACACAGCTCGCCGGCCAGCCAAATGTTCTTTAGATCTGGCGAGGGCGAGGGTGGCCTTCGTTGATGTCGGCGAAGGCCGCTCTCGCCTGAGGCAGGCGGACGTTGCCGGCGATGGCCACAAGAGGAAAGAGAAAAAAGAAAAAAGGAAAAAGATAAACTTGCCCCTATTCCAGCGCCGGAAAATGTCTCACGATCTCCCGCTGGCGAATATTTGATCGGCCGGTGAGCTGAGTTCTTATTTGAGATTAATTTAAAAACTTTACATTTTTAATTGAAGTATTATCAACTTGATGTCTTTATTTGAGAAAAGACTCATTTTCGATCATTATTCGACATTTTCCCTTGTCTTTCTGTACATTCTGAAACGGGAAATCCGAACCATGGGACCGCTGTCCCATCACCACGGGCTAGCTATAATGCTGTCGTGAGGAAGACGATTCAACTGAAGACTCTTCTTTCCACATGCCCATATGATCATGCCCCCGTCTTGTCTTGTCTTGTCTTTACTTCCTCAGAAAAAGTCGGTGATGTTCACACGCCGCAATCCAACTCTCCCTCTATCCCATGGCGTCTCTCTCTTCCTGCACTTGCACTTCGCTTCCTTCTCTTCCCACTTTTCCATCGCGCCATTTCTCGGGAAAACGGAAAAAGACCAGAGAGCGGGAGGAGAGAACATTATCGGACGCAACCTCCTCCTCCTCGCGTGCTGTTATCATCATCAAGATTCGACTCAATACTCAAAACGCCACCACAGAAAGGCCAAAAGGGTCACGCTCAAATTTGACTAACAAACTTGATTCGACGTCGCGGGCACCGCCCAAACGAAGCCATAAAAACGCAGGAACATCTGCATTTCGCTGGTCGTGATCATCCTCCTCGTCGTGGTGCTGATCGTGATCCTGGCCTTCACCGCTTTCAAGGCGAAGCACCCCGTGACCAAAGTGAACTCGGTGAAGCTCGAGAGCCTACGGGTGTCGTTGCACTCCGCCCCGCTCGGTGTCGACCTGAACGTAACCCTAGACCTCGACCTGTCGGTGAAGAACCCCAACAAGGTCGGCTTCAAGTACAAGAACAGCACCGCTCCGCTATATTACAGGGGAGAGGTCGTCGGGGAGGTCCCGATCCCCGCAGACGAGATATCGGCCAACGAGACGAAGCGGATGAACCTGACGCTCACCGTGCTGGCGAGCCGGTTCCTGTCGAACCCGCACACGTACTCGGGCTACCTGTCCGGGGTCTCGCCGCTCAACACGTTCACGACAATGTCCGATAAGCTGATCATCATGGGATTGTTCAAGGTCCATGTGGTTTCCACGACTTCCTGCGATTTGAGTGTGTTTGTGTCCAATACAACTGTGGGGGATCGACGATGTAGGTATAAGACCAAGTTCAAGTCGGAGCTGATCGATGTCTATGCTGGTTGCTTCAAGGATTTTACGGTACACATCTGTTTCTTTGCCCTTTTTACCCTTTCTTCGGGTGGATATTTGTTGGGATAAATAAGTGAAAGTTACGAGATCATAGTTGAGAATGGTATAAAAGGATTTTGTGCAAATTCCAGATTCGAATTTAGTTGTTGTTTCGCAATCCATGTCTCACCAGCCTCCGGGTATATCAATGTCGCGCACGATGTCAAAAGCCGCTGAGTCTTCGATCAGATGTTGATGTGATGTCCTACGTGACATTTGAAAAAATAATAGATGAAATAGAAATGATGAATGTTAGGAAACAAAATAAATATTAAAAGCTAGAACAAAGGAAACTTGAAATATAAAAATCAGACTCGGATCGCGCGACTCTCCGGCCGCCTCTTCTTATGTCTCCTCTCTTTCTTTCTCTCTTGTAGCGTTTGACTTGAAAAAAAAAATCTCAAAAAGTATCTAGTCAACAAAACCTGTGAAAAATAACATTCCATTTTCCACTATAGGAAAGAATTGTCTTTTTTCCTCGCTATTCGCGATATAACTTTTATACGAACCGTGTAAGATGTCATTAGAGTGTATTTTTTCTATAATACACTAGAAAACAAAAAAATGTGAAAAGCTTAATCACGGTGATGAGATCCTGAATAGAAAAGGAATGGGTTAATATAATGAAAAACCCCAAATCGGTATATCTGTGATAAATTTATCCCGAACTAATTTTTTTGACTACTAAAAACTCAAAATTGGTACACTTGTGATAAATTTATCCTCCGCTAAATTGGATTAATACCACGAAAAATCATAAATTGATATATCTGTGATAATAATAGGGATAAGACCCTAAACTGGTATACTCGTTAACTGCCACGTGTCATCCAACTGAGCAATTTGACGGTAAAATTTAACGGAAACTAATAGAAGGTAAATTTATCGTATGTATACTAGTTTGAGGATGGTCTATCATCTTCTTCGTCGTCATGGAGGCTTGTACAAACGGAATATCGACAATCTATATTTCATAAATGTATCGGTTTGAAGTTTTTTTTTTTTTGATAATCTAGGGAACTCCCGTATGGGGGGCGACACGTGCTAGCCACTATACACGTGCTAGCCACTATACACGTGCCACCGGTTAAGTTACCCTGCGGCGATCGGGATTCAAACACTCAATTTTTTGAGAGAGGAAAAGTACGCGCTCTAGCAGCGCCGTCTAGGCGGGTGGTAAGTTTTTCGTAATATTAACGCAAAAACGAAATGATGATTTTGACTCCGTCGCCGGCCATTAAATCAACGTGAGGAAGATAAGCAACGGCCTCGCTCTTCCCTTCCACATGCGGTCTCTATTTAACGCAGCGAAAGTCGGTACCGTTTCACACGGGGCAAATCCAGCTCTCCCTTTCTCTCTCTCACATGGCGCATCGGCCATGGGTTTCGATTTGGACCTCCCAACGACAGGCCTCATTTAATCTTCCTGCGCTTCGCTTCCTGCCTCTCTCTTTCTACTCTCTACTTTTCCCGCCGGGCCACTCTTTCTCGGGCAAAAAGAAAAGGATCAGCGATTGGGGCGAAGAGAGAGAGAGAAAAAATTATCCAACGCCGAACCCCCACGCCGCCCCTCACGTGGCGGCATCGCATTCGACACCTCTCTCTTCCTGTCCTGCCCTCGAACGCCACCGCATGAAGGAAAAGGCAAAAGGGTCGCGCTCAAATCGACTCCCCACTCGGGCTTGTTGTCATCAATTTCGCTTCTTTGACTCCATTAGTGAGAAACCCGGAATTTCTCCTGAGCTCTCCTTTTCTGGGTCTTCGACGACCCCCCATGACACGCTTCGAATTTAAAGCGCTCCCTCTCTAACTCCCAACTGCCTTTTTTAAGCCTCTGCCTAATTGCACCTCCCCTGCTCTGGAGACCCCCTTTACCTGTCTCGCTTTGACACGCCCAGTTCGGTTCTCCTCTCGGGGTCGTTTTGGACGTTCGAAGTGAAGATTGATTGGTTCCGAAGCTGCCCCCATGGACGTGGAATCCGCACCGAAGCCCGGGAAGCCGCGGGGACCGGCCAAACGAGGCCACGGATGCCGGAACATCTGCATTGCGCTGGCGGCGACCCTCGTCCTCGTTGTGGTGCTGATCGTGATCCTGGCCTTCACCGTGTTCAAGGCGAAGCACCCCGTGACCACCGTGAACTCGGCGAAGCTCGAGAAACTGGAGGTGTCGCTCAGCGTCGCCCCTCTCGGGCTTGACCTGAACGTAACCCTAGACCTCGACATCTCGGTGAAGAACCCCAACAAGGTCGGCTTCAAGTACAAGAACAGCACCTGCGTGTTGAATTACAGGGGGGAGCCCGTCGGGCAGGTCCCGCTCCCCGCGGACGAGATAGGGGCGGACCGGACGAAGCAGATGAACCTGACGCTCACCGTGATGGCGAACCGGTTCCTGTCGAACTCGCACGCGTACTCGGACTTTTTGTCCGGGGTCTTGCCGCTCAACACGTACACGAAGATGTCTGGTAAGGTGACCATCATGGGATTGTTTAAGGTCCATGTGGTTTCCACGACTTCCTGCGATTTGAGTGTGTTTGTGTCCAATAGAACCGTGGGGGATCAACGGTGTAGGTATAAGACCAAGTTGTAGTTGATTGATGTCTATGTTGGCTGCTTCTACGATTTTATGGTGCACACGGGTCTCTGTTTCCTTGGCCTCTTTACACTTTTTTTTTCCGGTGGGATATTTGTTGGGATAAATAAGTTATGAGCTCGTAGTTTGAGAATGGTATAGAGATTTTGTGCAGATTCTAGATTCGAATTTAGTTGTTGTTGTTTTGCAATCCATGTCTCACTTGCCTACAGTTATATCAATGACATACAGGATGTTTTGGCATTATCTGCCATTTTAAAAGTTGCTTGATTTGTCAGATGTACTCGAATGCAGACATGCAATTGCATTTGCAATGCACTGTTCTTGTCTTATATGGACAATGAAGGACACAAACAATATACTGGATACACTTTTCCTTTTAAGTGCTTCAACAGGACAATTTCTCAAATTACGTTCTCACTGCTTAGCAGCTAAAGAAAGGAATTTTGGAACTCAAGACGGTTGCATCAAATTGCTTTATATACGTTACCGAAGGTAACTTCGAGTGAGCTGCTATGTCCTATTGTTCTACCTGAAGATAACTTCAAGCGCCTAATTTGGCTATTACACCAATTAGCATGGAAGGGCATGTTTTTGTGCTATGTCCCTGAATTGCTGATATACTATATATGTCGTCTCATTAATGACTGATAAAAGAAAGTTTTTTGATGTGTGACCAAGTTTCGCTTTTTCATATCTTGGACTGAACTGAAAATTTAACTCCTGATGTCACGGAATTTATAAAGAATTGACGTCGTGTTTGTGCATCTTTAAGATGTCAGTTCATGTGATGTAAATCATTCTGTTATTGGTCAGTTATGTCCAAGTTGTTATAACGGCGGAAAATGCTAGGTGCCAAAGTATACTTGTATTCTTTAAGGCGAAGAAGAAATAAATATGAAAGTTCTTAACAGGTGAAGAGATTGAAATTAACAGGAAACAAGTTGAAACTGACTTATTTTATAGAGTGCAAAGCAATGAGACCGGGGTGATAATCTATGAACATGTCCTAGATTGAAACTTGCAGCTCTGTCCAGCTAGACCATGAAAATATACGTATTCAAGTGTTTGACATTAAATGCTTATTTTGTCGGTCAAAGGTGTTGTAAAACGATGAAACTTTTTTGTTATTCCATCGATTGCTGTCAACAGTTTTTTAATGGAGTTGACACCTCACAAGCACAAGCTTTATTCTTACGTATCTTACTAGTTTCATTCCTAAAACCAATAAAACAAATATAGTTCATTGACTAGTTGCTATAGCAGGGCATTGTCACAGTTGACATCCCACATCAATAAGCATCCCTTTTAATCTTGAACTTGATTCTTATATTTGACATCCCACTTTGATAAGCATCTCTTATATTGAGCTTTTCTAGCAAAATAGCTCATCATTGTTTTGGCTTCATCTTCGTGAATCGACAGTGCTCTGGTGGGATCTGATGAAATTTAGGCACTCTATTTTTTCACAGCATGTATTTAGTCAAAGTAGCTGTTGCCATATCTCTTTGCCTTTGTTGGGTTATGGAACTTAGGATCTAGATGCCATTTCTCAGTTGTCTTGGTTGGTATCTGCTGGTATATATGATCTGTCCTTGCTGCAAAGAATTGCAAGTCTGCGCATTGCCTGCCTGATAAGAAGTAAGAACCTCCTGCAAGCTCTTGGAGGAAGTAGAATTTTATCTCTGAACCAGTAGTTGATGTAGAAGATGACTGAGTTTTTTGTGTTGGTCATTACCATTTTGTTTTTTGGTTGGCCCTATTTTTGCATTAAACTCGATCTAGAGTCCTATCTGGCGAGCGACTTTGCATGTTTGATTGATCCTGGGATGTCTTGATTGCTGAATGTATATACTTGCTGGACTTGTTGTTGGCTCTATAGAATGCCCAGTGAAATTTTTCTTGTCCATGTGAAGGTGATCTACACATATCCAGTTACTGAAGAGTGTGCAGCACTAGTAAATTTTAACGCCGTTCAAAATGTGCATATAAAATGGTATCTTGTCTTAATGGAGCACTACTTCCCCTAAAAGAACGGCTTGGTAAATCTAAAGTTATTGTGCATGTCAAACTCTAGTAGAATTCGAGTCCTTGTGAATCGTACAGGTGGTAAAGAAAACAACTATGCGTCAATGAAATTTAACTAGATCAAAGTACAAACAAATGGTTTTGCACGCAACTTCTATATGTCCCGTGTTTGCTTATAATGGTGTTGTGGGCTTTTGCTAAGTTTCTCCAGCAAATTCGGGCATCTGTCTATTGCCTTTGTAGCAAGTAATTTTGAAAGCCAAGGGCTATTTGTTAGATGATGATTGTAGTTTTTCTTATTAGCAGAAAAAGCGTGAATGCTGCAACTTAGAGACAGCTTTTAGGATGATGTATTTTTTTTCTCCCTGAATGCTCGCCGAGACAGCTTTTAGGATGAGTCCGGTCCTGCTCTGTCTTGCCTGTCCTGTCTTACTATAACGAAGCCAGCATAAGCACCATTAAGTGAAGGGGACGCATGACCAAGATAAACTCTGAAGTTGCTTGTTTAGTGCCATTCGTTGATGACTATCAGAAACTCACTGGAAATCAAGTTTGACAGCAGTACTTGCATGGTGAGTACTGCTTATAAATCCTTAATGGGCAAGCCTAAGAATGAGAGAGTGACTGTGCTGATCATGGGAGAAATTTTTATATGTGATTGAGTCCAAAGTCTATTACGAATAGGATGAATACGTGCAGATTCTGATGAAGACATTGCACTGCGTGTGATAAAGGCTCCGATTCGTCTTCCATCTTATTCTTCCAGAAATTTCGTTTTCAGGCATCATGAGAGCTAGTCGAACTCCGTTCGTGTAGTGTCAAGTCTCCCTGTTTGCAGACAAGCCCGTGACCTCCTTGATTGATTGCCTTTCATTTTGCTTCTATATAAGCTCACTTGACTAGCTCCCTTTGTCGGCCTTGATCCACTGACTTTAGTCAAGCTCAAACAATTACTCAAATCACAGAGTGCTTTGTGGGATATCAATGAGGCCGTGTTTGAATATTAAATTGTAAGAGGGATAAATCATTAGATCCACCGCCAGGTTAACGAAATTTTTACTCATTATTGGATGATGAAACATCTACATTTTGTCAATATCATACTGCGCTTTTGTGAGAGTGTTAAATTATCGAGCTACGCTTCCCAGATCATACATGTAAGGGCTATGGCTACGTCAATCTCTTTGCTGTCACCTACTTCCATAGCCCACGGCCATCGACAAGCAACCTATTGCCGGGTCTATTTTGTATTCCTGAAACATGTTTCTCTTACATACAGAGCATGTTATGTAACAGTTGGTAGGTGTGATCCAGTGCATTAAAAGTTTCAACCTCCCACCGCTCCATGAAAACCTCTCTTCATGCGTACGCATGTGCATTGTCCCTTGTCGTTCTCTTTATATCTCCATCATCTCTCTACCTCGGGTTGTTTTCTGTTGTCGTTTCAACTCCCAACCTCTCGCTCTCTCTCTCTCACGAGCGACAAACACTTATGAATGAGCCATGAACACTGAAAAGAACGACCAAGCTTTCGCAGCCGAAGGCCAAAACTCCACCAGAGGACGACGTTGCCTCGTATTCCTCCTCACAGCGCCTCTCCTCCTCCTCTTCCTCCTCTCCGTCATCTCTCTCGTGCTCTCCTTCACCCTTCTCAAGCCGAGAGACCCCACGACCCGCCTCGTCTCTGCCACCCTCAATGGCATCTCCCCGCAAGTCACCTTATTTCCTGTCCTCAAGGTCGAGCTCAATGTCACCCTCAACCTCATCCTCCTCGTCCACAACCGCAACCACTTCGGCTTCAGGCATGGGCCCGGCAAGAGCATCATCCTGTACCGAGGCAAACAAGTCGGTGAGGTGGACCTGCTTTCAGGGGAGATCCCTGCAAGGAAGTCGGCAGAGATGCCATGCAGGCTGATGCTGGAGGTGGACAGAGTAGTGGCGGAGGATGTGGCACCGCTTGTGAGGGATGTTTTGGGTGGGGAAGTCGTGGTCGAGAGCAGGACGAGGATCCCGGGTAGGGTGAGGCTATGGAAGGTGTTGCAGAGGCAAGTGGTGGCGACGTCAGAGTGCCAGTACACGATTGGAGTGCCGGCAATGACGATTCGGAGCCAGGATTGCAAGTACGAGACCAAGTTTTGACTTTGTAAGAGCAAGAGTTCTTGTCTGAACGGATTAGTATATACCTCAGGCAAGAGGTTCATTTGAACGTGAGACGCTAAAAGACCATGTAGTCAAATTTAACATACTTCCAATGCGTCACTTATTGCGATTCCCTAAGAGATAGAGGATCCTCATCTGTAAAATCCGTCAAGTTATCATGCATCATACAAATTAAATACATATCGAAACGGAAGGACCTAAGCTAGATAGTCACTTAAAAGCACATTTAAACACAGTTCCTACACAATTTCGACAAGATTGATTTTGTCCACTGTATCATCTACAGACTATAATGAGTCATACGCATCGTATCTCGTTGTGTTTGGTTTCATACGTCATGTCGGCAGTTTTACAATAGAAGATTAGGAATAGCATGTTAGCTCTTCTGTCCCACATTCGAACTGCATCCTGAAGCAAAAACCTGACCTTTTCGAACTAGTCACTGCTCTTGACATTAGAAACAGAGAGGGCTTTCAACAGGGTCCAGAGGCAGGCACATGCCATTGTTCATTATCCATTTAGTAATATGGAACCCGTAACTTCTGCAAAGTCACCCGATTTCGCTAACCAAACAAGACGCTTTTCCAAAGCGATATCCACGGGGAAAGCTCTATACCCAATTAAATAATAACACGACAACATTAAAAGCTGGTCAATTTGGGCATGATATCAATTCATCCACTGGCGACCAGCAACAATGGGCACTTTTTTTTCCAGACTAAAATGCTTATAATGATGGTCGCTGAAGAAAGATTACACCGCAATATACTTCAATGAAAAAGGCAAGTTTGCCAGAATGCAATGCCAAGAACATGAGTTAACTGTACAAGTTAAGCAGCATAAGCATGGTGGGCAAAAAGTAACAGACTTGTTATTTGATTACGACATATTCCTAGAACAAAAAGCTACTGGAAAAGCTAACAGATTAGAGTTTATAAATCAGCACATTTACTTGATAAAGTTAGTACCACTGTTAAGTCGAGCCTGCGTGAGCCGGATGGTGATCAAAACAGAAGCTTTCTGCACGCGCCCAAACTGGTATTCCTCGACACCATTGAAGACTTCATGGGAGCACCGGGGCATGTCTCAGCAATGCCATTCAAAAGGGGCGGCGAATGAGGAGTCTTGCATTTAGAGAAATCCCAGTCTGAAATGCTAGCGGAAACTTCTTCCATCCGATTCGCTATAACAACTTCCAAGATAATATTGTACACCGAATCAACAATCTCTTCGTCGGATGGAGCGCTCAAACAGTTCATGTCAATTCGATCTTCCGAGCTACTAGCAAAGCCCCCGAATTTGAGGCGGCGTGCGACGCTGCTTTTCCATTCATCAAGGCGCTTATCGCATCGGGGTGCCAGCAACAAATCTTCCGGACCAGGTGCAAAGGGGTCAAAGACGCTGTGTTTAGGCGTATGAGGGCTACTGGTCTGATCGACACGAGCAAGCGCTTGATCATCGTTTTCCCTCGAGGAATCGAGGACATCTACTTCCAACATCATCTCCGGCAGACTGAGGGGGTATTTGATGCTCACAAAAGTGTCCCCATCCTCTCTGTCCGTGTCGGGAGTATTCGGCCCAAGATTATCTCGATCTTCCTCGCCGATGGCAGCAATTTGCTCCAAGACCTGCTTCTTAGCATCGATAACTCTTAAAAGATGGAACCTTTTCACAGGCTCTGCACACGTGAAGTCTCCACAGTCCCCAGCTAAATCCGCAGTTCCTCCAGAACCCATATAAACCCCAGAACGGAAGTAAACAATCGCTGCTAAGAGCACAAAAACAAAGGGTCGCATTAGCTCGACACCCAAAGCGCTCTATTCCTGGAACACCAACACACAGAAACCCACGAACTGCTTCCGCCGGTACGAAAACCCTAGTCCTCTCCTTCCCACGTAAAAGAATCGATCGCGACAGAGATACCCACCAAATTCAAAAAATGCAAGAAAACAGTTCTCGCAAGAAACCATCGACCCGCAACGAGAAAAATCGAACCCCGCGAGCAAAAGGAGGAACTTTTCGGAACTGGGTATCAAAGGTCGAAGCTTCGCGAACCCAAAACAACCCGGAGAAAACGACAAGTAATCCGCACGGATGCAGCAAAACGAGGAGACAACAAATTTAAGGAAGACGCACCTCGTTCTCTCGCAGGAACTCGACCGGGACCGAGAGGGTTCGTGGGGGATCGTCTTCTTGGAGTTCTTGCGGGAGTTTCGAAGCAGTGGAGCGGCGAGCGGCGAACCCGACGACGGCCAGCCAAGGGAGACAAAAGAGGTCGAAACCGGAAGAGGGCCGCTTTCCTCCTGCTCTGTCGTTTCAGCAGCAGTAGGGACGAGGAGAAAACGGACACGGCGTGCCTTCCTGGTCGCTCGCGCCCCATCCGCCGTCGGATCCCGAATTCCCCTCGGACCGATTGACGGTGGCGATGACGACGACGACCGAGAGGCGGGAAGGGGGTCCCACCGTTTCCAGAGATTTCGCACGCTGCAGCCACAAAGACCTTCGACGCGTTCCTTGGCTTTATTTTCTGCCGAGTTCGGAGAAATTTCAGAAACCGCGTCTTCTGCCTTTGGGTTCTCGGAAAGATCGGATGACGGGGACGCGATGCCGATGACTTATTCGGACCGAAAGCTTCCGCGGTCCGCGCCACGCCATCGAATAACAACAGGCGGCGTGCTAAATGGAAAGATTGTGAATTTGCGATTAAGGAACCATCCGACGTCTACCCGGGATGAGCATAGTTTCGGAGTAGTCAAAGGGAATCGGAGAAGCGGTGGGGGTGAGATATGCAGAATAGGCTACAGGTTTCAGAAATTGGAGAACCAGTTCCGACAAGTAGGAGATGGAACCTGGAACTTGGAATAAGGCTTTGTGATTTTCTTGTTTGATATTTTCGCTCAATCATGCGGTATTTCATGGCGTCCGATGATGTGTGCGTATTTTAGAGCTGCAAACCTGAGCTTCCATGTTCAGAGATATCCATGATTGAGGCTTTTACTTTATTAATATTTCATATTTCTCGTGTGTATAAATATGAGCTGTGATAAGTGGATTGTAACAGAAAATATTAATCATTTGAAATGACGATTCATTGCAGTCATTCAATAATATGTACATGTGGAACCTGGATAGACCCTGAAACCTATGACGAGATAGGTTCCACTTTTCAAAGTATGCATAGTAAGTTTCGGGTTCCAAAGATTTGGAAACCGGTTTCGACGGATAAGTTTCATGCTCCAGGTGGAATATACACCGACTTTGGAACCACTCACTCCTAATATCCAATTCTGAATCTCGAGCGAACATAGTAAATATCAGACTCGATCATGAGCCCAGCGCCCCGCTTAGACCCACGAGGACGTAGAGACTTTTTTCGAGCAGGCTTGAATAAAGGCGTTTCGCGAGAAAGCCCGGCCGGACTCGATTAGGCCCGAGCGAAAGCGGCCCCCGGGTTCGAAGATCCGCGTGCGCGAATTTTATCGTGACGGGCTAGGGAAAGTTTAGTATCGACCTTGAGATCTGGTCCGAGCCCCGCTCAATGATGAACTATAACAGCGCACAACTTAAATTCAACAGCCTACGGAAGGCGTGGGCCTCCCTATACTAGAGGTGCTGACAGAAAGCAGCTGCGGTTTGTCACGCCTCTTCGCTTTTGCGTATGAAATTACAGTGATTTCTCTGCTTTCCTAGATGGCATCATCGTCCTCACTTTCAAGAGGGCAACAAAGCCAACGCTTCCGACGTTCTTGTTGGGGCCCGCCCCCACGACCACTCGAGCATCTTTCCTTATGATTTTGCGAAGTCCTTCCTCTTCACGTCTTCCGTTTTTGTCTCTTTCCATTTCCACGGTTACCCCCAACTTTCTTGTTCTCCCCGTACATGAGATGAGACGAACCCACGTTTGCACGACACGCCCCATTCAGTTAACGTCCCGAATTGACGGGAGTCGACAACTTGGGCGGACGGACCACACTTCAAAACGGGATTCTCTTTAATTGCGCGCCTAGGCAATGGTCAGTCAAATGGAGGGAGCTTTGATTGGGTCAACGAGCCGCGGCGGTGGAACATTTGCTAATTCATATCAATGGGAGAGATATTTGGGCGTACGTTCGTACCCGATGGGAATCGGAATAAAGAGAATTTGAAGCGATCGATCTTTTGTCGAGATAACCCTTCTAGCATTCGAAACAAATTTGCATCAAATGCTATATAGTAGCGGTAGGAAATTCCTTAGCGCTCGCAATGAGTCCAAATCCACGTGCGTGTTAGATCGAGTGAGAGTCCACGTGGGGTCCCGATCGCATCTAGGATCGGGGCCCTTGCGATTGGGGCCCCACGGATCGACATCCGGATCGAACTTTGGGAGGAGAAACGACGGCGAAAGACGAGTTTGCCTTTGTAGTTCGAGGAAATGAAGAAGAGAGGAGGAAGGGTCAAAAGCGCGGAAGTCGTTCCGCGCACATGCCCATAAAAGGTCCCCCGACTTCAATTGGCGATCATGCACAGAGAAAAGAATCCGTCGTCCATACGCCATCGTTCTCCCCCTCTGAAGAAAACCGAGCTCCGATCATGGAGGTTGCTGCTCCGGCGACTCGGACCAACGGCTCCTCGCCTTCCCGCCGCCCGGCGCTCGGCGCCAAGTCGGCCTCCTTCCGCCTCCACTCCCCGAGCCTCAACTCCCTCCGCCTCCGCCGCATCTTCGACCTCTTCGACAAGAACGGCGACGGCCTCATCACCCCGAAGGAGCTCTCCCAGGCCCTCGCCCTCCTCGGCCTCGACGCCGACCTCTCCGACCTCGATTCCATCCTCCGCGCCCACATCAAGCCCGGGAGCGACGGCCTCCGGTTCGAGGACTTCGTCGCCCTGCACCAGTCCATCGACGAGGCCTTCTTCGGCGGCGGAGGAGACGACGCCGCCGAGGCCGAGGCGGGGGCTGGGTCGGGGTCGCGGGAGGAGGCGGACCTGACCGAGGCGTTCAAGGTGTTCGACGAGGACGGCGACGGGTTCATCTGCGCCCGGGAGCTGCAGGCGGTGCTGGCCAAGCTGGGGATGCCGGAGGGGGAGGAGATGGGGCGGGTCGAGCGGATGATCACCACCGTTGACCGGAACGACGACGGCCGCGTCGACTTCTTCGAGTTCAAGGACATGATGCGGAGCGTCCTGGTCAAGAGCTCTTGAGCCCCCGTAGAAAAATTTCTCCGTTAGTCATCATGGCAGACGAGCTGCCGTCGTCGTCGTCTTCGCTTTGTAATAGAATTCCTCCGCCTGTAATAATCGTTCCAATGAAACAACGTTTGATCTCCGATCGTGAAAAACTTGCCGGACCAGACAGGTACGTCGGATCGTTCGCGAGTCCTGGTGCTTGTTTCTTGATCTTTCCATGGCTACCCACGTTGAATTCTCTTCCTATTTTCTTAGTACTGTTCTTATTTCATCGGCGGTTCTTGCTAGTTCTTCTGGAAGAGCATATTCATGCGTTGATTAGAAATGTGCTCTTGACGAGTAGAGAGATCCGTGGAGAATACAAAAAGAAATCGTTGACCGAACGGCCTTTTGACCGGCGGTCGAGCTCGTGGAAAATTAATGGGTGCATTGAATGATTCCGACGCGAGTCGATGGATGTCGCTTTCGCTAAACCACCGTGGAAGGTGAAGAAAGTGGGGAGCGAGTGGAAATAGCTAAATTTTGTTAATAGATGATGAATCACGTAATATCCTCTTTCGGGTGATTTTAGTTTTGAGAATTTCCATGCACTATAGTTTGATCATAGTTTAGTAGGGGTAATCAGTTTTGGGGTGGGTCAGTTTCCATCGAGAATTGGACTAGGCCGGCTCGGTTCCTAGTTTGTGGAACCGGTCCGATTTAGTTCTAGGATCAATTCGAAACGGTTGATTTCTTTTTTACTTTTTCTGGTTCCTGTTTCCAAACGTTAAAAGAGTTTTTTTTTCTAACTTTTTAGGATTAATCTTGATTAGTCCGTCGGTACCGGCCAATTCCTTATATGGAACTGGTCCTCTCAGGGATCACTCGGAAATGGCCGGTTCGGTCTGGTCCAGTCTGGTTTTTAAGTACTTCTATAGTCTAGGAGTTACATAACTTCTGTCTGAAAAAATACTAAATGTGATCAAGAGAACCCCTAAATTGCTCTCGAGAATATTACCTACCCTCATGTTCGAAAAAGCAATCACGAAAATAAGCAGAACGTTGTTTTGTGCAAGCACCAATCCCGACTACTTCCGTGAGGCGCGCCGTATGCCGCATAAGCATTTCCGCTAGAAAAATGGAATAATGGATGTTTTCTTCTCTCGAGCAAAAGTCGGTGGTTTTTTCTTGTTTTTTTGTTCGTTTGAAACGTGGCGTGTTTATGGTCAACAAGTTGGTGCTCGAGGCAACACGAGGCCCATCCGTGTCCGCTCAATTCTCCACGAATTTGATGAATTCCGAGGACCACAGAAAAAGCCCACCACTTTTCTCGCTCCTTAGGCCTAATCCAATCGGCAAGGCCTAGTCCCTGAGTAGAAAACCTAGGGTGGGAGATTCCTATAAGGACAACCTTTGACAGTGCCTTGGTCTTTTCTGCAAATTAAGATGGGTAAATAAAAATCGGTAACAAATAAGAAAATTTGGTTACTAAAAAGAAATAAGTTTGTCGAGTAACTCAAATTAAAGTTGATAACAGAGAATTGGCCAATAGCTTAATTAGAGAAAAAGGTCAAATAATCACTCTGATTAAGATCGGTAATTTCTAAAACGGTTGGTAAATTCGAAGTGCTGCTGAGAAATGCAAACAAAGCCTATAAATAATAGGGTTTTCTAAATTAAAATATCAAATGAACGTGTGTAAGCTATTCAAATTAAAGCTGGTAACGCAGTACGAGTCGATAATTTGATGGGACAAAAGTTGACGAGTCACGGTAATTTAGGTCAATAATCTCTAATAATAAAAAATTTAATAAATGTAACGAGTCACTAATCAAGACTGATAAAAGTCGGTAACTCGATAGAAAAGCTGATAAAATAAAACAAAGTCATGCAAATGGTGGCTAAGATATAAAATCAAATTTGCGAATTTAAAAATAGTTGGTAATTCGATATGATAAAAGTTGGTAAAGCCGCTCTAATCTAGAAAGATCTCCTTTTTAGAACTTCCAAAACTTCATCCTGGCCCCAAAAAAGTGACCGACCAGAGCCCTTTGGACAAATGAAAGAAAGGGTAATTGGTAAATTCGAAACATTAATAAGTTAAGTAAATATAAGTTGGTATATCAACACAAAAATTGCTAATTTGCAAACTATATTGGTAGTTATATATGTAAATGGTATTGGCCAAAAAAAAATCCTTGGCCGTTCAAGGAAAAAGAGAATTTTTTAGAGTATTTTATAGTACTTGATAATGTTTTGGGGTTGTCCACTAATTGCGCCGAAGGATTCGGTCGGTACGGTCGATTTCTAGGAAATATGAATTTAGACTAGAGGATCCAAATTTGCACTATACGAACACGACTCGATACCAACAAAATTCATTATATATCATTTAACTAATATTTGGCCATTTAATTGGATTTGCCTAGCCCAATGGCTAAAGTACAAAGGGTGCACTACTCACACACATCATACACAATGCAAGTTTCGCGCACCTTCCTCGGTCCGCTTCTCCGGGCATGTCAATTTCCGCACACATCGATTGGCTCCACCACCCTTGGCATTTTTTAAAAAGTCCGCTTCTCCACGTCGGCCACGGCCTCGTGCATTCAGAATTTTACTTTTGTTCTCCAACTAGACTCGATTCCAAGACTATATATAATAGAAATATGGCTTAATTCCCTCAGAAAACCCCACAATCTTAAGTCCAATCCCAATTCTGTTCCGAACTTTTTTATATCTCAGAAAAAAAAAAAGACCTCCCAAACTTTAGGTCAAGTCATAAATCCGCACCGATTTTTTTTTATAAAATAAACCACAAACTTTCAATCTATTCTTAAATCTACCCCGTGGTCTAGTCTCAACTTGACATAGTATTTCCACATCGATTAATTCACATAAGCAAGGCAACGTGAAAAATTCTCCAAAATGAAACTGTTCTACGATATGAAAATTAGGGACGATTAATAGCGATTTTTTGACAGAGGGCTGATTGGGGCAAATTTGAGACTATAGTAAAAATTGGTGACTTTTCTCTTAGAAAAATAATATTTCAAGGTAGATTTGGGACTAAATCTAAATTTTAGGGATTTTTTTTATATAAAAAAAAAGTTCATTGGGATTAGATCTAAAGTTGGGGGGTTTTTAGGAAATTAGGCTACAGAGAAGCAAACTTTCTTGGTCAATCCAAAATCTCATGGGTCATCCTTTTAGAAGATTAAAAATTAATGATGTTTATGCATTTTACATGGTCCAAAATTTGCTGGCAACAGAGCATCCTTTCGCTTTCCAAGGATACTACGGACGACTGGTGAAGAGACGGGATCCTCTCGGCCGGGCATTCCCGGGACGGTGTATGCCAACAAAAATAGTAAGATATTTCAGGCATTGCCTGCTTTCCTAGCATGTGATGGACCAAACCCTTCATTAATTAAGATAAATGCTCACCAAACCCCTTCTTGATTAAGAGAAATGTAAGACTTGGATACTAAGTGATGCATCAGACCGTTTTTGGCTGTTATATAAGACTGACTTGTAAAGCAAAAGCCATTCATCGTCAATTGCTGCCCATAGAGAGAGAGAGAGAGAGAGAGAGAGAGAGAGAGAGAGAGAGAGAGAGAGAATGAGACGACTCTTCCTGGTGGAGATATGTTGGTCCTTTGGGGTGATGATTGTATGCAGCATCGTGCTTCATCTGTGCAACATACTGTGGCTGAATCACAGAAGGCTGAGAAGGAAGCTCTCGGAGCAAGGCATAACCGGACCGCCGCCGCGCCTTTTCCACGGCAACATTGCCGAGATGCGAGGCATCGCGACCCGGTGCGAGCCTGAGCCGCTCCCTAGAGGCCGAGTCTCTCACGACTGGGCTCACTCCATCTTCCCGTATCTCCACCACTGGGCTCTCCGCTACGGTAATGCCTCTCCGTTCTTCTCCTCCTACTTTTAGGGAAGAACTAATGCACACTTTTATTTTGCAAGTCACGGGCCCTTGTTATTTTCTGCGCCGTTGGATCCTGGATTTGTTTCTGTCAGAACGATTTGGTATAGCGTTATCTTCTCCGCAGACCGGAGTGCGTTTTCTTGTGAAATGTAGCTTGTTGTATGTTACTGCAAGTCCGCGAGATGAGATGGCTCCTGTCTGAAACAAATTGGCTAGACTGATGAGATCCGATAATTCACGTGATCATGAGTTGCGTTGTTCTTCCTTGGCATGCTCAGCAGTCGAAGCACTGCCGCAAGGACAATAAACTTAGTATCACTCAATGTAGCAATCACCCAGTCGACTATTGACCATACAAAGATAGGTGATCTAGAGAGCCATGTAACTTTTAATTAACTGTTTGACCGCGCTTAATTTATCTACAAGCTCGAGGTATAGATAGGTTGATCACGGTCTGGCATGATTCAACATGGGTATCAGACAAGATATTATCCCTGAATTCATCGCCATGTCGATTAAGTTTCCCACTTCCTTGTTTCGAAGCAACCATGTCCTGTTGTTCCAACCCTTGACCGTTCGCTTTAGCCTTAAAATTATGTCGAACGAAGTCGCTGCTCTATAACATGAGCATCAATAGATCACTAGAAGGTCCTTAGTCCTTTTAACGATCACTGCATATCAGGAAACTCTTGATCTTGATAATATAGATGGCCATATTCATTGGCTAGTGAATTTTCAAATACCATTGATGTAATAGATGACTTCGATAAGTGATCCCACATGAATTTTCCCTGACATGCCAGAGTGTCCGCTCTGATGAATTCAGAGGACGGGCTGAAGCTTGTTCCATCTCGGACTTACGCACTGGTTTTTCTATGCAGGCTCGCTGTATATGTACTCGACGAGGCAGAAGCTGAACTTGTACATGAATAGGCCGGATTTAGTTAGGTTTTTGAACTTACATAAGCCTTTGGATTTGGATAAGCCCTCAACCATAGTAAAGACGCCGAATCCTTTATTCGGCAAGGGCATTATGAGGGTCACCGGGCAAAATTGGACTTCTCGGAGAAAACTAATTGCTCCCCAATTCTTCCTCGACAAAGTTAAGGTAAAAAGATATTGATGGGAACTCGATCTGTTCAGTTGGTATAAATGGGTATTTGGTAATGAGGAACTTCGATGTTCAACTGTATTGTTTGACAATCATATAGCACAAAAATGTATTTACTGCTGCAACGTGAAACGGGAGATGGTTTGTATGCAGGGCATGATGGATTTGATGGTGGACTCGGCCATGACAATGATCGAGAAATGGGAAAGTACGATTTTACAGAGCAACGGGACAGTGGCCGACATGTATATAACTGAAGACTTGAATAGTCTGTCCGCAAATGTCATCGCAAGGGCATGTTTTGGCAGTTCTTACTCGGAAGGCAAACAGATTTTCACTAAACTGAGGACCCTTCAGCATGCCTTAGCAAAACCCGATCGGTTGTTCGGATTCCACAATCTTCGGTAGGTAGTTCTGTTGATATTTGGTCTCCGTGTACTAAACAGATTAATTATAGTGGTAAAGGATTTTCCCTTTTGCGGCATGCTCTAGATTTCTCCCTTCCAAGGCGAGTAGAAACTTATGGAGGGTAGGGGAAGAGGTCGACTTGCTGATACTGAAGATGGTTAGAGCTCGCCAGGAAGAAAACCGGAAGGCTCTAAAGCCCGAGAAGGACCTGTTGCAAATGATCCTTGAGAGTGCTGATGTCGACGGCACCATGAATGAGAAAGCATGCGATAGTTTTGTCGTAGACAGTTGCAAGAATATCTACTTTGCAGGTCATGAGACGACAGCTACGACCATCTCCTGGAGTTTGATGCTGCTCGCAGTGCACCCCGAGTGGCAGGACCGCATTCGTGCTGAGATCTTGGAATTCTGCGGAGATCGCCTTTGTCATCGTGGTTCCCTAGACTTTGATACTCTTCGGAAGCTTAAAGTCGTAAGTGTTTTCGGCTTTTAGACATCACGAGGGCTTGGCCTACCGGGTCTGGGAACCTTGCGGGAACTCAAATCAGAGGATCAGTTCTATACTTTCGATTTGAAAACCTCTTACACGTTAAATTACTGCAATCTTAAAGATTGGCTACCGTCGCCTTAATAGTCAATGATTGGTCCTTCCTCGCGGCATTGTCACGACTCTTACAGCTCATTTCTCCTGGTGAATTTTTGTTATGCAGCTAACCATGGTGCTTCATGAGACATTGCGCCTCTATTGCCCCGGGATCATACTGCCGAAAGAAACCATGACAGATATCAAGCTGGGAGAGATCAACGTGCCCAAAGGCGTCATCCTCTGGACATCGATCCCCGCGCTGCACCGGGACCCTGAGAACTGGGGTCCGGATGCCAATGAGTTCAAGCCAGAGAGGTTCAAGAACGGAGTGTCCGAGGCTTGCAAGCATCCTCAGGCGTACGTGCCGTTCGGGTACGGGAGCAGATTGTGCCTGGGACAGACTTTCGCGATGATGGAGATGAAGATCGTCCTCGCCCTCATCCTGTCCCGGTTCTCGTTCGCGCTGTCTCCCGAATATCGACACTCCCCGGTTTTCAGGATGGTGTTGGTGCCGGAACACGGGATGAGACTCGTCGTTAGGAAAATCTAAATGGCCACGGATTGAGGTTGTCCCCAAATACTAAATCCGAGGATGTAAATGGCGTATAAGCAGTAGCACTGCACTTCTCAGAGATTTCGTGACGCACGACAGTTCCTAGGACCGAGTTGGATTTGGTATCGAGCGACTTTGCATTTAGATTCTCTGTACCTTTATGGCCCCGTCAGAACCAAGATGATAGCCACTTCAACGGGACATCATAGAAGAAATTCCCTCTCTGTTTTTTTTTTTTCAAAAGAGGAAGATTCATATGAAACGGGATATGATTCGGGGAGTTATTTATACTGAAATAAATACTGCACAAACGTGAAAAATAATTCATGGGCTAATCATCGGAGGTTGTCTCCGTTTATGCTTGTGAGACTCCTGCGATATCCACCGTACATTTTCGAGTTCATTTGCACCGATATGCAATTCCTATCAAATAACGGATAGCATACGACGTGAAAATCTCCAACTTTATCACTACAATTAACTAAACAATGGAGAAGATAAGGCAGATCCCCGAATTTCATATCTTATCTTATTCGATCTTATCCTAATTAGAAATCAAATCAACCAAACACTACCTAAGTGATTTCATTTGATACGTGTATATACATCTCCTAAAATATCTGGAAAATTAACAGGCAAAAGATATTTTCGAAGTACGTTGTTGTTTGTCATTTGCGTCATCATCTAGAGTATAGAGCACATGACACCATCTGTTTGTTTGTGCCTTGTAGTAATTGAGGGTCCAACTTTCGATGATTGATTTAAAGCCTTATCTAAATAAATAGAAAAAACGAAGGCATCATTTTTACCGGGAATCAAAAAATCGAGTAGCCCAAAAAATGGCACAAAGTCATAGCCGATGGGCTTGGAGTTGTGGGCCGTCGTGGCCCGTGCTGAGCTCAAGGGCCACTAAGTGTTAAGTAAAATATATTATCTTGATCATGTCGAAGCTAATGCTCGCGAAAAAGAAATGATTTTTTCTTAATCAAGAAGCGTTAACCGCAGGCTCAGATCAATCAGAAGCGACAGACATCTCACTCGGGACACCTCGACGGTTCGGTTCGGTTCGGTTCGATTCGGTTCGGTTCGGGTGTTTTGAAAATCCGAACCGAACCGTTAGCGTGTATCCTTGGACCGAATTGAATATCGAGCCAAACTGAATATGAATCGAACCGAAAATCCATTCTGTTTGGAATAGATCGGTTCGGATGAAAAAACTGGATATTAGGGTTTCTCGTGGCGATTTTGAGAGGGATGAGAAAGAGCATTCAGTTTTAGTCAAGACTTTCAGTGCGGTTTAAATAACCAAACCGAAATAACCCGAACCCGAAGAAAAGAACGACTATTTTTTCATGATCCAAACCGAAACCGAACAAAACCAAACCGAAAAATGCATATTTCGGTTTGATTTGGATCCGGTTCTAGTTTTGGTTCGGTTTTCGATTTGGTTTTCGATACCCTTACTGTCCGGGACACATTTAGAACAGACATTCATAATTTGACGGCTATAAGAACCTAATCGACTCTCGGATACAATTACGCGTCGAACTTCAGTGCACATTAAGCCCGTCCGAGCCTGGATCACGGACCTGTTGTAAATCACTCGAAAACCAATATCAATGCTCCACATAATATGTGGTAAAAATCTTTTAGCCAGCTCATTCCCCCCCCCCCCCTCCCCCATCAATAATAGTTTTTCTTCATAAGCTTTTACCTTTTTGTTTTGGAGGGAAAGAAACAAAGGCTGGAATAAAAAAACGGGTAACGAAGCTTCTTCAGATGCTTAGGATTTATTTTTTTTATTTTGTAATTTTTTTTTTGGTCGGACAAATGCTTAGGAGTTAAGTTAAGGATAACATGAAGCTTCCAACGTCGCTGTCGCCGTCAGCAACAGTCGCAGGGTTACGCGTGGAGTGGGCCCGAGCCCGGCCCACGACAAAGACCGGGGAAATTGCTCGGGTTCGTACTTTGTTGGGCGTGTCCCCTCTAGCACAATTACAACCGCTCGTGTTTTCCTCTAGCCAATTTTTCTTCTTTTTTTTTTTTTAAGGTACGCGTTGCTCCTTTACGAGTGTTATTTAAGATCGACCATCCGTTTGTTTCGCTAAAAATGAATTATTTAAAAAATATGTTTCTGAAAACGATCATTTCTATCGATTGAAATAATCGGTCGATGGAAGATGTTTTACATTTTCGTGAACAATGGAAATATTTTTCGTTCGTTCGGTCGTTTTTTAAGCGATACAAGCGATCGTTTT
This sequence comes from Syzygium jambos, assembly GCA_031216235.1. Taxonomy (NCBI): domain Eukaryota; kingdom Viridiplantae; phylum Streptophyta; class Magnoliopsida; order Myrtales; family Myrtaceae; genus Syzygium; species Syzygium jambos. Next base: position 11,838,021 of record CM062230.1, on the reverse strand, counting down.
TTTAGGAAAGTGTTTCCAAAATCATTCGTTTTTCGCAAAATAAACGGAGCCTAAAACAAAACCTATATTTACGGCATATGCACAATTATTGTCCACGGTAGCTCTCTCGGTCTTTCTCTTCCTGCTCGTTTTTATAGTTCTTTATGGCGCGTTTGGTAACGTTCCTATTCTTCTATTTTTTTTTATTTTTCTTGTTTTCCGAAACAAAAAGAGGAACGGAAATCTGTTTATGTACGTCGGTTGACTTTAATATTCAATGGAATGGAAAAGTTGCCAAGGAATAGATTTGGAACAGAAATGATAAGTACAAAAAATCTACTTCTTTGTTCCTCAAAATAATTTTTGAAACAATGTCATTTTTATTTTTTCCTTTCCTTTTTCTTCCTTCTCTAGCTGGTCGCCGAGCCTTGATGATTGACCGAGATGAGGACCAACGAGGTCGACCTCGCCAACCTCGAGCAAACCTCACTAACCCCTAACAAGGCTTGACCTCCCGGCCATGGCCATGGCCGGGCGAAGCTAACCTCGTGTTGGTTGGGCGAGGGGAAGGCTTGCTCGAGGCCTAGCAATTGACTAGAGGAGGAAGAAGAAGGGAGGAAAAAAAAGAAAAAAATCAAAAAAGTTAGAAATATCTCTGAAAATTATTAAAAAACTAAAAACATTAGAAAAAATTTGTAGGGTCGTATCAAACGCTTTTATGTTCTTTTATATTCCGAGAATATAAATTTTATGCAATTATCAAAAGCGTTCTTCTACTCAAAAACTCATATAGAGAATAGAAATAAAAAACTATTTCTAAACAAAAATTATTCCCAAAAACAGAAATGTTACCATACGCACCCTTAGTTGCTCCGTTTCATGACGAAGATCGTTGTCGCTCCGGTATGACCCGTTGAGAGAAAGAGAGAGGAGAGGTCGAGTAGAACCACCACGGGCAATACGACAGTGATGAGTTTGAATCAAGTGCGGTCGTGATGGAGTGATAACTGAGATGGAGTGAGCTAATTAAGCTAAGAAGGCAGAAACTTAGATTTTCCTTTCTTGATATGGCTAAAAATTGCCAACGTGAGCATATCGTTTCTAACTATCAATCTTCGATTGGTCGGAGGGAGGTGGGATCTATAGTTCGCAATTTGATTTTTTTTTTCGTCAAAGGAAATTTTCGTTCATTACCAAATGATACATGAAGAAATTTATAGGAAATCTCAGAAATTACCACAATAACGAAATCCTATAAAGCTGCAAAACAAACCAAAATCCAGAAATCAAGGTATATCATTAGAGCATGATTGGCAGAGGTAAGCACATGTTCATCTTTCAAGAACAGATCCATGACTGAATCCAAGCAAAAAAATCGGTCGCCTATCAACGAATCACACATCATCATTAGTGATGAGAATATATCTAAATCTCCATTGTAGATATGGTTTTGCCTATTAGTGGTGTACCTAGGTTCGGCATCTCACACCATCAACTTATGGAGACAATAACAACATATTGAACAAGCTCGGATCTTACACCCATGAGAGCAAGTCTTTAGCAAGTGTCATACACCAAAACTTCTAGCATGAACGTAGAGTTTCTGTGAACACCATTGAAATTGAAGGTGACATATTTATTCATTAAAACTTCTAGATTTAAAATTAAATCGAGAGAGAAAAGCTCTTGGATTTAATATCGGGAAAGCAGAGCTCCCACACTTATAGTAGAGTAAGAAATAAGAGAAAATAGAAGAAAAATCAATCAAAGAGGGAGGGGAGGGAGAGATCTAGGTTAGATCCCTCCCATCCAGAAGCTGACAAAGGAAAGAAAGAGTGGCTGAAACTCTGAAAGGGAGAGGGAGGGTGAGAGGGGTACGACTGTCCGTGATTAGATTTATCAATTCACAAAAAGAAGAAAGTCAAAAAGAACGGGTCATTCATGTGACGATGCAGGCATCACCCCGTACTCATTTATGCTAGATTTTGCGTTTCTTTGATGTCTTATATGTGTGAAATTATGAATCGCAAGTGGGGTTTCAATCAATTTCTTTCGACCGAGGACGGTCTCCTTTCGAATCGAGTGGCGGCGTGGTGACGAAGAAGAAAGAGCGAAGCGACCTTTCAATGGAGGTTCGCAGAAAGGCACCTCAAGAAAGGATAAGAAAAGTGTATTTGCCGTCGCCGTCGTCATGGTGTCATTAAGATCCGGCAACGATCCTTGGAGCAATTTCGGAGTTCACACTTTGCTTTCATTTCCACCTTGTGCTTACCACCAAACGTCGATGGACCTTCTACTTGCATCCCCGATGATCAATCATGGACCTCTTCCTGTCACATCCGACGAAGCAAAATAAGATAAGATTCTTGTCCGCACCGCATTTGATATCAGCCCAAACGGATGCTCTAACAACTTGCACACCCATTTTTGTTTCTGTTCATCTTCATTTGTATCTTTTCATGTTTTGTATCGAGTCATCTTCATTTTCTCTCATCTCAAGTGTCGAATAACCAGCTTATTTTCAACCCATATCGATAATGAAAACGACCCGTTATGTCGCGTCCAAATTTTTTTCAATTTCATGTAGCGTTTTTGTAATGATATCATTTCGACACAGAGATCGTCTTAATTTAGCACGTCTTTGGAATGATGGCGAGTGAGAATTGTCGACACTCTTCTTACCTTTTCCTACATCTAACCTCGTATGGTATACATGACAAGAAGTTACACATGTTTGAGCGAGACTTTTAAGACTCGCCTCTCTAGAATATTTTATGGTCCGATCACTTTCTGCCCTTTAAAAATACTTTTGGTTGGAGATATGTGCATTAAAGTGGCGTTATCTTATTCTTGAACCCCATTGATGGAATTCTAAAGAGCCATCATGTGCTAAGAGCCAATTCACCAAGCCCTACCCAACGAAGGATGCAATAAGTGCTCCACTTGATTTGGCAAAATCTATAATCTCTAGATTGCCTCCAATAATTTAGGGTCTGTTTGGTAATGTTTCTGTTCTTAAAAATAATTTTTATTCAGAAATAGTTTTTTCTAATTCTGTTCCTTGGAATAGTTTCTGAGCAAAAAAACGTATTTTCTAACTGCACAAAATCCCTATTCACAAAATAGAAAACGAACAGAAATGCGTTTAGTACGACCTTAAAAATTTCTACACCCAAGTTTTTCATTAATTATAAAATGTAAGTGAAGACTTAACAATTCTTCAGGCTTGGATAAAAATTAGACTAGAAATAGAATCGAATATATTATAATATAAAATTGGATGACTTTAATACAATCATAAAGAAAATTACTCCTTATAGACAAAGCAAATACTGGATGATGGTTGAGGAAATAGCAGTTTAGGGTTTGGGGTTTATGGTTTTAAGATTTTGGTATTAGGGTTTGGGGCTTGAGGTTTGGAGTTTAGGGCTTGGGATTTAGTGTTTAGTGTTTTGAGTTTAGGGTTTTGGGGTTTAGGGATTTGGGTTTTGGATTTTGGGGTTTGGGTATAGGGTTTAGTGTTTAGTGTTTGGGATTTGGGGTTTTGAGGTTTGGGGTTTAGGGTTCGGGATTTTGTGGTTTATGGTTTTAGGATTTGGGGTTTCGGGTTTTAGGGTCTAGGGGTTTAGGGGACGGGTTTAGGGTTTTTGGATTTAAGCATTGAAATTTAGGGTTTAGGATTTTAGGGTTTAGAGAATAGATTTGGAATTCTGTTCCAAATCTGTTACCTGACCTCTTTTCTGTTCCAAGAAACAAAAAAATTTATCGACGTCACTAAACGGATTTATGTTCCTTTTTTGTTCCGGGAACAAAAGAACAGAAAGTGAGAGAATCTTGAGCATAACTCATCATGCCCTTATTGAAACAAAACAAAATCCACCACCATCTAGGTTTCAATTCAAAAGGGTCTTCTCAAAGCTATGACGATCGCCTAATGAGCCATCAAGAGCCGATTCTCGGGCGGGGAAAAGACCCGTGTGTGTGGATAAAAGGTCGACCGATGCAAATCCGCTCCCTCACGCCACAGGCATAAAAGGGTCTTAATGGACATGGGCTATGGCTCTCGTTTCGTCTGGTCGTGCATGTGCATCTACATCCATGCTTCGATGCGCGTCGTAAGCAAATGAGCGATTCCCCCATCGAAAGGATTAGGCGAGATTTGCCTTGTACGTATCTATCCAATTGTTCAGAAGGTGCATCACGCCACTTTTTTTGTCCGAAACCCGTAGAGCGACATTGTCCATTTCGCATAAATAAACATCCACGACCGAAGTGGAAGAAGACTATCGCATCTTTTGGTGACGTTAGATGGGTTTGAAATTGGATCGCATCTCCACTGGCTTTCATCTGTCGTTTGATTCTGTAAGATCTAAATCTGTCGAATTTTAGGACCACAAAACCTGAATTATACATGCTCCCCTTGTGCATGCTCAGGCATGTGAACCACATATGTCCTGGCTTAGATGCTCTTTTCTGGGAATATTATCAAAAAAAAAAAGAAAAAAGTTCTGGCTTAGATGCCCTTTTCTGGGATAATTATCAATTTAGTCTTAAATTCTTTGATCTGGCCAATTTAGTCTTCAACATTTTAACAATTTGTCAATATAATCTTTTTCGGTCAATTTTAGCCGGAAGTCGTTGAAATGGATGCTAGCTGCCCAATGCTACACAACAACCGGTGCTGACGTAAATAAATCTTTTAATTTTTTCTTAATTTTTGTAGCTCAAGGTTGCATAACCCTCAACGTCGCCTCGCCCAGGCCGTCCGAAGGGTGGCGAGATCTGGGTTCATTCACCGGCTCTGAAAGCTTCCAGTTTGCTTCCTATTCATCCTTGTCCTTGTCCTTTTCCTTTTCTTTTCTATTTACAAAATTTCTTTACAAACACTCAAAGCAAAATAGTATTTACTAAAAATACTTTGCATTTCACGAAAACCCTTTCATCTAAAATTCTTTACATTTTCCTCAAAGGACTTTTCCCAAATGTCAAATCACACGCAGATACCGTTCGACGGGGCCGGTAGTCTTTCTCTAGCCAAAAACGAAAAAGAAAATAAGGGAGTAGGAAATTATAACAAAGCATAAATGTCAACTAATAATGTGATGCGATGAACTTTTATGAATCTATGAATATTGACACTTTTTTTTTTTTTACATTCATCCAGAGACTGTCTTATCGTTACTCGATTGCGAGATTGGCCAAAGAGAACTACCATCATCATCGTTTGCAGATATAGATGGTACTCCTTCAAGACAACCCTTGAACAAACCAAATCATCCACGCCAGGACATCAACATCAGTGGATTTCATCGGAAGAGGAAAAAAAGGTGAAAAGAACTCAAAATCACGATGTTCATCATCAGGAGTTAGACAATCTCCTAACAAAATCTTGAAATCTTCAAAGATAAGATCAAAGAGAGGTGCTAATTGCGATGCAATGAGTATCATAGATCACCTTTTTTGATATCCTCTAAGCGTGTGATCTATAATACTTTCGACTGGACCTTCGGGGACACAAACCTTCCATGATTGGCACGGTTAGCTAGGACATCGGGAGATTTTCAGCTTAGGTTACGAAAGTCACCTATTGAAATCCACAAATTGAGTGCAAAACTATTCCGAGTAAGAGCCGCACAAACATATCATATGTTAATTTAAATCGATTTATGGGGCTTGTAAGGTATTTTCTAGGTTTTCAAGTAAACGGGTTTCCATGCCCGTATCCTTCGATTAGTCCCATGAGTTAGCTCTAAAAGGGAAAAATACAAAAAAAATTATAAACCTATTATATTTGTGTCAATTCAATCATAAACCTTTTAATTTGACTAATTTAGTCATAAACATTTTACATTTGTACTAATTGAGTCCATCCAGCCAATTTTAGTCAGAAATCACTGATATGGATACCAATCGTCCTACTTGACTCGGCTAGCACCGATGTAGACATATTTAATAATATTTTGAATATTTTATAATTTTTCTTGGTTTTTTTTTATTTTTCCTTTTCTTCTCTTTACCTTTTTTTTTTTTGCTAAGGGCCAACAAGAGTCATCGCCCAACCCTTGTCGGCCACGGGCAAGGGCTACAACACCCTCACTGTGGTCAGTGAGGGCTTGGGCAAAGGCTACGATGCCCTCGTTGTGGCCGACAAGGGCCTACGCCCGCGAGCCCCTCGCCCAAGCTCGGCGAGGGTCAGCCGACAACCATTGTCGGCCCTCAACCCAAAAACAAGAATGAGAAGAAATTTAAAAAAAACCATAAATATTTAAAATATTATTAAAAAATGTCAATGTCCGCACCGGCCGGTACTGGCGCCCATGTCATGAATCCCGATCAAAATTAGTTAAATGAACTCGATTGGTATAAATGTAAAAGATTTAGAACTAAATTGATTTAATTGAAAAGTTTAAATTTGAATTAATGTAAACCCAACAGGTCAAGAATTGTTTTTTTATACTTCCGCCGCTCTAAAACCATAGGGGCATCGTTAGGCCAACCTGAACAAGCAAGCAATCCCATGTAATTGAGCCTTTGACGCGTTGGTAAGACAACTTGCCACGTCCGTGAGCTATCGTTTTCTCCGGGCCGACATCCACAATCAACACCTAACCAGCGATTAACGCTCAATCAGTTTTGTGATTAGACCTAACTCTGCTTGGACCGGAACATCGTACCGTGCGACGTGCCCTTATCTTTCAGACAACGATATCTCGAGCGAAGGTGTGTGTCCAAATTGCGTGATCAATCAAAAGACTCCCGTGAGTGACGAAAGGTCACACTAATCGATCGACATAGTTTCAATGTAATTGTATTGCGTGGAGACATGAGGGGTCGCCATAGACATCTCGTTTTGTTCTCTTATGTATAAATTGCGAATTCTCAATAATTGGGTTAGACTAAAGCTTGTTTCGTAGTTAATTACCATGATAATTCCTAGTGCATCGCCAATTACATAGGGACACGTTGATCGCCTTTGCTTTCTCAAGTTACCATCTCGCTTACTTATCAACTTTTGATGGATTTACTTTGATGAAATAAAAAGTTTAAATGTTCAACGAGAATAGAACTCGTAATCATAATAGTATGTCATCTAGACATTATTGGAAATTGATATTCGATTGCGTCGAATGGGGAATGAATGACCCGATGCTGAAACCGGGGTCATTAGGATTAATCAGGAGCGAGTATTACAACTTCCCCAAATACGTATTACCTCGAGCTGTGATTGACCGCGCGCTGACATACTCTAATCTCGATGCTAATCACATTTAATAAAAAAAAACTAAAAGTAACATACAAGATGTTTTTTGGCCATTTAATTAACTTAATAGTTGTGGGGTTCCAACTTAATTAAATCTGGAATATCAGCAATCACATCTCGGGCACGAGAAACAGCGATGATGAATGACAGCGAAATGTGCGGTGATGGACAAAAACTCTATGTCGGGCCATTATTGTCCACGATGGTACCATCGTCATTCAATAAAATTATTAATTCCTAATTTTTTTTAAATGCTTTAAATGTTTTTGGCTTCATGTGATGTCATGTCGATATGGCCAAAATAAATGGTTCGAGCCGGACAAGGACATCAGAGCAACCACATGTATAAGAAGTCAATTTGGTTGTTTCTAGTCATTTGCAATCGTACGTGAAAGAGCCATTTCTGGTGAATTTTGTACGCCCGATCCACTTTAAACGAGTCGCTCGACACATGAATTTTCCGCATCAGCAATTCTGGGAGGGACATCGGATGGTTGATCCGTGGCGAGCATGCCGGGTTTTGGAATTTCTCATTATGCGAAAATTAGTTTTCTATAAATGCGTTGTGAATCACTCATTTGAGATTTTTATGATGCAAAAATCGGTTTGAGATGAGTATGTCGGGAGCATAGTAATTTGGACGTTGCAATCGTGAGGACCGGCACCGCTGTGATTGGATACATTGGATGGTGCAGAAAGATTCCTTTGAATTGTTAGTACGGGAAACTATGTGATAAGCATCAATCATGAAACTTAACTGGAGATTTATCAAGTTAATTACAAGTGGCCCATTGTATATTCTTCTGCATTTAGTTCATGTAATAATAATAATAATAAAAGACACATAAAAGAAAAACCTACGAAACTTAGGAATCGAAGCATATGATCTACTATATACAGGAACATGATTCTGTAGCAGTTGCAGCTTCGGATTTTACGCATAAGGAAGATTCTCATAGTTTTAATTTAGATGCTATGGTAATTTAGTGCCAATTATCTTTATGCTAATAACTTCTATTCATTCAAAATTAATCTTTTTAGGTATCTAATTTCTTGGTAATACTATTTGAATAATGGAAACCCCATTTTCACGTACATTATCTATATATAAGTATGTCATAAGAAGGTATTCCCTGAGGTTTGTTTCTAAAATTGACTCGTTAGGCACTGATTTGCGACGGATTTTGTCCTTTCTTTGTGAGAAGAAGTAATTTCCTGCTCTCTCCTTTCATTTTGCTGCAATTTTGACGATTTATATAACTTAGAAAAATGAATCGATATACTTTTTTAATAATCAATAATAATTTATGCCTCGTTTTTGCTGATAGTGAAGAATTTTTTCACCCACTCATGTTTCAAGCAATACAAACGATGAAAATTAAAAAAAATATTTTTTGAATTATTGATTTTCGTGAAGAAATGGAGCTTTAGAATTTCGAATCAACTCTACCCAAATCCAAGAATCGAATGGGGGTCTATTAGAATCGATATGCTTCCGAGACTTGGAACCCAAGTTGGTATCCTTAGGTCGATAGATTAAAGTATGTTAGATGATAGATGGTCGATGTGCCAAAGCCTGACAAAGGATCGCGACTTTAGGCTGACTTATGATTAGAGTTTCGAGGTCGGTTCTCAAGCGAACCAAGTAAAGTCATGGGTGAAAACATTGACAATAGGGCAAGGCCGAATCATAGCTAGACCAATTCTCGAGCAAAACTAGCCTTTAACCGGAATCCATCTTATGTTTACAAAAAAGGGTAAGTGCACCGAAAGTCCTAAAACGTCAATTGAGTTATAAAACTTTCAAAAAATATAATGAAGTTTTAAAACTTATCACGAAAGTGGAATTGAATTATAAAAGTTTAAAAAAGTGCAATCAAGTAATTTCTTTTCTTTAACTCTGTCCAACTCCACAAACGAAAAATGCTAACAAGTTTGAAAACTTGATTGCACCAACTTGATAAGTTTTAAGAATTGATTACATCAATTTGATACGTTTTATGACTTTATTGCACTTTTTAAAACCTTTAGGACTCAATTTCACTTTTATGATAAGTTCTAGCACTTGTCCTTAAAAAACACAAAGATCCACAAGTTGCAAAGAAGAAGAGATTCGACCCTAAGTAGCTTAAGAAGCTTCGAGGTGCTCAAAATGAGTCTAATATACCTTGCAAATCGAAATGGAACTAACAACCTGGTTCTAGGGTTTACCCGGGGATTCTTGTTCTATTCCCGCCCCGTTCCAAGAACCCGCGGCCGCTAGGATCGTGAGTTCTGGGTCGATCCAGACCTATCTCGAAACCGATCGCGCCCACAATTAAGGCCGGGCGACTTTCTTGAATGAACGTGTCCGCAAATGCGGTCACGCCCCGTGCGGGGTGCGGAAATTTTCCTTTAGTCCCTTCAGCCTTTGTTGGCGGCCCCGCTTCACGTACGTGTCCTTCGCGCGTTGAAAGGTCGGCAATCCGGGACGGCGACCGATAGGTGAGGGGGGGAAAAAATCTGATTAATTATTTAAAAAAGACATGTTAGTTTTTATTTTCGTCTTTCTCTCGAAAATGTAAACTCCCACCAATTTCTTTTTTAAATTTCTGCTAATTCCTAGGCAACATTAAATGTGGGCACGTGAAATCTGAGAATTTTCGGGCCAAATGAACTAGCGCAATCCGAGAGCAATTTTACTTGACGAGAAGCCAAAGCGACCCGACCCGTGCTGCTTGGCATTCAGCCACCTTCGGCTCGTCGGGTCGGCGGGGGGGTTAGCGCCGTGCTCAATTCTTTTAGGGCCGGTGTGATTTTCGCGACCTCATGTTTTTTTTTTTGTTTAAGATGGATTTTCGTCCGTAGCGAGTTGCTCGGGACTTGATTTGGAATGACCTCCTTACATAAGCTCACTCTCGTTTCGCAAGAACGGATCTGTCTCGACAGTTCAAGACACAAAAAACAGGTTGAATAAGTTCCCGGATTTAAATATAAATCGGGAGAGGTTAAACGAGCACGGAAACGCTTCTTAGAAACTCACGGATCTAAATCTAAGTCGAGAAAAAAGAGCTCATAAATTTAAATCTAAATCGGGAGATAAAAGCTTCCAGAAGTCGTATTAACCGCTTCTAGTGCAGCATGAACTCATCGTATTCCTCAATTGATTCCCAAAAATTTAAACGGAGAATACGTCCAGTGGTAGAGAAGAGCGGCAATGAAACAACACAGAAAACCTTTCCGAAAATAATGAAATACTAGAAAATCTCAATTCGAATTGAGAAGAAGGAGCCTCCCTCGACTTGGAGTGAGCTTGGAGTGGAAGAGAAGAAAGGGATCAATCTGAAAGAATCGGCTAGAAAAAACAGTAACACGTTGCTCATCCAATGATCAAAGCGTAATGGCTATTCTAAACTGGCGGTGGACCCAATAACCACTTAAAAATGCGTATTAACCGTTTCTAGTGCAACGTGAACTCATTGTATTCCTCAGTTGATTCCCAAAAATTGAAACGGAGAATACGTCCAGTGTGGTAGAGATGAGCGGCAATGAAAAAACACAGAAAATTTATGTGAAAATAGTAAAATACTAGAAAATCTCAATTCGAATTGAGAAGATGGGGCCTCCCTCGACTTGGAGTGAGCTTGGAGCGAAAGAGAAGAAAGGGACAAATCTGAAATAATTGGCTAGAAAACATAGTAACACGTTGCTCGTCCAATGATCAAAGTGTAACGGTTATTCTACAGCGGCGGTGGACCCAATAACCACTTAAAAATGCGACTTCCTAACTTTTTATTATTATTATTCTTACCTTGTCGTTTTCTACGCAAACAAACCCTTGAATTGTATAAGCAGATGGAGCAAGAGCAACCCAATTTTTCGCTGGAAGGCGTCCAAATTTCGTACGGTTGATCAGCAATTCAAAGTTTGGATTTGGTTCCTCGACTCTGAGAAATCAAAATCGTATTTGAAAAATTGCACCGACCATCATCAATTGATATAAACCTCGAGAGTTCCTTTCGGATAAGAACAATCCACTCCGGGCACTAATCAAAACAAAACGTATTCCTCGACAATTCCGGTACCCTGATTTATTTTCGTTTTTGGGCCACTGGAAAATGGAGAAATTCGATCCAAGAAACCGGCCGAGATACCCGTCACGGGGGTTCCTCACCCGCCTTGGATTCATGTATCCAAATTCGAAAGAAAATTTTACAACGATGAGAGACCATCGTAAGAAAAGAAATTTGTCGGATAATGCAAATTTAACGCGTTCGGATCCATGTGAATTAAGAGCGGCATGCATCGGGCTCGCGTGTATCGGGTCACGGCGAACGTGCGACGGAACGGAACCCGCAGGAAATCTGACTTGGGTTTTTGCCGTGCGAGCATATGGGGACAATCCCATCGTGTCCAAAAGCGAGTAAAAGTTGCTACGAAATTTCCGTTTGGTACGGGCGTTAATTTTACCCGCCAAGTGCAGACACGACAAGACCCGGGAAATTGCGGGAGATGGCGATCGCGCTCTCGGGTCTCCTCAAACTTGAAATCGGGTGCTAACCGGGCACGCGAAAGAACCTCGTAAAGAATGTAATTCTTTTTTTTTTCTCTCGAAAGTAAAGAGTGTAATACATATAAATGCTCGCGTTACCTTGCCGACGGTCGTGGCACAATGGTATGGGTCGGTATCCGCATAACCCACGAGGTCACGGGACAGGCGACGCACGCATCCCGGCTCTTTACGCGAGAGGGCTCGATGTCTGTGAATGTGCTGAGTTACGATTTTTGCCGAGTTGCCATCTCTCGTACAATATCCTATGATGGATAGGCATGATCAGTTCCCAAAATTGGGAATCGGGGGTTAGACCAGTTTGGTTTTGTCCGGTCCAATAAAACCGATGACTTAATGTTAATGAAATTTACTTAGGCTTTAGTTCATATTTTATTAATTTTTTAAAGAAATAAAAAATATAAAAAAGTATATGTAGTATGTTCGATTCTCTCTTTGGAACCGTGTAAAACACCGGTTTCACTTTTATAAACCGGGAATCAGACCGACACTTCTGGGAACCGGACCAAACTGACCAGTCCGGGTGGTTCTCAATTTGGACGGTCTGTTTTGCACACCCTTAATAATGGGCACAAAATCATCACGTTAATGCCGAGAAGAGCAGTTCCGTCGATCTCAATCGCCCCTCCTCATTCCCTTTTCCTCGTTTGCTTATTCCCAACTCGTCCATAACGACTTTCGACGACATTAACGAATTCCGAATGGCCGGCTCATCGCTGGACATAATTTCCTAGTAAAATGCACATCATGACCGGTCTTTAGTACTTTCGAGACACTAATTAAACACAACTAAGAGCGTAGAAGTATATATTTTTTTGTCTCGACCGGTTTCGAAAATTGAACGAATCATACATCTTTAAGGAAGTTTGCTTTACTGTAAATTACAGTCTCTCTCTCTCTCTCTCTCTCTCTTCTACGTTTGACGGTCGGGCGAGCAGAGTTAAAAAGCTTCTGACTTTTCAGATGGGAAGCGGCTTCGAGTGACGATGATGATGCTACAACAACTACCCAACAACGCACGGAGCTTGAAGGGAAGACGGGCCGAGTAGTTCGACGGACGCCCAGAAGAAAAAGATGGGATTTTTAAGAAAATATAAGTAGGTGTAGATAGGAAAAAAAAAAAAGGACTCCTCTTTTATTTTCTTGATCCCTTACTTTAAATCTCGTTTTCGATTGCGGAGATGATGAAATTTTTTTTCGCTGCTGCTGCTGCTGCATCCGGACGATCCCCCTGAAACGCCCCGATCGGATCAACCCCGCTTCTTCCTCCCCCTCCAAGTGTTGCCCGCACGCGCGCACCTGTTATGTGTATGTTGTCCCGTCTCTTTATTCATCGTTCTCTTCGGCTGCTGTCATCTATTGTTTGCTCCCGGCATTTTCCTCCGACTTCTCGATCTCGGGTCACGCGGAAATACGTGCCTTTTGCAAATTTTTTTTTTCTTCTTGGGAGTTCTTCTCGCGCGAGCTCTGGCGCTTTCTCGTGGCGCTTCACGTGGACGGCTGGCACTTTCAGGCTTTGCCGTTCACGGGGTTGTTGCGTTGGGGGAAGGTTCGTGAACGATGATGAGTCATTGAGTCGTGCAAGAAATTCTTGCTCTTTGCTGATGTTCCTGTGCGTTTAAAATTCATGTCCTGCGCGGTGGGTTGTTTCTTGATGCTGGGTAATTGGCTCTGGTTTTTGGATTTTACCGTCGTTTTGGTATAATTTGATTGGTACTCGGACTCTGTGTTCCTTTCTTGTTCTTGGGTTCGGTAGCTTGTCTTCCTGCATTGTCGAGGATTCGAGCTCTGCCCTTTTCGAATAACGCGTTTCTGGTTTTGTTCTTGCTGGTGCAGATTTGAGAATCGAGCAAAATTGTTGAACAGGGCAGGATTTGGTCCTCGGACTTGAAGGAAGTCTCGAACTTCTCGGAATTGGACTTGACGGTTTGCATCTGAGAAGCTTCGAGCTGAATTTCAATGAGGATTGGATCCCTAATCGAGCTCGATCGGAGGCGTTTTTGTTGATCAATTGGTTCAGAGGTTTCGAGGCGGTGCTGGTGAATGTGCAGGGGGAAAGCGTCCTCTGTAAATGGCGGAGAGTATGCAGAGATTCTTGGCAATGGCGGCGGAAGCTCAGGTTGGGGGAGAGTCGCTTATGGCGACCATCAAGATCGCCGTGCTTCCGATTGCGAAGGTGTTCACCATGTGCTTCCTGGGCTTTCTGATGGCTTCCAAGTATGTTAACATCTTGCCTGCCAGTGGGAGGAAATTACTGAACGGGGTGAGCTAAATCATACGTAGGTCATTTGTTTGTTTTCAGTTTCCTCTGTACAAGCAAATATGGAAAGATTCGGTGGAGTGATGGTGGCTAATTGTTCGTCCCAAGAACATAGATTTTCTCTCTCCATAAATAGTGACGGCCAATTTTTTTTTTTTTGTTTACTGTGTTGTGCAGCTGGTCTTTTCACTTCTGCTTCCATGTCTGATATTTTCTCAACTTGGACAAGCCATCACTTTGGAGAAAATGATCGAGTGGTGAGTGTAATTCGGCCTTCTTTTTCGACAATGCTACTTAAAAGGTAAAAGGATTGATGTCTAAAAGTAGATTTCATCTTCTTGCAGGTGGTTCATTCCAGCTAATGTTGTTCTAGGAACCATATCAGGATCACTTATAGGTCTAGTTGTGGCGTATATTGTCCGGCCGCCTTACCCTTTTTTCAAGTTTACAATCATACAAATTGGAATAGGTAAGCTACTGTTTGAGAGACAGAAAATTTCCAGAAGCTTTAGCGCTTTTCTTGTTCATTCACCATGGATAGTGGCAAGATTAAGCTAAGTCTGATTAAAAATACTTGACAACAGAGAATTTGGATCAAGTTTGATTATCATGCCCATTTCTGACGAAAAAATTGTGGAGTAAGGTTTCATGCGATGCTACGGATTCTGGACAGTGTATGGTCCCTTGATTTACATTTTGCAAAAAGTTATGCCAGTATGAATGTCCACTCATGGTTCTGGGACCCTGTGGGGGATCAACTCTTTGGAATTTATGCACTCTGACCTACTTATGTTGCTTTGGCATTTAGATAAGTAAGTTCCCTGTCATGATATAGCTGTTGCTTGCAGGGAACATTGGGAATGTGCCACTTGTGCTGATTGCTGCATTGTGTAGAGATAAATCCAATCCATTTGGAGATTCAGGAACATGTAGTACAGATGGGACGGCGTATATATCATTTGGGCAGTGGGTAAGTTTCATGCACATTTCACTTAACCATAAAATTTTGCTATGATTTTACATGAGCAGCTGACATGACCTGTCAGACTGTTGAATTTCCCTCTATAGGGTGATGACCTATAATACTTTATTACTTTTAACAAACTAAATCTGGCGGTTAGATTTGATTGCCTTGAAGTTGCCACTTCTACGTCACTAATCTTTACATGGCAGGGGAACTGATTGAGTCGCATAAACAAATTTTGTGCCCGTGGCCTTTAATCTTATTCTAGTGGTGTGAAGAACACTGACAACAAATCAGTGTTATTGCAAAGCTAGTCTGTTAGTGATTGAGTGCTCTGTAGACAATTGAAGTGTTCCAAACAGACGATGTTACGGTAGTTAAGTAGGTGGTAGAAACATCATAAAGAGTCAAGATGTTGACATACAAATCATGTTCACATCCTAATTCAGCGGACTGATTACTATTTGCATGTCTGAACTGTTAGTAAGACGATTGTGTTCTGAACTGTTAGTAAGACGATTGTGTGCAACTTTTGAGTGGTGAATACAGCTGGAATCAATGTTGAGTACATTTTTCCTCATAGGTGACTCTTTAAATACCAATTAATCGCTGATGTGCGCATGGTCAGGTTGGAGCAATTGTCTTGTACACATATGTTTTCAATATGTTGGCACCTCCTCCAGAAGGAACCTTTTACGTTGAGGAAGCAAATCTTCCCATTAGAGACCCTCTAAAAGGTGGTGCACAAATCCCAAAAGATGATTCTCCAGAACAAGCTCTGCTGCTTACACACGATGATGTGCAGTCAAATTCAAATCCTCAGAAGAATGGGAAGGTAACAGCTTCTTGTTCTGCAGATGAACTTATATCGTCATTTGCCAAAATATGCACGCCATGAGTGAATTGAGTCTTTATTTGTTGTTGTATATGTCCAAATATGCACTTGAAAACACTGTGTTAAGTTTGCTTGAAGACCTCTCCTATATGACAGTTTTTTCCCTTGTATCTGATCTTAATTGTGAAAAATCTGCAATGCAAATGGTATTAAAGATGCATGACCACTCTTCCCCCTTAAAACAGCTCGTGGATGTTGAGGAGGGGTGCCTCAAAAATAGGAATTGTGTATTGAGGTCTAACAAGAAGAAGTCGACAGGATGGACAAGAGACCAAGTATAGAGTAGAAGTAAGACATAATGGTTTAGAAAGGTATTCCTGCAGCACATAAAGCAGCATATTATTGTAACATGATCAAAGTGCATATACCTTCCAGCAGCGGGTGAGGTGGTCCCAACCCCATTCAAACCCTATTTTTTTAGCAAAAAGAAAAAACTAAAAGTAAAAAAGCTTAGCTATTCATCATCTCCAATTAAAATCAAACTGGAAGGAATGGTTTTTGGCACACTTGCTTGTTTTACCTCACTACACTGGCCATGGAAACTGACGGGGTAGAACGAGAATAACTATGATAAAGAGAGTAAATCTAACTAATTTGCAGTCACAAGTCATGCAGAATAGGCTATTCTTGACACATCAATGTCATGATATTGGATAAATGTATTCTTGCCAATTGCCATCTGAGTTTTCTGCACTTATAAAGCTTCTTAAGGTAAATTTGTTTTTAATTCATTCTTCTTTAGGTTGAGAATGTGAAGAAATTGATTACAGGTTAAAACTTGCTTTTAAATTGTGATAAAATTTTATAAATTTTAAATTCAACAGTTTGAACTCTAGACAGTCAGGAAGGGGCTATTTACAAATCATTCTTGGGCTTTCTTAAGACTATAGCCTTTTTGTATGTTTTTCATTGCAGATGAAGCAAATCCTTGTATTTCTATATGAAAAACTGAAACTCAAGCAGATTCTTCAGCCTCCAATCATTGCTTCTGTAAGTTATATTCTGCTCTATTTCATCCTTTATATCACTATTCCATAATTCTTCTTGGGAAGTGATGGTGTTCATTGTTGTGTCGTCTTATTGCTCTTGGTTCCAAGTCTTCTCAGTACGTTTGATTTACGCCTAGAAAATGAGAAATTGACATTAAGAAACTATGTGGAATAATCTTCTGTTTCCGGTTCAAGGGAAAAAAGGAAAGGCCAAAATAAATTTGATCAGAGACCCTGTAATTGTGCCTCTTCTGGTGGATCACCCAGATTTTGCAGGAAGATTTGGGTCATCCAATAGTAAGGGCCATCACCCTTTTGCCAAGGTTTTTGTGTCTATAAATCAATCATGACCAACTTTGCTTTCATAATGAGGTGGAAATTCAGTTAATTTTGGTGTAGGTTTTTTTATTTTACTTTTCCCTAACTTTAGAGTTTGAGTTTGGGCTTTTATTCAATGAGCAGCTTGAATCTTTAAAAACACAGAAGTAATAACATTTATAGTCACCTTTAGTTTTTTCTTAATTATTCTTTATTTTGGTGGGAATTTCTGGACTTTTTTTTTTGGTCAACCAATTCAGCAATAGAAGAAAGAAAGAAAGAAAGAAACAGGTAGATCATGAAGATTAGTCTGTATTGGACTGCCATTGCTCTTTCAATATGTACTCTTCAGAATGAATAGGCCGATATAATAAGAGATGTTGGCTGCTAATGGAAAGTGCCAGCCAAAAACTTGTTAAGATGGCTGAGATGCTAACTTTTGGATTTTTTATGGAGCATATCTAAAGAATAGTCAGTCGGCGCTCTTTGTTTTGCTCTCTCTTACCACATGTTTCTGTTTTTTTTAGCTTATGCATTTTATCGACATTCCCCATTACATGCAGATCTTGGCCATGGGTCTTGGAGTGATACCGTTTTTCAAGAAATTGATCTTTACATCTGATGCTCCACTTTTCTTCTTGACTGACGGCTGCATTATTCTTGGGTACATGTCGTATCAACTACAGATTCTTCCTAATTTCTCTGATACCTGCTCATCAGAACTTGCTTCTTGTATCTTTTAGATCCGTGTAACTGTAGTGTTATACTTCAGTTCCTCCCTGTTATTGCTTTTATTGGCTTAGTAATAACCCATGATTTTGCCGATTGCAGTGATATTTGGGAGATGATCTAATAATTATAGCTTTCAGCAATTTGGCAAGCGTGGCTGCTTTTAAAACTTAAAATTGCACCACTACAGCATGGAAGCTGAGAAACTGTTTTCAGGCAAAATAAAACACAGATCTTTTTGATATTGATGTAGTTATTTATGAGTTATGCACGTGGGTTGTAGTGTCCCAAAGACTATTACATCTCGTGAGCCTAGTCATTTTCTTATATCATGAAGCATGGTTACTTTGTGCTCAATTTTATGAGTTTATAATTCTTTTCACTATCTGCCAGGGAGGCCATGATTCCGTGTATCTTGTTGGCATTAGGAGGCAACCTTGTTGATGGTAAGTAAAGTTCCTAGCCACAGTTGCATGCATTTTACAGAATGATACACGCATATCGCATTGACAACTTTACATTTGGGTTATGGACCTAAGTGAGAAAGGATAGTTGCATTCGCCATTCAGGCATTTGACTACAAGTTCTTTTGGGTGCTTGCAGGTCCCGGAAGTTCAAAACTCGGTCTACGTACTACTGCTGCAATTATTTTTGCACGTTTGCTTCTGGTGCCTCCAGTAGGTCTTGGTATTGTCATGCTTGCTGATAAACTGGGCTTCCTCCCGGCTGGTGATCAGATGTTTAGATTTGTCTTATTGCTGCAGCACACAATGCCAACTTCAATCCTGGCTGGTAAAGACCATAACTCTTATCTTCCCAGCCTTATTTGTTGTGAAATGAAAGTGAAGTGAAGTGAAGCTCTTCTGTATCCTTAAGATTGTGGTTGATAAATTTCTTGCCATTGTTGAAAGCAATTGATATTTTGTAAATGATGGTCTGGCATTAGATCACTGCTTTCGGATAATTCAATATAAGGGTAAACTTTAGTAGCACACTGGCCATCGCATAGATACGACATTGTCATGTCCTGTGTGCTAAGTATCCAAACTAATATTCTCTAAATGTGTTGTCAGAGCTATTTGATCGATACAACACTAAGCAAGGACCAGTTTGGGACTTTAGCATGTTGAAATCTACTCCTCACATACTTTGGAGGTGTGCAAAAGAAACCACTGATCACTCGTATCTTGTCCACAGGTGCGGTTGCTAACTTACGCGGCTGTGGTAGGGAGGCGGCTGCTGTCCTGTTTTGGGTTCACATATTCGCAATCTTATCTATGGCTGGATGGATCACTCTGTACCTCAATCTACTGTTCTGAATCTGCAGCGCCCTCTCAGCTCAGTGACAAGCCTGTTATTCTTTCGCTTGTTCTGCATTTCCAAATTCAGCGACACGCGTGCAGATCAACGTGGTATCGAGAATTCTTTATATGGAATAGAGAAGCAAGGGGTGATGATACGCTCGAGAAAGGCGCACACGGAGTATTTTCCCGATCTCTGATATATATCTAATTATCATTCTCCCGTATTAGTCATCCTTTCTTTTTTCTTCCACTCCCTAATTACTGTTATATCAGGAAGTAAAAGGGCTGTCAACAGCTTGTAAGTTAAGAAGTTGGCCCAGTTCTTAGGAAGATATCTCCATTTGCTCGTTACGAAAAATGCTCTCGTTCGATCCTGTGTGGCCGTACTGTTCAGTAGGCCGAAATGTTGATGCATCATCACGAACCACTAAGTGATGTTTTAAAGTGGCAATGGTTCCTGATTATGGGCTGTAAGCAAGTATCGATTTTTTTGCAATGAGGGTTTAGGAGGGATCTATTTGAGGGCACGTTGAGGCTGCATCTGTTTTGCGTCAAAATGAATGACTTAGAAATTTTTTTTTCTTTAGAATAGTCGGTCATATTGTTTTCAATAATTGATAATGAGAAATGGTTTTATTATTGATAATAATTTATGTTTAAATATTTTCGTAAACGATAAATATATTTTCGTTCATTCATTTGTTTAAATAATATAAGCAATAATTTTAAGGAATTTTTTTTAAATTATTTATTTTCCTCGAAAAAACGCACTTTGGGTGCTTGAATTGTTGGCACATATTTTTTCATTTTTATTAAGTGATCATTTATAGGAAAATATTTTTTAAAATTACTCATTCTCTGCGAAACAAATGAAGTTTTATAATGCATTAGTTATCACGCCGTAAAAAATTAGAGTTGTAATAGTTATTATGCAGTTTGGTTTAAGTGATGTAATTTACCGTATGGTTTCATGAATAGCATATAATATAAAGGACAAATAGTATAATAATTTTATTAAATACCCCTGAAATTATAATAAGAACAGGTATAATGATTACAAACGATAATTGCTTATTAAATAATAGTTGATAAGTTCTTCATATAATTTGTGCTTACTTTAGAATAGATGTTATATTGTTACATTATTAAGGGTATAATTGAAACAATTAAGTGTTTGACTATTTAAATGTTAATTAAAGTAGTTTTTAATAAGATAATCATTATATTTTGGATAACATTTTATTGAGTTGTGAAAATATAGATAATGATAACCAGTAGTAAACAGCTTATTCTAGTTGTTACACTATGAATAAATTTCAATATAGTGAATCATTATATATTCGCAAGATAACATAATTCGTTACTCATTTTTACTTATTATTTGATACTTCATTTGTGATCATGATTAACTATCATAATTATACGTGATAAATAGAAAATATTACATTCAGTTTCATTACGTACGTAATATAAACAAATTAAATTGTAATTAATACAAATTTCAGTCATATTTATTGTAATTTAAAATAGGTAAAGTAAGTAAGAGAAAAGAAACAAGGGTATTTTAGAAATAGCTGTAATAGCATTTATATAGAAAGGGTCATGCAATAGCCCCAATAATTTTGGCTACTCCAAGCAAACACTTCGTATGTAGTCAATCCGTGATAGGCGTATAATGTAATCACCGATCATCAAATTATAAATTATAAGTTCATAACCTTAGCACATTTCCATTTTGGGTGGAACAGAATTAATAGTTCTTTGATTCCAGTTAGTAAGTGGGATCTTGAACTAAGAAATAGATTCTAAAAGGTGAAAAAGAGTATCCTGAGCAATTGCAAGATGGATATCCATAGGATGAAGCTACTGATTCTACCGGAAGAAAATTTGCCCAGAATGATAATGAACATCCGAGGAGAATGTCATATAAATTTCCCCAAATATGCATAGATTTAGGCCCAACTGAAACTTGGCACTACAAAAGAGGGCTATGGTTCTTGAATCATCTCCATTCGTTGACATAGATGATAGATGCGACAAACCCCAATTGCCCGTGAAGTGAAAAAGGTTCAGGTTGAGAGCATCTGTTTTTGACCTTCAGTGCTACAATCTGGATGGATGCCTTCTAAGAACCCAAAACATAAGACATTATATATTACAATCTGAACCCAGAAAACCACCACAAAAATTGGTGATCGATTTAACAGCAACAGCCCACATTGGAAGTAGCTGCATCGCATAAGACAGACTTACTAACATCTCCAATAGCTGAGAAAATTCTCAGACTTGCCATGCTAGGCACCAAATTAACAATTGATCGCGAAACCTCTAATCCATGGAAAAGGTTCTGATCAGCACACATTCAGAATCAGCGGAATGAATATATCACAACACGACTCCTGCTTAAAATAGATTTGATAACTTGATTAGCGATTAGAGTTATCAGCGAAAAACGCATTAAAAAGGGAACCACCATCTCCCGTTTGTGCGCTCACTTCTGTTAGATGCAGAAGCACCAAAACCAGGAACCTGGCGTAAATGCCCTTCGGTGAAGTTGCGATTGTTAGTGGCTCTTCTCCTTTGAGCCAGAGGATTCCCCAACCACAGCACAAGAGCCACACCCACAAGGCTAATAATTGGAGCAGCAGCGAGGACTAACCATCTGCCTCTTCCAGTCTCTCCATCAGAACCGTTAACGCAAGGATACCCATCCGACATGTCTCCCTGCTCCATAATATTTTGGTCCAGTTCATGCTCTTCATCTGCTTCAGTCCCATCTGAGGAATTGTCGTCAATTGCTCCCGTCCACCCACTACTATCATCGATCTGCCTGCTCCTACTGATGTTCTGTTTAGCCTCCTCATAGTCTCTATCATCAGTTGGAAGTTCATAGCGACAAAGGGGGCATGAGTTGCGTGTATTCAACCATGGCAAGATACAGGAGGGGTGATAAAGGTGACGACATGGAAGCTGGTTCGCTTCTGTCCCAACTGTTAAGACGTCCTTGCAGATTGCACAGGCTGTGTTGTCATTCTTCGGAGTATTCTCGTCAATGACAATCAGAGGTAAACTATTTACAAAAGAAACTGCTGCGGGAGGAGCTCCTCGATGTGAGTTCTCATTATCTGCAAGATACTCAAGCAATTCTTCAAAGCTTCTTGCATCCAGATAATCTCCTGAATGCCCAACCTCTGATGGCACCTGTAATTCGTCTCCATTAGTGAGGATGTCACGGAGATCTATTTGCCTACTTTGCCGGATTCTCCAACGTATCATACCCTCTTGGGGAAATACAATCAAGTGACTCCAGTCAGGGGGACCACTGCCTTCGGCTGGACTTGAAATAACCGCATTTTGAATCTGACCATGGCCTTCTGCCGATTCAGGTATGTCTTCCTCTGCATCAGTTTCTTCCCATTCATCTTCTTCTGCATAGTCTTCTTCCCCTTCTCCTTCATCTTCTTCTCGGTCATCCAAGCTCCAGTGGTTGATACCAGCATGCATTGGATCAATATCAGTATCGCTGTCTTGATTACTTGCCTCATCTGGTTGAAAGAATGCTTCCGCATCCATGATACTGTTGCGCCCATCAATTGATGCATCCGAGTCCCATCCATAAGCACTAAAGGAAACTCCGTCACTCTCGGCATGAAATACCCTGAACCGACCAAAACCAACACTCGTGTCGCTCTCCCCATAAGTAGAATCCACATTGTCAAAACCATCACTCTCTGCATCAGAAACCACATGCCTCCATCTTCTAGAGCCAGTTGGAGTAGTGTAAGTGCTTGTCTGCTGCAATAACCTCGCAGAAGTTTCACCATCTGAGAAATTCTCCTCATGCATATAGGCAGTGGACTGGTTTTGCCTAATCAAATTAAGCATTTGTGAGAACTGTCGCGAGAATCGACTCTCTGTAGATTCAGAACTGCTGTACCTAGTTCTTCCTCTGCGAAATCTATCACGGGATTCTCTGATCGGGTTCTGAAAATCTTCAATTAACAAAAATTTACAATCCCCACATATATTAGATGGTTCCTGATCGCCATGCGCAACACTATTTGCGTGACATATAGCACATACTGCTGGCTGGATCAAATTCTCTCTAGATAGAACATCAGCCATATTGCCATTCTCTGTGGACTGGGGCAACTCCTCTGACAATACGTGTAGGTCCGCATCCATTGGAGGAGAACCTAAAGAAAAGCAAAAGGTTTAAACAATGATAAGAATGATAAAACAAATTAAAAAAAGGAAAAGAAATCAGAATCAGGGACCACATCATGGTCATGCAACATATGTCTTCATTATGTCCTCACAGCTTTAGCTGAAAGTTAAAGGCAGCGGTGGGAGAAGATGTATGGAGATACCCACAAGATACAAGTTATACGTTCAAGAAATTCGTAATAGTTCATTCATACCAATTCAAGCAGTGTAGAACCACTATAGAATTGGGCCACAAGCATTACTGTGCTGACGTCTCAAGAAGAGAAGCACCACTGCGGTTGGAAGTGAAAGTAGCAGCAAATACACGGGAAAAAGTAAAAAGTCGTTTGCAGAATTGACAGGTCAACCTTTGATCTTATACATACATCGGGAAGACAAGAACATTACACATGATGATGATGACTGCTGCAAGAGGCCTCCAGCTTAAAGGCATTCTAGGTGGAATTGCAAAACCCATCATATAAAAAAAGATAAAAATGCTTCCCATTCAGGTTTTCCAAGATACCACGATACCAAAAAAAAAAAAAACATTTCCAAAGAGATCTGCCATTTGAACAGCTCCTCCCGTGTCATGGAAAAACCAGTAATCTGGAACACTCAGATCAATGTCTCAGTGTTTCAACATCCACAACAAAGCATGTAATTTGGTCTTTTAGCTATGGATCATGCACTTTAGTATGGATATCATCCCAAATGAAATTAGAGACCAGGTCGTCATATCTTCAACTACCTCATGTAGAGGACCTTACCCCTATTGTAACACATCTTAGTCAAAGTCAGTTTCCACAAACTGGAAGAATCCACACACTCCAATTAACCTTGCAAAAGAGACTTAGGCAAGTAATAACATAGAGTACATAAACACAAGTAGGCATGCAGCCCCTGAAGGTTTATAAAGTTCTCTTAAAGGAAAATGCCGAACCAAACCGGTTCCCTTTATGCCTTATCCCTATGGATGGGCTGTGTTACTCAAAGCCTTTTCTTATACGATCCCGTATTGCTACACAAATTAAATCACTCGTTTTCCTCAAACCAAAAGTAATGTTCAACAGCAACCTTGCAGTCAGGATTCAGCCATCGAAGAGCCATGCAGCACGCACATAGTTCAAATTGCAGAGTAACAAGATACCAATTCACTTGCCGTCATTTCCCTCATATGCATTCAACGGACGCTAAACAGAGAAATCCAAACTAGCGACTTGCCCCCTCTTGCTGAAGCAAACCCATGGCTTTCCCACACCAATGGCAAGCATCAATCAAACAATCGATCAAGACCCAGATCAAGAACCCCCACAATTCACTTCTCGCCCCTCATCCACACCAAAATCTACCAGACCCAAACAGCTAAAAAGGGCACGACCAGCTCTGTACCGCGGCGCATGACCCAGATGCCAGGAAACAGTAAATTCTAACCATCCCAACAAAGCAAAAGACGGAAAAGCTCGAATCGGAGCCCGTAAACATTACCAGGAGGAGAACAAACACGGCGCTCAGCACCCCCAGCACAATCAACCGCGATGGCCCGACAGCGTCCGGATCAACCCGTCTCTCCCCGAAAGGCAGCGCGATCGGCGATTGCCCGAGTGGGATCGGCCAACACCACAGGAGAGTCAATGCGAAGACAAGAACACCCAACAACCCGAGAAACGAACGGGGAAGAATTTAGGGGTTGACTAGGCGAAATGGGACTTCGCCGGTCACTTCAAATGAGCAGTCGCGCGCGAGATGGCGACGTCGAGTCGCACGGGAGCGAGGCAAAGATGGGATTTTTCCCAGCGAGAAAGGGGAGTCAAAGGGGGAACCGCATCAAGCGAAAAAGATGGGATTTTTCCTTCTCCAAAAGAAAAAGGAGAAAGGCCAGTAATCGAATCGACGACGGTAATTTAGGATAGATGGGAGAAGAATGTCACACGCATGGAATGCATCCAAAGACGAAGCACCTCGCACATGAAGATGAGCAGGGACAATCGCCCTCCTCCGTCATCACCTAGCCTCCTCCACTTTCGCCTATCCTCCCCTTCCTCTGTCCTATAAAGAGAGCAGACAAAAGCAGTTGGGACACTCACATGGTAATCTTCGCCGGGTTTAATGAATTGGCCAAACTCGGCCATAACATAAATTTGTACGCATAAATATTCATGTATGATGATGGCTTTTTCATGTTACAACGGTATCCAGACTTGCCCATTTTGGGCTGGGCAGGTCGAGTGCACCGTCCGCTCATTAATCACCTCTATAAATCAAAACGTAGTGAGTCGTAAACTCAGCATGGGCAAACGAAAGAAAGAAAAAAAAAGGTGCATTTGGTCGTGAGTGATAAAAAAGTTGAATGGCCTTTTTTTATTTGATTTAGTTTTTCTTTTTACTGTTTATTTTTATAATATTTGGCACTAATGCGACACAAAACACTTGTTCGGTAAAGGCAAGGTGTGATGATCCTCGTTCTGTTTAGGTGAGGGACGAGAGAACAATGGAGAGAAATTTAGGTATATACACACAGAATCAAAGACGCTTAAGCGCTTTTGCCACCATTGTAAACTCCACATAAATAAGAGAGATTTCATGTGAGAATCATTTAATTCAACGTTATAATCATATATTTTAGTGCTTCCATTAAATATATAAAATGAATTTTCACTATTCAAGTTTGGGCCAGGTCGGGTCCGCAGTTACAAGGGAGCTTTTGTCATCCATTGGCTAAGATCACTTTCTTGTGATCACTTCCACCATTCAAGCTGCCTTCACAACGGCAAAGTATCACGGATCAAAGAATTATCAATCCAAAGGAACGCCACGTTATCGATCCAAAGGGCTCATCAAAGCCTATAATGACTCAATCTCTTCCGTCGGATTTGTTTAACAAGAATCGATACCATCAATCGTTGGATAGAGCCAATTTTCACCGTTGGATTAATGTGACGAGGATCAATAACCTCTTTCATTAGATCAAGTGAGTCTTTACTATTGGATCAACTAAACAAAGATTGGCATCCTATAACATTAGATCGTATAAAAAATCGGTGGTTGTGATTAGAGGGATTTTTTTATAAATAGGGAAACCATCCCCTCCTTTGTATCACCCATTTCATTTGTGCAATATAAGCATTCTCTAAAATATCTTTCTACTTTTTCACTCTAAGAATTCATTTCCATGATTCGAGGTCTTGGTGCCGCACGGTTCGCGATCAAAAGAATCGTGACAAAAGGCCAAAGTTAAAGGGGTGGTTGAAAATGCCACAGTAAAGCAGTCCACTTTACATTGTTATTTTCGACCCAAAAAAAACATTTACATTGTTATTGCCGTTCTATCTCCAGCTACTTCCAAACTAAACTGGCCACATATTACATTCTCAACCCAGCAAATTTCACACACAAACTCATCAAAACATAGCATTACGCGGGAAAAATGCAGCAAAATTACCAAAAGCAGCATGAAATCACACGATATCAATGAACCGAACTCGTGGTGTCTACCATTCCAAAGGAACAAGACCTGGGTGAATATGCCCAGAGTTCGACCAAAATATGCCTTCCGAAATGACGCATACGCAGTTGGTAGAGGGCGAGTTGCATGTTTCATCCATTAATTTGAAAAAAAGAAACTAAAGTCACCACCCATTATCACTTCTAGTAAACCAAATGCATTGTTTGATGCAGTGAGTCGTAAAACATTCGTCGGACCATGCAATAAGGATGTTGGCTAGGCTCGAAACTTGGCAAAAATAAAAATGTGCATTGCGTCTAGAGTGATGAAAAAGTTGAACAACTTTTTCTTCTATCTAATTTTCATTTTTACTGTTTATTTTTGTAGTATTTCGACACCGATGTGGCGCACAACACACTTGCCCCTTAAAGGCAGGGTTCAATGATCCTTGTCATGTTTTGGTGAGAAATGAGAGATCAACGGAGAGAAATTTAGACCCATAGACATACGCTTAAGCGGTCTACACAAAAATAAAAGGGATTTCAGGTGACATTCATCAAATTCAGTAGTAAAAATATATTTGAGTACTTCTATTAAAAATATAAATAATAATTCTTCAATATTCAAGTTTGGGTCGGGTCGGCAATTGAGATTAGAAGGGTCCCGCCCCCATCCCTGCGAGCATTTGTCATCCATTGGCTAAGATCACTTTCTTGTGACCACTGCATCAATTAGTGGTGAGCGAAAGGAACCACCTGAACCAGGAAGTGCCCGAACGGGACCTAACCGGCTAGTTTTGGACGATTCTCAGGATCACCGGTCTGATTCCCAATTCGATAAAATTAGAACCGGTGAATTTCGGTTCGATTCATGGTTCCAGGGGTGACACCAGCCACCCGAACTCAAACCGAGCCAATTATTGTTTATTTTATTTTATTATTTCTTATGAATTTGAAAAGAACCTACTGGCTACTCCCATTCTCCCTCATCGTCTGGAGAGCTAGCTTCTTACAAATCTGACAAAATCCGCAATCCCCAGCCAAGGACACATATGCCTTGTCTCTCTCCTTCAATCTCAACGAAGAAGAAGAACGAATCTCCCTCTCTCTTCAATCGCCAATTCGATCAGAATCAAGGTCGAAGCACGTCTACAACTCAGCTTCGGATCAGGTGATCGTGATCAGTGCGAATGTGAGTTCCGAAGCTATCTTGAATGGGGAAAAAATGAGCGATGAGAGCCACCGATTCCATTTACCCATTTGGAAATCAGACTGAATTCCAGGAGCCCCGATTCCTGAGTGAAAATCGGATCACCCGAAAACCGATTACCTCTTTCACTAATCAAGCTGCCTTAACAATGGCAAAGAACAAGGTTAAAGGGGTCCCTTTTTTTTATTATCTTTTTCAATCTCTCTACTTTTTATTCAATTCTCTATAGTTTTATTTTCTAAAAATCAACGTTATTGACGCGACACCTACTTAATGTAGGTCAGCACCAAATGTACTAAAAAAGACAATAAAAGAATTCTACGTAGAGAAACGTTCGACTTTCTGTCACCTGAAAAAAGCGGACTCGAGAGATACTAAATCGCACAATTTCAACGAGTTTTGATTGCATGACCTGAAATCTTAAAATTTGGAATATTACACTACTCCTTAGACTTTTCACAGGGTTTCATTGCCCTTCTATGGATTTCAATTTGTGCCGCGAGATTTTACCCCCAGGCTTTGTTTTCCATCTCAAATATCAAAAGGTATCTCACTTGCAAGCCAGGTGATCGAATGTCAGATCCGATTCGGACTAGTTGAAACCGTGAAGTGACCTGAGATATGAAAACTTCAAGGGGGTAATCTGATGCAAATCAAACTCGGGAGGGAATAATGCACCAAGTTGAAAGACAGTGAATGAGAGACAACGAGACAAAGTCACAAAACACGAGTGATGGAACTAGCGAGTGAGAAGAGAAGAGGTGACTGGATATTGTGAATTAGCTTATGCAGCTCTTCTCTCCATAATGCCTGAATGTCTCAATCCATCGCTTAATATGCGAGGAAGATCCGAGCATCAATTCATCAAACAATGCAGGACCAAAATGATTACTGAGCAATTCACGTAGAAACCATCCTAGTGAGAGAGGCATCTCACAATTTAAGGAAACATTATGAATCGAATATCGAGATAAACAATAGCAAATCATGATATTGCATCACATAAACTCTCTCTCCTCACCTAGAACTCAACCATATGCATTATTTACTTCAAATTTTAAATCCCCTAACGTCACAAATTCAATACCTTAAGTGGACGCCGCAACCTATACGAGGAGAGCGTGTATCTTAGCAGTCGGCACTAAGCATACATGTCAGTTCAAATGGAAGAAGGCTTTCATTGATGAAAAATGGGTACAATTACATACGTCGATTGTTTTCTATGAAACATACTTTCTTCTATACCGGAGGTTAGGTACACTCGGTACAACGTATGAACACATTGCCAGTTTGCAATTCGGGGCTACTTCAATCGATCCGATTTTCTCAGAGGAACACAAACATCAGACACAGCAAGATATTGGAGGATCTGCCTCTGCGGTTGAAGATGCCAACAAGATGGTACCTGGGATTTGCCTTCTCCATGAAACTCCAAGGCTTTTAACAGTATAAGCTCCTAAAATATCTGGAAGAACAGACTTGTCGATCCATCGCCAAATGATCTAAGATCTGCAGGTTTCACCAAAGCCCTGCACAGCGGGCATGTCCTTTCCCTTTCAAACCTGTTTGTACAGGAACATCGGTAATGAGACCTTAAGCCAAACCAGTGCTCCAACCCAGAAGCATAATTACGCATAAAGTACACAGAATATGATAGCAAAATACAGCACAAACAAAAGAATTGCAAATCATGATTGGAAGTGAACATGCATCCGCTTGAAGATGAGTAGAGCCATATTTGGCATCATTTCCCTAGAGAACACAGTATTTATTAGTTCCGGTGTAGTTCCAACAAAACTTTTGCATAGTATTTATTCTTAAGAAGAACTTCAATACTCATCTTCCATTTTGTTTGACACGCAACGTTCTCTTTCCTTATTGCATTAGGTATCGTCTGAGAGATTATCGGGGTAATAAACAGTATTTACAGCACAAACTGATGTAAGTCTATATCAGGCCTCATTTTTTAGTAGCCCAGCTTCTAAGAGATTCTTTTTAACAGACAACAAGTTGCACAAAAGATGCAATATATAACTTCATCGACAGAGAAAGTGTTGTTCTGACCATTCAGAGACGCAGTCTTCACAAAAGATGTGCTTGCAGCGAAGTAAGATGGGAGCATGCATCTTTTCCTGACAAATTGCACACAAATCTCCAGCCGCATTGACCTGCATAACATGAAGAACTCCTTCAATGCATGGGAAACTCTCACGTCCGCCCCACATCAAAGCAAAGGCCAACTGGAAGAAAGGACAAAACAGTACTGCATGACCAATAGAAGCTGAAAAGACAAGTACAAACATTGCACGCGACCAGGTACATATGCAAGGCATCAATGAATACTATTACTGTAGCTGATGACGTTTCATCATTTGTAACTGCCAGTAATGCCGTGGACAAAGATCCTATCGTTGCTCTCAAATGAACAGTAGTATGGAGATAAGACATGAAACATTCAGTTCAAAATATTAAGCAGAGAAGAATAACAAATGTAAGTCCAATAACCTGCTCAGCAGTTGCATAAGCCCCGTAGTGGATGTCCTTACGAGATAACGCCTTTAATGCAGTAAAAAAGGACTGTACCTGAGAACAATATATTAACAAGAATATAAGACCAAAAATATATCATGACATAAGCTTAACAAAAGCTTCCACAAGAAGGAGATGTAAGTTTAAATGACTCTACCTTCTCAACGACAGATGTGAGCTTGAAAGTCAGATACAACCCAGTCATCAGGGAAGAGAAAAGGCTTCCGTACTCTTTATTCAAGAAAAACCTGTACCAGACAGGTGTTGGCAGTAACGCACGGTATAGCAAAAGCAGATACTCTACCAGAGTTAGCATTTGACCCTGCAAAACAAATGACACTTGGTTAAAAGGCAGTATTGACGCCTAGTAAATGTTATTTAGTGCATCTACTACAAACCATATACCTTTCCTGGAAAAATTACGCAATGAGACAGTACTAGTAGATTGATACAATGACAGGGTAACATATTAAACTCCATATACACTTGGAGCTTTTATTCTAGTAAAGATGTGAAAGAGCGCAGGGAAGGAGAAGAGGGCAAGAGAGTTGAGGGGTGAAAGAAGCTAGAGATGAGAAACATACACATTCTACTCTTCTAACAAAGCATCTCAAGAATCACAAGTTCCCTTAACGGAAAAGTGTAATAATTCTGTGATTGGACCTCACCTGCTTGCGATAATTCCGCCCTCGACTGTTTTTGAAATATATTAGTAGAAGACACTTGATCACCATAGCTGCTTGCCGGACCAAAGTATCTAAAAAAACCACATTCAGAAAATTCAGAAAACACTGAAGGAATAATGTCCAGAATCTCATCAAACAAATAAGTGAGAGTTAATCTGAATACACAACGAAGAAGGCATCTAAAAGAAACAAGATTCAGAAACTCAGAAGGGGACCAAAACAAAACTTTGTCCCCAAACTATAAAGGATATAATACTTGGATCCCGACAATTACTTGACCGACAAGCACGGATCTTGTGCTTCTGTACATCGCGTGCCTATGTTAAACCGACCAGCATTGGCAAAGATCTATTTAACTTTCCATCTGCTCACAATAAGCCTTAAAAAAGAGAATGCAACATAGCACCTATCAGGAAAGACCACTCTTGTTTTGGCTCCAGAATCCCCTGGCTAACACACTATTCTATCACACATTTCTTCAGTTGTGATTATGCGTAAAAATAATAATGCTCCACTCCAACCTTAAAATTATAAGATCTACCAGTCAAGGATCAATGTAACTGACGTGCTACATCAGATATTAAAGAATAATCAAGTCATAGCTATAGTTTCCTGCGAGGGTAATGAAGGATCTTCAATAATCCCACTTCTCCCTATTTAAACCCATCCTTTCAAAAGTCTTTCCCATTCCACATCTGAATCTCCCTTGTTAATCTCCTCCTTGCTTTCTGCTGAGCAGCATCCATCTCCTCTCAAAACCCCCAAGTCAAAGATAATAAATATATCCATAGACCCACTATAATCAATTGAACATAGGAGGCATGCCCGAGGGGCAGTGGCAGCAGTGCGATACGCTATGTTCAACTGAAAGCCGAACAAAGCACACAAATGCAGATGGAAGAGCAAGCCATCGATCCTAAGAAGTGAACCTTTCTCAATTACATAATTAACCTTCTTCTATTGTCTCTTGCTATCCTTATCCACTCGAGTTTCCTTCAACTTTAATGAAATATGACAAATAATATGGTTGCGTGATAAAAATCTTCAGTCTGATGCATGCATAAGGTGAAGCAATCTCTGCATACTATTACACTGGAATTGAAGAAGAGAAACAATCCTCCATTTTAGCAGCTGCCAAATCCGGCTCAAGACTGAAAAATCCTACACCTTAATCTTGGCACAGAACACCAATCAACATTGCTTCACTCAACATGGGCTACTTAGTTAGCTACGAGAAAGCTCAAGACTCTGTCTACATTCTTTTAAAACTTATTTCTGGCAACAAATGACATAATGTACCCTATAAGATAAGTACTGATATGCAGTATATGCCGAGTTGCTCATGTCTCTGTTCAACAATGGTACTATACTGAAAGACTTCTTACAAATGTAGCCTGCAGTTATGTCTGCCGACTGGTCATTTAATTTCACTTGGTGACATTTAATTAGTGCCCCCCACCAACGGAGTAGGATGTCTATTTATTTGTCACGATGATACAGACAAAACTCTTCTTTGTACTGATATGCCATAGATAAAGATAAGTTCCCACGAAATAATGGCATTCCGTGGTGCCTTATTCATCTAATGCAACAAAGCTATAATTCAGAGGCATATGTCAGGGGTTGCAAGGGGAGATCTAGTCATAAAAGGAAAGTTTTCCATGGTTCTTTTTGGCTGTTCACAAAAGATTGCTGATAAGCCTACAAAAAGATATCATATTGTAATTCAGCACAGACAATTCCTGAATGTTACATTCTAATCAATCTGTTGCTTAAATATGAATTTCCCAATTCTCTTGCTCTTTCTAAATGCCGCGTGAATTAGGAGTAGAAGGGTTTTTTGTCTGGATGGTAGCATAGGCTAGTACTCAAGCGCAACACCACAAACTGAAAAAGATTGTTAGAGTAAGGGAAAGAAGATAGTAACATTGGAAACCATATATCTATTATCATGGAGAAAAAGACTTACCATTGACTACAATGACGAACATCGCGTGCCAAAAAGGGGGTATTCCCTTGGGAGGAAACATGATCAATGGGTACAAGAGATCGTCATTGCGGTACCACCAGTACACCCCAACAATATGAAGTGTGAATGCAAGTGAAATACCGATAAGAAAAGAAATTTTCCTCTCCCCCTGCAACCACAACCAACTGCCCCTTTTAACCAAACAATCAAACTCCTCTGGAAAATATGGACTGCCTACAAAATATGGAAGTACCATATATGTGAAAAATAAGCACCTTTAGAGCTGTTTGCTTCCGTAGGATATCATTTGACTTGAACAAGACAGCGGCAATCCAAATGGTAACAAAGAAACCTGTAATTCCTTGCCAAAAAGAATTGCGAATCACTCAACATGAAACTCCACTCTCATACATACATTTCTCTAGTTAAAAGGAAGATAATATGGCATTTACTTCTACAGACCTACAAAAGGAAAGCTCTACTGCTTTCGAATAACTATGCTGTACTACAAATTAATATTTCCGTGAGAAAATTCAATCACCATTTGCAATCTAAGGAGCCAAATCACATTGTTGGCCCCTGTGACCAAGTATGACAACCACTTTTGACTTCGCAATGACTTCCTGTTACTATATCCGAAAAATGTTTCTTTTAATGTTGGCCACATCAGAAATGAACAGGCCCTCAATTCCTCCACAAAATTTCCCAAAAACTAAAAAATGTCCATGCTGCATACATATCCACTCTAGACCAGGAGAAGGAGCCCAAAATATAACACTTATTAACTTCTTAAATAAAGAGTAAAAAGGTTCATAGTTTACCACAAGTATATAACATTTTTGCAAGTTTTCATGTCACTTGATTTTAACATTCAGAAAAAAAAAATTTTGATTTTAAGAAGAGTAAGCTTGAGAGAAGGCTACTCAACAGAAAAAGTTTTCGCGAAGCAGCTAAATATACATAAACACTGAAAGAGAGCAGCTGCAGCTATAACAACCTAGCCTTGAATTATTAGTAGCCCAAACTCAAGCCTTCCCTTTTCTTCGTATAATGATTCATAATTACTTCCAGATGATCTCTCAATCACTTCATTCATAATCATCATCAATGTCAAGTAGCAGCAGCCATCCATTGGTAGAGAGATTTCAAAAGATTTGATATGGCTATTTCATGTTCGTAACCTATACTAGCATTTCCATCCCATACAGCTTCAAAGTGCCCTTTGATCTTCTCTCTCGTGCATTCTTGACATAACGAAATCAAAAGAGGCACCCCGTGTTTTGGGAATCATGCGATCGACCGTAATATGCAATATCACAATCAGGCATACAGGCATCAGGGAGAAAAAAATCCAAAAGAAAGTTAAAACCGACAATCATCACTAATCATTTGGCCATTTGGAAGTCAACCATCGCACTCTCGCGAGCATTCATCTCTAGGCAAACTATCAATCTCTTAATAGTGCAAACCACTAAATGCCAGGAAGATACCTTGCAAATGCTGCCGGATGAAGACCACCAGCAAGAGCAGTGAGAATGGCAGAATCTGCTCAATCCACCTCGCGGCCTGCTGAATATCATATCTCTGGTACGACGACTCCCTGCCATTAGCTTCCCCGCCTTCTGAATCACCGACTCCATTCCCGGGCTGCGAAGCACCCTCACCCGCTCCACTCCTAGCATCTCCCTGACCATCGGCTGCCGCTATTGCAGCCGACGATCGAGTAGATGCCTCATTTGTTGCACCAGCTTCTCTCGCCTGCTGACCCACCACCAATCCAGCCCTCTCCCTATGATGCTCCTGTTCTCCCGCCCCAATTATCCGAATCGAAACCTCCCCATCGTTGCTCGTCACTGTAGAATCCTCCGCCCGGCCGTGAAGACCTCCGGAGACCCCTCCATGGAACAAAGGCTCAGTTTCTAGATGGTTTGGCCTCGTTCTTAACAGACCCGAATACTCCAGTAAAGTGGATATGGGCGACTGTATGAGATTCGAAGCCGATAATAGGCTGTATCTTCTCGAACTGCTGCTGCTGCTGCTGCCACCACTGCTCCCGGTCGCGGATGATCCCCTGTACGGGTCCGAATTGCCCCCGGACGCCTCCATTTGCCTAGACGCCGAAAACCTAAAGCACCCATAAACAAGCGCACACGCCCGCGATTAACCATTCTAGAAATTCAGAACCTTGATCCGACCCCTTCACAAAACCAATCAAGAAGACACGAGGAAGAGCCACATCGCTCCCAGCGGGGCCCAACGAGTCAAAGAAAAGGTGGGGGTGGGAAATCGAGCGAGGAGGGTCGAACGCACCTTCGAGAGCGAAACTCCGTGGATAATCGGCGGAATCAAAGCACGAGCTCAAAGGCGAGAAACCATAACCCTAGAACAACTCGATTCGATCGCCAAGAACGGAGAGGGAACGAGAGAGAGAGAGAGAGAGGGGCGGGCAGGGGCGCACAAAAGTCAGCGACCCGGCAACGATAACGCAGCTCGAGTTTGACCGGACCGAGCAAAGAAGTGCACCGAGATCAGCGATCTTCAACGAAGCGCTAAGACTTCTCTTCCCCCACCCCCCAAAAAAAAAGAAAAAGTAGAGAGAAGGAAAAACAAAGAACAAGATAGCGTGCGCAACGGGGCAGGAGGTCCGAGGATCATCAAAGAAGAGACGAACCCACAAGGACGATATCGATTGCGAATCCCGAAGACGAGGAACAGGAAAAGGAACGAGAACGGGCGGGGTTTCTTCTTCCCGTCCCTCTCCTCTGACCCTTCAATTTGTTCTTCTCCCCTTGCCCTTTTACCTCTCCGTTCTCGCCGAAGAGAGAGAGAGAGAGATGGAGAAGAGGGAAGGCAGGAGGAGGAGATGGAGGAGGAGAAGAAAAGGACCAAGGGGAACAGTTAAAAAAAAATTGAGGAAATGCGGCCCGTCCAACGTTGCTGGGGTCACTAATGCCTCTTCTTCTTTGCTCGTTCCAAAACGCGTCGCACATGCCCCGTATGCACAGTTCGCCTTTCTTTTCTTTTTGGCTTTTCTGCTAATAGGAATGAGCAAGATGGGCCGTCCAAATCGGAATCGAACCGAACCTACTAGTTAGGTCCAGTTCTCGAGAATATCGATCCGGTTCTCGGTTCCTAAAAGCGAAACCGATTTCCTGACGATCCGGTTTCCGGTTCTGGATTGGGAACCGGACCGAACCGGATCAACCGGACCGGACCTATAAATATATATATGTTTTTCTAATTTTTTTACATATATTTATTTACTTTTAAAAAGATTTGAAAAAAATAGAAAGCCTAATCTAATTTCCCCAATTCCCTCTTGCATTTACCAATAAGTGATTGGTCCCATTGAAACTAATCCCGGTCCCATTGAAACTAATCCCAGCCCCAAAACTAGCCGGTCCGATCCCCGGTCCTAAAAATTGGGAACCGGCCCTCCCGGTCCGATTCTCGGTTCTTGGGCTGGACCGAACCGGACCGAGAACTACTTACCCCTATTTTCTAGTATGTAAGCTATGGCTCTAATGGCGTCCATAAAACTTGTTTCGTATTGCTCTTGACTATTGTTCGTTCGATATTACTACTCCATAATGGAAATGGTAAATCGCCCCCCGCGAAACAATCGAGCGGGCTTCCTAAGCATGAGGCAAAGCGAGCTCCGTCCCGTCCGGATTGGATTTCGAGAAAACGAAAGATGGGAAAAGGGGGCAGCGGTTCGGTGAGCTGGCATCGGCCCATTTTAGTCTCGAGAAAGATCTTTTGAGCTCGAAAAATGTTATTAGCGCCGCACTTTGATGTCGGCCGGCGGCCCGTCGGCGCGATTCGGCGCACGAGGGGCTTGATTAGATAATCCGTGAAGTTAGAATGACTCGATTAGGAAAAATTAAATAGTGCGGGGACTTGATTGGGAAAGGTACGAAAGCGCAAAGATTGTTGCTTTTGCATTGTTTGTTTGTGGGCCGACGAAGATGGGCCATCATAAAAGCCCATGACGGACGTGGGCAGTTCACGGGCATTCCCTTCGCCGAGGCTCGCTCGGAATGAGAAACACCACTGACTCGAAAAGCCCAATGGGCCCAGTCCAAGTTAACAAAGCCCGACTCTTGTGTTAGCCCCGTTTTTTTTTTTTTACACGTCTCGCATCCAACACGGCATGACGCGAATTATTTTTATTTTTAACAAGCAAAGGACCGTTCGTCTCGAGGGCGAGAGGTGCCGGATGCGTAGAAAGGAAAATTACGCCGGTCGCGCGAACGATATCGATCCAC
Source organism: Syzygium jambos (assembly GCA_031216235.1). NCBI lineage: Eukaryota > Viridiplantae > Streptophyta > Magnoliopsida > Myrtales > Myrtaceae > Syzygium > Syzygium jambos. The sequence goes on along the minus strand of CM062230.1, from coordinate 11,800,461 downwards.
GGGAGTTGACATTGCTATCTCGTGAGAAACATTTCTTCCTTTCCCCTAGCGATTGTTCTCGCGGGAGCACACGGTGCCGTCCTATTGATTCCGACCAAGCAAGAAAACTCGATATTTCGAGACCAACGTAATCGAGACTCGTGTCGCTTCGTATCTTGAACGATCGGGAGCTCTCCGAGTTCTCTCTCGACAACACATGCCGGTGTCGATAACACGAGACCGCGGGCGAGATCCCGCGAGCCGCTCTCGCCGAGATCCCGGGGCGTTCCGCCCCGTGCATCGCGGCGGCGATTTCCCCGGGTTCCCGCCGGTTGATCACTGGGTTAGGCAGCAACTGGGTGGGGGGCGATGTGGGCTGTAAAAAACACATGATTGATTCGTGGAGAACTCCCCAGGAATGCATCATCATCATCAGGGCCGAGCACGAAAAGGCTGTAAAGCAAGATGGGGGGCGTGGTGGGTAGGTAGGTGCAAAAGGCCCTCCTTTTTCTCTGCCCCCCGACAGCTTTGTCCTGTCTTTCGTCGTGTCAAGCGATAATCAGTTATCGCACGCTGTTAAGGCATCGACACGGGGGAGAATAATTGTCAGAAGTAGCAGCAACCGAGATGTTCGTATGGAGCGGTGCTGATGTGTTCGAATCACGCCAATTCTCCCATCCCTACAAGAGGAGCCTAACCGGATGCACGCGGACGGAATGAGTTTGCGCGCATTCACGGGGATTAGTCGGGTTCGAAACCGGGGAGGGAATAGCAAGGGTGATCATTCCCGACCATTTGACGTTTGGTGCGATTTCTATCGAATGCATGCTGCGTATATGGAAATTTCGCGGTGGGATTTTTCTCTCTATCTACCCCCCCGTGGAGATTTGCCGAGTTAGTCCGTCGAAACTCGTGCGTTTCTTCCGAAAAGATAGCGCATCTCGGCACGGTGGTGGCCGACTGCGCCGAAGAGAGACTCTTCTTTGTAAGAACACCCGACGTTTCGAAAGTTAAAATGTTGATCTATGCGAGAAGCTAGCGTGATAGTTCACTGCATACGCTTAAATAAAAATTACTTTTTTAAGTAGAAAGGGAACGAGAGAGAGAGAATAGTTTAGAGATACCTGAGAGGGGTACGACAATCTCCTGATCACGGATAACTTAAAATAGGCGGTGGGAGAGAACACTCGAAAGGCTAGATCACGATAGACCATGAGTCGGGTGTGGGGTGGCCCAAGCGGGCAGGCGGGCGGGTTCGTACTTAAAAATCAAGAGAGAACGAAGCGACCCCTCTCTCTCTCTCTTCTCCATTTCCCCACCCAACAATTAGCCAATTCGATCATTCCCTCTTAGGTAAGCAAGACGAGGGCGGTGCATCACGAGCCCCTACCTAGACGCATGCAAACACGCGCGCACCCACTATTCACTTGGGTGCTCAAAATCTTTCCTTTCCCAACAACCGCAAATCTTCACGAAGTAAAAGAAAAGGTGGTCCCCCTTTCCCCACTTCATTCGTGCTCTCTTTTTTCGCGTGTCCGCGTTCGAACTCGCCCGCCCGATCGGTTTCTAAGACACGGCGCGGACATGACGTTGCGCGCATCGAACAAGACTCTAGCGTAGCTCGAAGATCGCGGCCCCCTCGAGACCGCCTCGTGCGAGCGCCGCGCAAACGCGACGCTGCGCGCGTCAAACCGAGTCGAAGATTTGCTCACAGGGTCTACCGCATCTTTTAATGCGAATTTTATGGATCGATCTTATTGTGCCTGTGTTTTTTTTTTATTTAGGATCCTTTCTTTTAGCCGATTCTTTTTCCCGAATGTCTACACAATGTGGACAGCGGATCCGGATGCTCGCGCCAGTCTCGTCTTGTGACCGGGTGCAAGGGCAGCTATGAATGGGTTCTTCTGACTTCTGAGATACCCCGTCTGAGTATATTTCATTTGATGCTATGCTTTAAAGGGCTGATCATTGTATAGCGCGGGAATGATTAGCGTATTGAAAACGGTAAAATTTTCTCCAAGAAGTTATTTAATGACCGTCCTCGGAGCGCTTGTCAACAAAATCGCAATTTAGAGTGCCACCCGACCGTAATCAAAGGGGGATTTTGTCGACGGATAGCTCGGGACACTCGTTAGGCATTCAAATAATGAAACTCTGTCATTACTGATGAATACTTTCTCTGTGTTATACGCAATTGTTAAATCGAAAACGAATTATTCTTTTTTGTTTGTTATAGTTAATCGGTACTTCGAAGTAAACCCGCCAAATTGGGTCGAAAATGGTCCGACCCAAATAGATCCATTTAACCTGTTTTAGCCCATTTTCCATGTAATGCAAATTTAATGATCCATACCCAATCCAACCCAACCCAATCCGTATGGCTAAAATACTTTCATATTTAACTCGATCTAGGAAAATTCGTGCAAAGTGAATTAGGGCAAAATTGAGTGAGGACAAGAGAGATGAATTGAGTTTAAATAAGCTGTAAATCCATTTATGACCCGTTTACGATCTATTTAATACTCATATTATGTTTACACTCATTTAGTGAATATAATTAATTTATTTATGACTCATTTATTGATACGTGGATTAGGAAATGGACGTACGGTCCAAAGGTCTACATGGAAGGCGCATGTTAACAAAACTCGCAAATTTTTTAAATTCGATGCATGCATTAAATTTACTTAATTAACTTGCCGACTAACTAACGCTACAGATGAAAGGAGCAGAACTGTTAAAAAATAAAAAATAAATAACTGGGGGGCTACAGCCTACAGCTGTCGCTATTGGGGTTCGGCGAAGTCACGTGCACGGGGCACGTGCGGGACCACTGTCGCAAAACCAAAGCGAGAAGCCGCCCCCTCCCCCCGCCAATCACAAAAGCGAGTCAATGCCCTGTGAGCTGGCACGGCCGAAATCCCGAAACTGCCCCTATCATTACACTCCCCTATAAAGTAATAAAAATAAATAAAAAAATAAATCCTCCGTGCTCTGCCTCTGCCCCTCCCGCTTGCCGGAATGTTAGCAGATCGAGCCAACCACGTGTCGCTAAATTGCTGCCGTCTTTCCACGGTCGCCATCTACACAAACAAATTTAATTAAAATCGAGAGCATTGTTCAAAAAAATCCTAAACTTATTATACGACAGTCAATTTAGTCCAATTTAATTCTAAACCTTTTTGAAGATTTGTCATTTTAGCCCTAAATGTATGATTAAGGGTTTGTGACTAAATTTGTCGCCGCATAATAAGATCAAGACTTTTTGGATAACTTTCCTCGTAAAAATCATAACAAAAATTCACATCGGCTCCCATTGAGGGACGTGATTTTTCATGTAGATCTTAGACGTGTTACTTGCAAATTGGAAACTTCTGCTCTTTAGCTAGACAGGTCTTGAATTCCTGTTTTCACCGGTGGGTCGATCTACAGAAATGATTCTATAATTGCTTCGGAGGCGGCACGACACACGTCTGGAAAGTGCATCGGTACGTATGTACGACGCTTGTTAATCTAGACTTTAATAACCAACTGTGTTTATTCAAGTTCGTGATCGTTGTTGGCCCTAGCTCTACGTTCTAGTAATGGTTGATTCAAGAGAGATAGAGTGAGTGTGTTGATTTATAACCCATTCCATCCACATTTTTCCCCACCTCGGGTTTCCGTTTAGAACCTCTGAGGTATCCACCTTATGATTCCATGGGGGCTGCCCCAGCAGGAAAAATATTTCCCTAGCAACGATTTGAAGGTCGATCGGCGGCCGTGTCATAAAATAAAGCGTTGTAGCCTTGGAAGGTAGCAACACCCTACTGCGGTGAGGTAAACCTTACCGAAAACACCAAAGGAACCGTAGCAGCTTGCATATGCATCTTCCCTCCCTTTTATAAATAGTTAATATTACGAAAAATCCCAAACTAATATATCTATGACAGATTTACTCCAAATTAATTTTTTTACCACAAAAAAATCCCAAACTAATACATTTATGTCAATTTTACCCTTTATTAAATTGGATTACTACTATAAACCGATACATCCGTGACGAATTAAGGGTAAAATCTCAAATTAGTACATTCGTCTCCACGTGTCATTCAACTAAAAAATTCGACGGTTAATGGAAACTAACAGAAAGTAAAATTATCACAAGTGTATAATTTAAAAAAAATTTTGATAAAAAAATTAATATTAAGTAAATTTATTATAAGTATATCATTTTAAAGTTTTTCGTATTATTAACTTATTTTACAAATGCGATGATGATTGAAATCACTGAATTCCTTAGGTGAACGAATTTAGGCCAGCCCCTGTGGTTTAGCCGCGGCCTTTCCCCCTTTTCCGAAGCTCGCGCTCGAATAAAATATCGATGCACTCTGATTGCTCGACAATTAGAAGATACTCCCAGCTGCCCTTCCTGAGATTATTAATGTACTGATTAATTAGTTAATTAATTAATTAAAAAGAGCATCCACATGCTGTCAAATCACTCTTGGAATTTTATAAACAATGTACGCTACGATACAGAAAGTTTTGGTAGCTGTATTCCCACGAGTAGCGCCGCAGAAGGATGGCCCGAACCGTCCGTTGGAATGGTCTCCTCCCTCCATCAATCTACTTCGCCAGCTCCTTTTATCTCTCCAATCTTCAAAAGAAAATGCCGATTCTCCTTCTGTGATCGCCGCCGTTAGCGTTCTGGATGGCGCATAATTATGTACCCGGTTTTTTCTTTTTATTTTTTTGAGGACGGAGATGGATCGGGTTCGGTTCGGGTTTGAGCGTCGGGCGGCGAGTAAGAGATAACACTATAGACGCACAGTACCTGCTTCGATAATTACCATAGAAGCATGGAGTAAGAGAATCACGCTCTATTGCTTATAAAAAAGTTTCAAACTCCTCGTCCGTAGAAAAATTGAATTATGTTTTTCTTAATTTCTTTTCGTTGCTACTTTAAGATGATTGCAATTCTTTACGTTCATCATCACCCTTCATCTCGAAGCAAATGACATATCCGTGGGCTCCATAGAAAATTGCAACAGTTTGACTTGAGATCTCCAAATTTAAATCGACATAAATGGGCGAAAAAACTCCATTCATCTTATGTGAAGAAATTTTCTTCCCTCTTCTCTTTTTTTTATCCTTAAACGGTCAAGGGCCATCGACGATCGCAATTGAGGCGTTCAGTCTCATCTCGATTGAACGCTCGGAGCACGACTCGGGCGACGAGTCTTAGCCTCATTTAATGACCTCTTTAGGGACTCGATTAACTTAATCTCTAGGTAATCAAAGAGCTACTGAGGGGAATAAAATTAAATCAAGAAATATTCAATTCGAATGAAAAGAGAAAACGAGACAACTCTGGCTTCCACGCACGGTGTGCTCATATCAAATTTTTCTGCTTCCCGCACTCCTCCCTCCCTCTCTCTCTCTCTCTCTCTCTCTCTACAGGCCAGCCTCGCTCCACTGGCAGCAGAGGCACTGGCAAAAAAAAAAAGAAGCTCATCTTTCTCTCTCTGCCTCACTCCCTCCCTCCCTTTCTCTCTCTAGAAGTTGCAGTCCATCAATGCACTACTACTCCTCCTCTCTCTCTCTCTCTAGCATTTAGCTGTGTGCATCCGCTTGTCTCGTAGCTCTCAACTGCGCCGAGATCAGCTCCTCCTCCTCCGCCATTGCCTGCCGCCGCCGCCGACCGGCGCGGCGTCGAATGCGTCGGGCCGCCACCCGTCCGTCGCGAGCACGGCCGGAGCTCCTCCCCGTCAGGCCAGATTCGGTCGTAATGCGGTCGGTTTGGGCCACCCCCGCTTGAGAGCTGCCCCGCCTTCCCTCCCTCCCGCCGGTCCGGTCGATCTCCGTCTCCGGTCGAGCGTTGATGATTTACCTCAAGATCCTCCGGTCCTTTGCGGCTTCTGGAGCTTCGGGGGATCCGCATTCCGGCTGCTTCGCGAGGGTCCGCTCGTCCCCGGGAGGCCGGCGCTGAGCGGCGTTCTTCGGGCGGAGGCTCCCGGGTTTTTGCGGGCTCGGATTTTAGGGTTTGGAAGCGAGAGCTTTTTTGGATCAGGTAACTTCGCTGCGATCGCCAACATCTCTGCGCTTTCCTTTTTTTTTTTCCGTTTCGGATCGATTTGGCTGGAAGGGCGTTACTTTCAACGGGAGGTCCCCGAATGCATATGGGGTTTTAGCGCGACTAAATAAATTTTGTCTTGTTTACTTGCGATAGCGACTTCTGGTTGACCATTCAAACGCGGGGGAGGAGGTGATTAGACGGCAGTTTCCTCTCCCTGCGATCCATTTGGACGCCGGAAATCGTTGATTAGGGAGGGAAAAATGCCGGCGAAGTGGTGATGGACTCGTCTCCTCGCGAAAAAGGCGAAGCTTTTGAGATTCTCCGCCAGCAGTTGTTGGTCCATGAGGCCGGGCGTAGCAGCTTCTTTCACAAGGATCGGAAAAAGGGAAAAGTAAATCTGGGCATCGCCATCAGGAGTTGCAACGGCTGAATAAAGCTTTTGCTCTCTCGCCTCCTTCTACACTGAAACACACGCCCCGCCCTCTTTTCTTCTGCAGTGCCCGTTGGTGCTGCTTGTCATTTGGTTGAAATCTTTTCGGGGTCTGGGATTTGGCAGAAACCGGGCAATGTGGGTGAAGTTTCTGTAAGACGGTTCACTGACTGCACAGCTCTTTCAGTGCTCGTTTATTTGTTGGGGTTTATTTGGGGAGTTGAGTTCCCGGCTGTTGAACTGGGATATCGTCGGTTCGAACAGAGAGTGGCATTCTGCCGATTTTTCGCCCCACCCGGAGCATCGATGGGCCGTCTCTGGGGTCTTGTGATGCATGTCCTTCTTTTGTGCTTATTTGAGGTTGGGAGTTCGAATGCCCAGTCTACTGTTGGATCCGCGCGAGCTTTGGACGCGCTTCTCCAGGAATATGCCTATAAGGCTTTCAACCGCCCTAGGACGGGCATTTCTTATGACGGAGATGTTCCCTCGAACTTGACGGGGATTAAGGTATCTGCAATGAGGCTCCGGAGCGGCAGCTTGCGAAACAGAGGTGTTGCGGCATACAAGGAGTTTGAAATTCTAACTGGAGTTACTGAGACTCCATATGTCGAGAGGCTGGTTCTTGTGTATCAGAACCTGGGAAATTGGTCTGTGGTGTTTTATCCATTACCTGGTTACGCATATTTATCGCCTGTTCTGGGTCTTCTTGCTTATGACGCGTTTAACTTGTCGGCTACAAATTTGCCGGAGTTGGATATCAGGGCATCTGCTGACCCCATATTGATTCATTTCACAGATGTGAAGTCTCCTCCTTTGGGGTCTGTTGCCAGGTGTGTTTCATTTGATATAAATGGTTCGATCAATTTCAGCAATCTGACATCAAGCAATGTATGCTCTACAATGGAGCAGGGGCATTTTTCCATAGTGGTTGAATCTATTGCTCCTTCCCCTGCGCCCGCTGCGCCAATCTCTCCGCCTCCAACATCTGGTGGTGGAGGACCAAGTCCAGGAAAGGCAAGTCATGGAAAGTCCAACACTGAAGTCTGGATAATTGTTGGGTCTGTTGTGGGAGGAATAGCATTGATTGGGCTACTGGCTTTGTTAGTGTTATGGACACAAAAGTTCAAGCAAAGAAAAAATATGCAGCAGATGGAGAAGGCTGCGGAAACCGGGGAAACTCTGCATATGACTTCGGTTGGTGATACGAAAGCGCCAGCAGCTATGGTCACCAGAACTCAACCCATTCTTGAGAGTGAATATGTGGCCTAACTTCATATATTCTCGCAAGCTCCCACATTCATGGAGCTGCCGCATTTATTCAAGTTCACTTCCTCTGCCCAGAAAAAAGCTTTTTTTTCCCTGACCGCACCTTCTTTTTGGTGGTGTCTCCCAGCTAATCTCTTCATTCATGGTAAGTCCTTGCTACTAGTGTGGGCAAATTAGGATTTTTGTGTAAATCTGTTTTTTTCACTTGCGAGCGTCCATAGTTTTGTGATTCGTTGTCGTGTGCATTTAGTGAAAACAGTTAAATTCTAATCGTGTCGGATTTACTTGCCAATTGAGAAGGAATAAAAGGAAATTTTCGCTTTATACGACTCTTCTGTTCGGCCCCATACTGCTCACTTCTGATTAACAACATGATTCATTAGATTAGTTTGCTACTGTTTTCCGAGGGCCTAGACCGGCTTAGCGTCTCTTCAACCAGGGCTAAGTCTTAATGTGCTCTCATGAAACATTGCAATCTAGCATTGTCGTGTCTTCTCATCTCTTTTTCAAGTTTCACCCCGGACCCATGATTTTGCGAACTGTTACTCCTTAGGAGGTTGAGTTTTTCGGTCCCGTGTGAAGAGATGTGTACACAGGTCCTACACAAGAACAAAGCTGTCAGGTCGCCACGGGTAGCGAACCTAACCTCCATGAAAGGGACTGGGGTAAACTTCAAGAACCCCTATTAGTCCAACTCGTTTGTGTGGGCATTTGAAAATGAAAAAGCATATTAGATGTGTGAAGTGAGAAAGTCTATTCCTTTTTGCTTCGGCTAGGTAGCTTTCACTTTCGGCCTTTATTCAGACATTATTCAAAGCAAAATGGTGTGATGGAGAATCCTCTTAATTGGATATGACTTTGGCCACTATGTCCAAAAACATCTGCTCATCACTCTTTTCTGTGTTGGACTGGCCTGCTTTGTCTCCTGTCTCCATCCTCTAACAACTCGGAATCAGAATGTCGAGTCGAGGCTTTTTTGTGCTATGATTGACTGGTGGATGATGGTACTATTCCAGGTGGAAAATGAGCTCACTAATATTTTGATTTATATGAGATTATGGGCAATTACATAATAAAATGGCTCAACGATACTTGAAAAACGATTTGACGAAGTACTTTTGTTCGAGTACGATGGGATGCCGGTACTTTTCCATAATTCCAGAAAAAAACAAGAGGAAAACGAAAAACCAAGAGCGTGGTTATTATATGCAAAAGAAATTAGTATACTAACAGAGGGCATAATGTCGAGCATTTCATGAGGGAAGATTTCACATGGAGAAATCAAACTTGATCCGACAATTCGATCAACTTAAAGAAGTTTACCCCGCTCGATTCAACAATGCCGTCGATAACTTCGATCCTATGTTTGTCTCAAATTCTTTTAAAGTAGCCGGTAGCTTTATTGTCATGAAATGGAGAGGCAAAAGAAAAAAAGATCAGTAAACAAACAGTCAGATGAACGATTCAAGTCGTTTGGGATTTTAGCCCAAACTGAGCGAATCGCGATCGCGGTTCTCTCGCAGAGTTCTCTGTTTAGCCCAAAAGGAGTTAGAGAAGAGAAAACGATAGTACATATTAGACCTGTCAAATGGGTGGGTCGGATCGGGTTTGGGTCGGGTCATAAATGGTCCGACCCAAATTGACCCATTAACCCGTTTATGACCCATTTATGCGCAATGCAATTTTATTGACCCATACCCGACCCGACTCATACCCAACCCATACCCGATTAGACCCATATTGCTAAAATACTTCCATATTTAATTAAATATAAGAAAATTCATACCCAAGCTGAAATGAGAGTGCGGAATGAGTGACTGCAAGATTGAGTGAGGGTGAGAGAAATACGTTGAGTTTAAATCAGTTGTAAACTCATTTGTGACCCATTTACGATCCATTTATGACCCATTTAACACTAATATAAGACTTCTACCCATTTATGACCCATTTACTAAATATAACTAACCCATTTATGACCCATTTACTAATATATGGATTAAGAAATGGGTTTATGACCCATTTTGACAGGTCTAGTACATATGTACCTTACTAATCTTGGAATAACGTGGTAAGCAATCGGATCAAAGGGCGGACTTGCACAGTCCAAAAAAAAAAAATTGGAGCCAAGATAGCTAGATCTGTGGCCCTGCGCGGCGACAAAAAGGACGAGGAAATGAAATTTAAAGTGAATTTGGGTATATCACGGGAACATCCGTTCCGTGACGGGTCACCTCCATTTTGTACGTACTCGTTATCGCTTGTTCTTCTTCGTTCATCGCATCAGGAGAACAAATAGGAACAGATTTCCTCTGCGAAACATGTTTCACTGTGGCTTCACGCTCTCTCTTTTGGTATTAGAGTTCTATTATTGTCCTTATACAGAGGAAAGAACTCTATTAATTTGTCCACGTTCAGTACGGACGGAAATGGAAAACGAGGTCTGACCAGCTAAAGTGCACTACTAGTCGCCCCGGCCGTGCAGATGCTCTGGCTCAGCTCAAATAGAAAATCGCCATCTGTTACCCTAATATACCTTATTTACCACCGAAGTACAACCTTTTAAAATTGTTCTTCGGACCCTATGTTTCAATGCCTGTTTCGTGTGTGACTTTGGCTCTTGGTTCGAGTTCTAAGGCCAAAACATGACAGCTATTGCTTTAATTTGGTTTGACTTTAAATACTGTTCTTTGTGTGTTTTGAGACGTTCGACAGTCACCTAAAGTTAATAGAAAAAGCCAAAATTTCAAAAGCAAAGCTCGTACGGAACATCCCGGCTTTTACGGTTATCTTTTTTGCTCACGAATGAAAAGCATCTATACATGATTATATGACAAATCTGAAGTTGACACGGGCTTAATTTCCTTAGCTTTTATAGCATAATTAACAAAAGCATAATGTTTTCCAATGACAAGATTACAAAAATCGATTGTACCCGGTACGGGAACACGTGTTGACAACCCTTCATCCAATGATTTGCCACATTGTTTCCACCCAGAAAGAAAATGGGCTGTACCTAAAAAGCTGAGGAGGAAAAAGGAGTAAAAGCCCTTTTTATGGTTGGGCGTTTGAATCTTTTGACGATGATGAGAAGCCTAGTGTCGGAACAAGTGGAAGCTAAAAGCCCCAAAATTATGTTAGGAAGGTTGAGTTTAGTCATCCGAATTTGAATTGTGATAGAATATAATAAGGTGGAATTAGAAATTTTCATAATATTCTTTCATATGGTAGAAAATCACATCACATATTTATTGCATTCCAAGATAAAATTAAAATTCTTTGAAAATCCTAACCCAATGCAATCTCCCACTATGTACAGATCCCACCACTTGAGCTCCCTAACCAGTCTCAAACCTCCTTTCTTCAACTCCCTCCAATTTGTCTCCTTCAACGCCAATTTCGCCAGATCCACTGACATCTACATTTCCAGACTGTAGTCCTCCATCAGCTTCACTGTAGTAGAGGTGATTCGGACACTAGCGAAAATAAGTCTTGGGTCACTGAGGGTTTCGTAGAGCGATTGAGGGAGGTAGCCGCCACTGCGATATGATAAACAAGGCAACAACGACCGATTTAAGGGTGGCGATAGGGTGGTGCACGTCGCATGCGAAGCTCAAGTGCCACTTGTGGATTTGGAGAGGAGGTGGACGGAGCACTAGGGGACGGCACTACTTTAGTAGAGAGTAACGACGACAGACATGCCTTTGTTGTGGACAACGACCTCGAAGGATCTATTGCACTCATGATAGGATTCGAGTTCTTCAATGGTGATGACCATGTGATGTATAACCTTTTCTTTTCACCCCTAGTCGTTGGAGCACGATGGTGGTCGGATGCAATGACAACTGCAGGGTTGTCGAAAGTGACGATGATTGGCTGTCATGGAGGTGGTCCTTGCGCGTTGGTTGGCAAAGCTAGATTTATCACTCCTTTGCTCCATTATTGGAAGGAAATTGATAAGTTATTTTTAATTTTTTTTTATCCAATTCGGGTTTATCCCGCCATGTAACCCGAATTTCTTATTTGACATTTTATCCAGGTATATTTGAGGTTATCCGGTCCCAAGGACGTCACCAAACATTCGGTATGATATTTTGTTATACTATCCAGACTCAAATCCGAATTACCAAGTGCAGGCTAAGTGGTAATTCAACTATTATGAGTCAGATTAGGGTACTCATGAGGCATTAATACAAGCTGCCCAAATATTAGAGAGGAACAAGAGGCTTTCTCATCCTTTTGATCAGAAAAGAAGAACCTGTTTAGACATCGGAGGAAGCTAATGGCTTTCACATTCAAGGACATCAAAAAGGGAAAATAGTGGACCTAAGAACCGCGTGCCATCACAGCCGTTGGTTTTTGTACCACGACTATGAGACCCCTCCAGGATCCGACTGTGATTGATCCCAGTCTATGTGGACCCTGGCCCATCAAAATGCATACAGGATTCCCATCAGATTGCTGCTCAACTATGTCGGGGAAAGGCCCCGTTCTAAAAAGAAACAGCCCGAAAGAAAGGATGCCTGAGAATATTATAAACCAGGCCATTTCATATCTGAAACAAGGCGATGCCCATTTCTTAGACCTGATTCACATATTAATAGCTTAGCTAAATACACATCTCTTCAACCCAATCATGGTGTCTCTTCCTCGGACATGGGCATTTACACACAATGGAACGTGTGATTGATTTCTTAGAAACTTAATATTAGTCTTCTTCCAAATTCCAGGTCTGTATGCACCTAAGATTACTAGTTAATCCAACAGCATTATGATAATCTGGCCCAAAAAAACAAATAGTATTGCTATAAGACAAGAGCATGGGCAAGCGACTGTCTCAAGACTTTATGCATCTCTATAAAAGTTCAAGCACATCAATACCATGAAAACTACCCCAAGGACAACGGCACAGTAAAAGCATTAAAATGAAATAGACAAGAAACTGGTGATGCGTCTTCTTTGAACGTGCCATGAATTCAGACCTACTTCTTGATAGGTTTTGCAATCAACGACTCAAAAGAAACTTTACATGACCAGCTGACACCATAAGATTAAAAGATCCTCACATCCCTTACATATTTTCCCTACCCACTCCTCAACTTCATTCCCCAGGTCTAAATCAAATTGATTTTTTCCGTCTATAAATTGACACCTCAGTTCATACACTATACTCTGAGAACTCAAGTTTAGATGTGCAATTTCTTATAGCAATGACAGCAGTGAAACATCAACCAGATGAGGATCATCAAACCTTCACAAATAAATTCATGAACAGTCATAAAAAGTACATTTAAGGTCCAATATCTTCAAATGTCCCCCCAAATGGTCTGTAAGGTCATCAGAGTGCACATGCAAAAACGAAAAAAAAGAAAATGACCTCGATAGATATTGCTTTCAGACTCCTTGCCATGGATGGAACACGGATCAGCATTTTATTACTTCACTGACTTGTTTGACATTCCTGCATAAATCAATTTAATTCAGTTTTGATATCAAGCTGCATTTAGATGTAACGAGGGAAGGGGAAGTGCAGAAGAAAAAATGCCAAAAGTATTTGCCATGTCTCTATGGATGTGATATGATACCACACCTTGAGCCTCATTCAGCATGCGCATGCAATTAACCCTTGCTCACATAAGTAATCAATAAGGGCTAGCTGAAAGACCATCCTTTTGAAGCTTTTCAACAGAAAATCAAGGCAGATGGTACAGAAAGGAAACAATAATGCAAACGATATTTGTCTCGTTCACTAATAGTGAAATAATAACATGGTCAATCACATTTCTATCCAAATGCAATTATATGAAACAATAAGCAGAAGGATGATGCCGCATCCTCAGCTTATTCTCTTTTCCCGTCTTCTTGCGCCAACAATACACAAAAACAAGAAAATTTGAAAGAATATTCATGCGATTGAAAGGGCATATATTACTCAATCATCTCAATAAAGCCCTCACTGTTCAGGCCCCAAAAAAAATCCCCCCGCTGCAGCGCGCAGCACTAGAAATTCAATAAAGAGTCAGATCTAAAAACTACTTGAAATGCTATACCCAAGATAGTGGTCATAACAAGTTCCAGAGCACGGTTTCTAATGATACACCCATGACAATCTGTCAGTTTAAAGAAAGGAAAGAACAAGACAATCTGTTTGAGGGAAACAACACTACTATGACAGACAAGTTACTGAGAGTTTGCATGGTTAGCCACCTCCGTGTAAAACTCTATCACTCTGACAAATATTCGAAGTCATACTACTCCAGTTGCAGCTAAATGGTTTTAAAGGCAATAGGAACCGATTAACAAATTGACCATTGTAAAAGGTAAGAACTTCCACCATGTTCCCATAGAAATATAATGAAGTAGCATGCTGCCACTTCCAACTTAAAAATCCAAGAAACGAAGACAGAAGAAATTTTTCTCACCAAAACAAGACTTTCAACAAGTGAAGTTCTACTAAAAACCATTGTCCAAAATTATCTCAACTTCACCAAGCTAGCCTCTGTTTTTCATACGGAAAGCCACAGTAGACCTTGAAGATAGATCTTTCAACTATCTACTCTCGCTACCACCTTCTTAAATTTTGACTTCTACTTGATTGAATATGATGGCACGCTATGACCAACGAAATTAGACCAAACCAGAGTCATGGGAAACTATGAATTCAGTTCAACACGACCTTAACCCTGGCTAGATTAGCTAGGTGAAGCAAAATCACGTGTGTAGATGTAGTAGTTCGAGATGAAGTCTGCTTTGTTTAGGAGACAATGTGGCGCCATGATCCCTGAAAATTCTTGAATGAAGTGGGATCAGGGGGTTATGATGGCATCTAGATGATCATGGTGGTGGCATTCAGTAAGGAACAAGGAGATTCTGCCCAACAAAGTTTTGTATTATCAGCGCTACAACATGGAGGTAATGGCTTGAATTCTAACAAGTGGTGCTCAAAGGTTTCCAGCCAACTCTAGGAATGACATTCCCGCATCTTTCATCCCTAAAGACTCAGCTCTATTTTAGTCAATGGACATAAAACAATGGGAATGAGAACCGTGGATATGGAATATGCAACCCAGAATCCAAATGGCAAACCAAATCACAACTTTTCTGACTCTCGAGTTTTCCTGCCCTTTAGATTCCCTTGATTACAAATAAATAAGATGGACGTCCCAGTTCATTTTTCAAGAAGTAAACACCTTCTGTTCAATATAGCAGGTTGCAGCATTTTTTACTACTGACCTGGTCACTGTAAAGAAGGAAAAAAATCCTATTGCACTGCTACAACCCTTCATGATTCTGTTAAGACTAAGTTTACCACCTGAAGTCCATTAAATGCATATATCTCATGGTTTTCTGCACCCTGCACCATCATCAATCAAAGATATCCAACATTCCAGTCAAGATTATCAACCCAACTTGCAGAAGTGCAGAATGTTGACATCTCAGCTCTGCCCGGGTCACTCACAGCTTTCAGCTTAAAAATATCATTCAGCAATGCTATTCTATTGGTGTGTCGCAAATGCCGCAGAGTAACTGGCGCCGTGACAGCACCCCACAAGAGAAGACAAATTCACAAAAGAAGAGAAAAGAAGCGAATTGAGCCAAGCAGTCCAACCAATACCCTAAAAACCAAACCCTCGCCAGCCAGCCAGCCAGCCAGCGAAGACAATGCGACCCAAACTCCACGAGCAGCTCAGAATCATATTAGAATCCACGGAGAAATCGAATCGGGCATATACCGAGAGAAGTGAGATGGGGCGGAACCGACGGGAATCAGCTGGAAGGAGCGGAGGAGAGGTCCTCCACGAGCTTCTTGTCCCGCCTCTCCATGGCCACGTCCCACACGTCGCTGCCGATGTGCTTCGGCTGTTCAACCAACCAACAGAAAAAAAAAAGCTTCAGAATCGACGGCGGAGAACGGAGGCGATCGGTAGCCGATCCGAGAGGGGGAGGAAGGGGGTGACAAACTTACGCGGCCGTGAGCGGCCTTGTGGATGAAGTACTGAGCGTTGCCCATGACGCAGAGCATCCCGGCGATGATCCCGAGCGGAAGAGCCGCCTCCATCCACACCCACGACGCCATTTCTGCACCACCGCCACCACCACCGCCACCGCAAGCTTGGATTGACGAAAGGGATGATTTTTCGCACTGCGAAAGTCAATTTGGTGAATTTCAGCCCCAATTTATATATGCGGTCGCCTCAGTCTTTTTCCTTTTCTCTCTTTTTTTTTTACTCTTGTCATTTTTATTTTCCCCACCTAATTGGAGATCTTTTTCTTTTTTTTCTTATGTTGGGTTAAGAAAAAAAAATTTAGCGTTCCTATATAAAATTAACTCCCTCATTTTTAGGAAAAAAAATTAGTTTTGTGAGCACCTGACCGTGTTTTTCATTTCTTTCTAAGGACAGTTTGATCTTGCACAAGCACAGACTTCCTCCTATTATTTTCATAACTCATATCATCGTGTACCCTATATATCTGAATTATTATAAGATGGATGCTTTCGAGTATCGATCTCTTTTAATTTCTCTACCCGAGGCCTTTAATAGCGAGAAAATTCATGTTGAATTACATATTATTACATACCATGGTTAGAAATATGTGTGAACAAAACGATATCGATGCTCATAATCGAATTAGTGATTCTAGAGACAAAAGAGGCAAAATGGTAGGGTATTAGGTGCTCTTTTTAATTGAGTTAATACCATTAAAAATCGAAAATTGATAACCCATGATGCATTTTTCTCAAGCTAATTTCCGTCTCGGAAGAAATTCCAAATCGGCACCCCATAATACATCGACTCCAGACTCACTTTCGTTAGGTACCTCCAATCGAAATTTACCCTCCACATTAGATCGTGAAGAATAAATATGGGTGAGGAGTACCGGTTTGGGATTCTTTGTAAGAGAAAATTAGTTAATATTGTATATATTATGGGTATCAACATAAAATTCTTTATTAAAGAAAAATTAGTTTGAGATAAATGTCATGTATCAGTACTAATTCGGGATTTTTAACGATATTGAATTTCTTTCAATGTTTTGTTTTCTGTAAATAAAAGGAAAAACACTTCGGGTGCGTTTGGTAATTAGCTAAATAATAATTGATTCTATTCTTTTGTTCCCAGATCAGTTTTGGAATAGAAATCCCTTTGGTAAATTTTTTGTTCTAAGGCACACATTTGCACAAATTTGTTCTCAGAATCAGTTTTGGAACAGAATCAAGAAGCAAAAAAAAGTTGCTTTTTGATTCTAGAAACAAGAATGAGAAATAGAAAAGGTTTTTTTTTCTTTTTCTTCTTTCCCGTTCTTCTTCTTGGCCATGGCCGGTCGCCGATTGCAGGCGACTGGTGGCCAGCCACAGGCGAGGGCGTTGCGGTCTAGGCGAGGGCGGTCCTCGCTTTTGGCCAGCGAGGGCGACCCTCGCACTGGCCGCGAGGGTCCAACCCTCGCTAGCCGGTCGCCGGCCATGACTAAAAAGGAGAAGAAGAAAAAAATAAAAAAAAGAAAGAAATAATAAAATATTTAAAAATATTATTAATAAAAAGAAATTTTGTGCGGTTATTAAACGCATATATTTTCTTTTTCTATTTCAAGAATGAAAATTTTAGATTGTTACTAAACATATTTAAATGCTTAAAAATTATTTTCGAAAATAAAATAAAATAATTATTTTTAAATAAAAATTATTTTCAAAAACAGAGTAGTTATCAAATCCATTCTTTCTTTTCTTTCGTGCCGATGCCGTTTAGGGTTTTGTCTACTCGAGCGCGGTCGTGTGCGAGGTCTCTCGAGGCGAGGGGGTATTTATGCGAGGCTTATGTCATCCTCGTCCCTGCTCTGCAACAACACCCAACACCCTCCCACTTTTTCTCTCTCTCTCTCTCCCTCCCTCGGCGCTCACTGCACATTTTCACTTCTCCCCCGCACGCGCGCGCGCCCATGTCTAGATCCTCTTGATCCGCCGCCGCCGCCGCCGCCGAGACCCGGATTGACCCCCCCACCCATTCAATCCCCGGGGACACGTCAATCCGTCGACACTGCAGCAGCTCTCGCCAGTCGCGCTGATCCGTTCCTTGGCAGCAGCAGCAGCCGCCTCCCCGCTTCTCGTTCTTGCATACCCACGTCAGGTACTCGCTTTTTCCGCCGAATGCATCAATCTGGAGCTGCTTGCGGCGTGTAAAGTTGCTTCCTTTTTCTGACCCGGGGCCGTTTGGTACTTGGCTTTGGTTTATCTGTTGGGATTGGCAATCTGTCCAGGACGATTTATTTTTGGGTCTTTCGCGTGATCTGGATTCGTGGAAGTTTTGCTGTTGTCTTTTGTTGATTGCCTTGCTTGATAGCTGTGTGCGCGTGTGTGTCCGTATCTTGTTCTTGTTGGTTTCATCTTTGGATTGAATATGCAGACGTGGGTGGTAGGTGAGGTTGGTGAGCGAGCTACTGTGTTGTAGAGATCAAAGACTGAAACATGGCTACTCTGTCTCGACTGCGTTACAACCCGAGTCTCAACCCACTTGCCGGGCACCGTAGCTTCGCCGATAACCGCCATCGTATCAGCAGTAACCCATCTGCGGTTGCCTTCTCATCTTCCTCATCCTCTCTCAATCCTCAAAACATGTCCTGTCTCCTTCCAGAGATAAAGCCTGTCCCGGCCAAATTGCATGCGAAGTTTGATTTTTCATGTGGTGGAGGAGGTGGCAACAGTGGGGTTGGCCATGGGAGCGGCGGCGGCGGCGGCGACAACAGTGGCGGGTGGAGCGGGGATGGCAGTTCTGATGAGTCCTCGTCCCCATTTGCAGGTCTGGGAATTTTGGGCCTTTTCCTCAATGGGTGGAGATCCAGAGTTGCTGCAGATCCCCAATTTCCATTCAAGGTCTTGATGGAGGAATTAGTGGGGGTCAGTGCATGTGTTCTCGGAGATATGGCTTCTCGCCCCAATTTCGGGCTAAATGAGCTCGATTTCGTGTTCTCGACTCTCATTGTTGGATGCATACTGAATTTCACTCTTATGTACCTCTTAGCGCCCACTGCATCTGCGGCATCCTCCAGTCTCCCTGCCATTTTTGCTAGTTGCCCGAAGAGTCACATGTTTGAATCTGGTGCTTTTGGCATGGTTGAAAGATTTGGGACTTTTGTGTACAAAGGGACGGTTTTTGCTGCAGTCGGGTTTGCTGCTGGCCTTGTAGGGACAGCTATCTCGAATGGCTTGATCAAGATGAGGAAGAAGATGGATCCTAATTTTGAGACACCAAATAAGCCTCCCCCGACCGTCCTGAATGCAGCCACATGGGCAATTCACATGGGTTTGAGCAGCAATTTCAGATACCAAACTCTGAATGGCATCGAGTTCTTGCTGGAGAAGTGGCTTCCCCCACTGGGCTTCAAGACATCTGTAGTGGCTCTGAGGTGCGCGAACAATGTGCTTGGTGGGATGTCGTTTGTTATATTAGCTAGGTTGACAGGATCACAGAGTATTGGGGAAGGGAAGCCTGGCAAAGTCGAAGACGGGTTGGTTTCAGAGAAGGGGAAGTTGGTTGTTGGGGAAGCTGAGGATGTCCCGGGCAATGAGAACAGTTACAAGTGATGTAGGTTTAGTTACATCCGTGTTGCTCTGTCAAAGTTCTCTATAACCATAGGCCTTATCTGTTCATAGCTTTGATCAAAGGCTGCAATAAAATTTGAAGAGGTGGGTGTTACTGGGTGGTCTTGATTATGGCTTGGACCTGATGTGCCATGTATCTGTTCCTACAAATTCATCTTTTTGGCTTTAATGGAGAAATCTTGAAAAAAACAAAAAAAAATTGGGCTGCGAACTGACTGTTTACTATCATGAGTCTGACCAACCAACAAAGGCCAGTTCTCGGACAAACACGTTTCTATTTTGCTGATGTAATGTTGGTATATTATCTCAATATGTTTTGTTCAATTTTTCTTGCTCTTTTGCGCGGGTAGTTGTGATGTTACCGATGCCGGCATCTTTGTCTGCTCTTGAAGACTTGAGCTTTGAGTCCTCTTCTATGGTGGAGCCTCTGTTTTATGTCCTCTTCTGAAACTAATCATGCGAGAATCCCTCCCTCACCAGAACACGTTTGTATGTGTCTGTGAGAGGGAGTGGCGGAAAAATCTCTAAAATGACTAGTCTCCTTGCCACGACAGGGCTTCATTTAGAATTGGAGATTGACATCTAAATTTAAATTGTATTTTTAAATCTCAGTTTAGGTCTCAAAGTGTATTCAAGGACGATGGCTGCAGCTACAGGTGGCTGTAAGGACTTGGTCAGAGATGCCAATTCTCCGCACATGCCACCAAAGAAGTTTTTAGCAGCCTAGCAGGTAGAAACAGCAAGTGGGAAAACCAACCATCTAGACTAAAAATTCCGATTGTTCTACGATAAAATATCTGTAATCAATCATCCTGCTCATTCAAAATCCAATAACTAGTCGATAGCCCGGCCATTCATGGACGCACTTTATGAATTAGAATTGCTTTCTCCAATACAAGAGGCAACAGCCCCCTCCTCGGATCGGTACATCCTTTGCATAATCTACATCAGGTGAAAAATCTGAGTTCAATAACTGATATGCATTAAATCTTTACATGTACCGTGTCCTCCAAGCACTTCTTGACGACGTTAGTTTCTTCTTTGCGTTAAATCCAGTAGAGTCGCCAAACAGATGAGCCAAAAGTACTGATTTCTGTTTGCTCCTAACAAGTTATGGAGCATCGCCAAATTATCTGACAGCCTCTGGGGCCGAATTGCAGTAAGGTGTGTGCAAGCACACCAACTTGGTGCATGTTAAGCAAATGGTGGCAAAACCAACTCCCATTAACAAACCACAACTGCTTTTGCTTGCATCCAATCTCGTTGCTCTTTTTACTATACGAGCAAAGCTTGGGAGTAATCCCCCGCAAGCAAATACCATCACGTGGTCAAGACCACTGTAATCAATTCCTGCGAGGATGGCCCCAATAGCAGAAGTCGGACCCATAAACCCGATAAGTGCAGCAGCCGCGAGGGACCCGTGCCAACTGTCAGAAGCTCCAAAGATACAGCTAGCGACAGCCGCACCCCTTGGAAGCCCATGCAGAGAGACTGGAAGGACCATATGCCGGCCCAGCCCGTACGCTTTAGGTGCCGCAACTCCTAGGGCAAGCCCCTCAGCTAAAGCATGCAAAGCAACTGCTCCACATGCTAAAAATGACTGGAGGGTGAATTTGCTCAATGGAAAGCCAGTAACTGATGGCAAACTGTTCACTGAAGTTTTCTTGCGTCCTGCAATATTTAAGATGCTAGATGATACAGCATGGACGAATGCTGATCCAGCAGCGATAAGCGAAATCAGAGGAAAGAATCCCATCTTCGAGGAGAGCAGCAGTTGCAATGGACGCCAAGCACCAAGGACAAATGCAATTCCAGAGGCGGCACCCATGAGGAGAGCATGCTGCAGACGGAAGGCAAAGGCAAATGCTACGAGAACCATGCCACCCAGCAGTGGCCCAAGACCAAATAGTAAAGAGACGAAGAAGCCAGAAGCATCCTCCGAGCTGAATGATATCCCACAGTTAGTTTCATATAGCATACAAGATGAGAAGTTGGAAAGAGAGGAAAAGAAAATCATGACTAATTGGTATATCTAGTGCAGCTCAAAAGGATTAACGTGGTTAACACAGAGCAAATATCATCCCAACCCTTATTCTGTCAGTTAATAAACCCCAAGTGCTGATCCAAACCATACTAAAGCAGAAAGACTAATTATTAACCAGAGAAGACGACTGATTTCAAATAATTTGGCTTTGATGATGAAAACCATATTAGGGACTGGGTGAACAAAGGATGAGAAAAATGAAAGCTACTGATGAAAGTATGTCAAAGGAGGACAATTGGCAGGCCAGCTAACTCTTAATCCAAACTCAGCACGAGCAATGGAAACAAACTAGAACAATAACAAGATGCATGCTCGCAGCTTGATGGCTGCTAAATTGATGATGCCTATGCATGACCAACAGAGGATGCTATGGAAAAGAAAATGTGAAAATCATAAATTCACGATCAATGAAAGAAAATCCAAGCAGTTTGCTCATCAAAGAAGAAATTCCAAGTAATTCAAGTACGGATAGGTTCTTTACCCTTAACCTATTTAGGCCTTCCTTTGGGTGCTACAATATGCGAATTTGGGAGCCTATTATGTTCCGGGTTGGGAAAGATCCTTCTCAAAAAAACACTCTCTGTCATCTTCCTATCTATTTCATGTCTCTATTTCCTATTCCTTGTTCGGTGCCAAATGGCTGGAGGCTATTTGGAAAAAGTTTTCTGTGGGAAGATTACAACGAGTCGCATAAATTTCATTTGGTTAATTGGACAGCAGCTAATCAACCTTTTTCTGACAATGGTCTTGGCATCGAAGTCTCTTTCATTGCTTAACAAGGCTCTTCTAGGCAAATAATTATGGACGTTCAATGTTGAAAATGATTGTTTTGGAGGAACGTTGTCGCTAAATTTGGCCGTAAAAGAACCGGTTGGATTTCCAAAAGTGGAAGAATAGCTCATGAGTGGAGTGAATTTGTTACTCACATGAATCCTATTGTGGGAAATGGTAAGCAGATACAATTTTGGCTTGACACTAGGAGTGGGAGTATTTCTTTCAAAGATCGTGTCCCTTACCTCTTTGACATCACTAGGAACAAAGAGGCTCTTATGTCAGATTGTTATAGATTCTCTGAAGTGAGAATCGCTTAGGAGATTGACTCTACAAGACAAGCCCAAGATTGGGAACTTGAATCTTTTGGCAGCTTTCATGATTGCCGTTTAACTCTAAGATTTCCCTCACTAGCGTGGATACTTTGTCTTGGAGTAGTGGTAGAGATGGACCCTTTCTGTAAAGTCTTATTACAGTTTACTCAAAAAGAAGATTTTCAGTGGCAAGGAAGTTTTTCCTTGCTATTTGGAAAGGGAGAGTACCGATATCAGTTTCATATTTTGTATGCGAAGCATCTTGGGAACGTAATCTCACACTAGACAATTTGAAACAAAAGAGGGATTGTGCTGATTAATAGGCACTTTTTTATGCAAGAGAGAGGCAGGGATGATGCAAACTTATGGGCGCAATGGGCTATCTTGTGTTATAAAAGGATCTATTGAACAAGAATTACGGGTATGGCAAGGTCGCCTTTTGCATTGAAAACGATTTCTTTGATCCCTCTTGCTCTTTTATTATTGATTTAAAAAGAGCTTTCATTGGAGAAGAAACGCCCTTTTTTTTTTGTAATTATTGAAAGCAGATTGAAAGTCTTACACTTCTGGTAAAATGGACAGTAATGCGTGGATATTAATCCTTTAATCCATATCGTAGATGATTTGTTTTGTACATGGGCTCTGTGGATATGGGTTTGTACGCCCTTTGGTGCCCTTCGGTATTATTTTTATTTTCTATAAAAACAATAAGAAAGACAATTCTCTGTGTTCATGTTCAGGATCAAGTTTTTGAACAGAGAGACCCACCTGTAGTCATGGCCGAAGTTCTGGAAAAGGGTGCTGAGAGCTTCCATGAATGCCACAGAAAGCGTAGCTGCTGATGCAACCTCAGATGGAGAAGCTTCCTACGAGTGAAAAGCCCAATGAACCTTAAATCTCTAGATACCCTAAAACAAATCTCAGTGCCTGTTGGTTAGCCAGCCCATTTTCAGACACGAGGTACTGAGTTAAAAGGTTCACAGAACTAATCCGATATATGTTTAGCAAATAACTAAGGGTGGGTAGATAAGTACCCTGAACGCATCAGGAAGGACTTCTGCAACAACCATCCAAATCATACATCCTGCAGCAAAGCCCGTACAGAAGGGCAGAAACTTGCTAAATGCATCAGCACAGATGAAAGAAGGGACTGCTACAATTGGCTGCAAAAACAAATAATAAAGCCAGTTACTGACAGCCAAATAAGGAGATGAGCAGGATGCAGGTATTCACTGGTATCAAACAGTCAATATTCAAGCAAACTGAGTAGTGAGCCCCCGATATAAACTGACTAAGGTCTGGTCTGGCCATTCCAATATTTTAATAAATTTCACAAGAGACACTGTGACCTTGGGCTTCTCCAAATGTTCAGTTTTAAAGTTTTCAACAACAGGAGTAAAATAAAATCAAGAAGATAACATAATGTACTTGATTTGGTCCAAGGAATTGACGCGCTGAGTCTGCATCATATATTCCATATTCTAGAGAACATGATATACAGTTTGCACGTTCTCCGCATCCTTCGGAATGAAACTTCCATGCTTATTTCTTTTCTCTGGATTAAAACAACTAAACGAGTACTGCAAACAACCATTACAACCAAGAAAGCCAACTCGATGGCATTTGATAGCCCAATAATGAAGTTGCAGCTGCAATTAAACTGAATAAATTGACAGAAACACCACAAAAAAAAAGAAAAGAAAACAACAATCTGACAAAGAATTGTAATAGGTAATATTCATGCTTAACTATTAAGAAGCATATGTCTGCTTAAAATGTAGTTTTAAATCAGTCAGACAAATCTGGCTTAGGAAAAGGCTTCCACTTTCCCACGATGAAATATACTTTAAACGTAACAAGAAAGAAATGGTTTGCCAAGAAGAAAAGCCTACAACATTTCACTCCATACCTGAGGTAGGGATGTAATTACACTCCATAACATAGCATTTTGTGGAGAAACGCCCCTTGATGCCAGTACCATGCTGACAGCTAATCCCTCCGGTATGTTATGAACTGCTATGGCCAAAGTCACTAGTAGACCTTGGGAAAATCCTTTAGAACCAGCAAAAGAAACTCCAACTCCAGAGCCTTCCCCGAATGAATGAAGAGTCATAATCCCAACAACAAGAACTACTTTAGTTGCATCTGCGCCCTTTATGTCTAACATACTGACTTCTCCATATTGTTCCAAAAACTGAAACCATCAGAGCAGAATGCAAATTGTGACTGAGACTAACATGTGTTTTGCTTTTCTCGAAAAAGACAGATAGGTGAAATCAAGATACAGTCATACACCGTATCAAGCAAACACAAGATATTCTCTAACCGAGTATGAACAAACACCTTTTATAAGGATGACAATTCCAAAGTCATCCAAATGAATTTTTCATAAACACTGTCCTAGCCATGAGTCTGATACTATTCATCCTCGAGTAAAGTCTTAAGTCACTCTATTTACAGACTATGAGTCAAGGGCGCAGCATTGGACATGCAGATATGAACAAATATCTTGGCAGAAAATCTCAGAGACAAAAAATGTAAAAGTATCAGGAAACTTTATACAAAGGTGAATTGGCAATGTAAAGACAATCTATTACCTTCTTACAGAGCCAGATAAAAATGCCCCCCGATAAAATCCCAAAAACAACCCAATTTCCGGCACCATACTCCTGCCCTTCCTGTACAAGGTCAAAACTTGCAGCCAGCATTACACCAGCTGCCATTCCATTGCATAATCCAGCCCATTGTTGATCAAGCTCCACAAAGAAGAATGGAACAGCACCAAGACCAGTCGCAGCAGCCATTGCCAGGGTAAATAAAGCAACAGTAGAGACTGAGACCTTACTGTCGGCATTCTTCCTCCCGCCCAGTATGTTGCTTGCACCATCAAAACTTAGGACCTTCTCCTCGCCAGTACCATCTATGACATTACTTGCCACATTCTTGTGAGGGGCAGCTCTCAGACGTGTAATGTCATTTTCAGATTGTGCCGCAATGCAATCAAATGCCACCAAGGAAAAGGTGACGAATAAGAGGACTCGTTTTGCTACCATCTTCTTCTACATACACACGAAGAAGATATGGGGCCTTCAATATATCAAGAGATGCCCCGAGTGATCCTCTTGCAGACCATTCGGTCTTTCTACCACTGACGGCAACACATAATTTGTTTTGCAGGGAGTTCGCAAGAGAGAAACTCCCATATGCTCAGTGCTACAAATACGAAAACGACCCCCCTGCACGCGTGTAAGAATCGCGCCAACAGAAGCAAATGTACGTGCAGGGGCCAAGAATTGAGAACTCACTGGCGCACAATTCTCCGATATCGACACAGCTGCAGTAAAAAAAAAAATTATCATACCATGAGCAAAGCTCTCGATATCAACCGATCCGCAACAGAGATCGCCGAATTATACCATGGCAAGGGCAAATTCCTTCCTAGGCAGGCCAAGGTACAAACTTGAAAGACCAGATAAGACAAAAAGGTCACCAAAAACTAGCCTGGAATTGACAAAAACCTTCAAATTTAGCAGCTCATTAGCCCCGCCACTAATCGATTCTCGAATCGCCGCTAACGGAAAAACAAAGAAATTTTGCTCGAGAAATAAACAATCGATCACCATCGGACGATTCAAGGGCAAACATCCAACAGAGAAAGGAAATCCGCCGAAAGGACACGCGCCCGCGAGGCATATTGACTCCGTTTGACCCAAAAAGAAGGAAAAAAAAGAGAAAAAAAAAAAAGGGGAACCCAGAATTTCCCTAACATCAATTCACGAATTCAACGGGGCGCACATCGAGATCAGACGAGCGATCGAGGACGCACCAGCCGCCGCAGAAAACAAAGAAATCCCCGAAACCCCGAAATGCCTGATCGAACCATCGAAATTTCGGGTAGGGAAGAAGAACCCCGGGCCGGCCGCCGATCAATGAGGCCGACAAGGAATCCCCAACCGAGAAGCATTGCAACAATATCAAAAGGGGAGAAATTTACCGAGACAACGGAAGCCAAGAATGATCCAAAGAGCCAGAGGCACGGAAGAGGAGAAGAAGAAGACGACGAAGAAGAAGCTCGTCTCTGGCCCAAAAAAGGAGAGGACTTTAGGAACGGCAGGGCACAGTAGCTTCCACGGAATAAACCCCTGCCCCCCCTTCCAATACGGGATTATTTGTTGCCATCATCGTTAATTATTGATTATTAATTTACTTAATTATTGAATTTTTTTTCCTAAAAAAGGGATCATTTGGAGGAACAAAATCGGGGTGCGACGATGTATTTATGACGCGAGCACGCTGTTTTGCTCCCCAGCCCCCACCGTCGAATTCAAAACCAGCCAACCCTGGGGGCAAAATCTGTGTTCTGGGGGAGGCCCCTCCTCCAAAAAGTCAGAATTGGCCGAAACGCTGCCGCTGACGTCACGCGCACGTTCCAACGGTGGAGGGACCCCCGTTATTTTGTTTTTATGCTTTTTGGAGGTTTACTTAATTAATATTTTGGGGATGACTAATTACTTTTTTCCCAAAATCGCACGACAAAGCGTTTAAAATGTTACGTTGTCCGGATCAACTCTGAATCCCTCAAAGTATCTAAGCATCGACCTTAAAAAAAAAAAAAAAGACGTCATTGATAGAAGCAGCGACAATATAATCGTTTTGGCGTTTTTGGAGCGGGTAGCGAAATTGGATTCGGACCGTCGAATCCGAATATCCGGTGCGGAACGCACATTAGTGCCCGATGTTTGACTTTTGATGTGATTAGTTACTGCGATCAATCTCTGAGAGGCTACGATGTTGCTTGGAAGTAACCACTGATGATGGAGCTACCCCGCCACTATCATAACTATTTGTCCTAACTACAGTAAAACTTGATCGGAAGATGGAATTCACTCAAGGTAACCACTCAAGGCAAGCAAGAGCAGAGGTGATCCCAGATTTGGGTAATACACCAAACGCAAGCAAGTCAAAGCCTCATTGTGCTCTCAAGCAAGCAAATCAAGAGCAAGCCATTGCAGCAAAGATCCCAGCTGAATCCCAATTTGGCAGGATACAGACTAGATGAATGTAATCCTGGTTCTTTACAGTATGTGTAATAGATGATGCACAATCTGCAAAATGAATGAGTAGATTCATAAACCACTGTTGAAGTGTACAATCCTTTTCTTTTCAAGGCACTGCCGGACGGAAAATCGAGTCTCGATCTCAGCATGACACAGCACGGCTGCCAAGGATACAATAAAGCTTCGCGGCGACGAGGAAACGAAGTACAAAGAAGTACAGCTATTTTGACCAATAGTTGCGAGACCAGTTCATGCGTTATAATGAAGGCTCGTGAAGAGCGAAATCAGCGGCCGAGCATCTGAACTTTTGCCCACAAGAATCTTGAAAACCACCCCCCGTCCCTACTAAACGAATTGCTATTCTAAAGAAAGAATAACACCGCTATCGTCTTGACTTTGAAAAATTCTGGACCGTGCTTAATTGCTACAATTGAGAGACAAGACCCAGCAAAGAATCATTTTTGGGACTCGGTCTTACAGGATCGACCTTTACAATGTACATTTCTTGAGTAAAAAACATGCCACCGCTTCATCTTACTGGTCTTCCATCATCAATGTCGAGGGCTTTTCCCATGGCTCTGCAGCGGCAAAATCATGCTTGTGGTAAAGAACCGGCCGCTAATACTTCGGGTACCAAAACATTCCTTTGATTCCCTCTGGGTCAGCTTCAAAACCCAAGTTCCGGTAAAACTCTACAACTGCAATGAAAGTGACAAAGCAAAGTGAAAAACGCATATCTACTCAAAATCAAAATCGAAGCCAATTGAGGAACTCTAAAATTAGTCAAAGCTTCCAATATCTCCACGGACAGCACTCATAACAGCTGGAATCAGAGGCAACCAATGATTAAAAAACAATATCCTCAAACTGATATATGCATTTCATTGATATATTTATTCTCAGAACATAGAAGATTCGATCATGCACTTCTCATACTGTAAAGCACATGCTGGTACATAGGAGGGAGGAGATCGATGCTCATAGAGGAAAAGAAAATTTGAGAAGCAAATCAATTTGCCGAGAAAAGTAAGATGCGTGTTATCAGTAATTTATGCAGCATTGGAAATCAAAAGTGGGTTTGTTCTGCAAAATATATTTACAACAACAAAAGGATATGTGAAAGTAGCATGGTCAAGACATTTGCCTCGACCACTATGATGATATTACAGCCTTCGAAAATTTTCAAAAACATAAAACAAATAAAAAAGAGAAATATAAACTGAAGAGAGAATCAGGATAAGCTAATAATATAACAATAGCAATAACAAAAAAAATAACAATAAGAATCAAATTTCAGCAATTTTGAAAAAGTATAGCATTGTCATAAGAGCCAACATCCAGTCTGCTTCGACCCCACAAAAAAAAACCCTCCAGTCTGCAACCATGACATGATGACAACAGGGATAGGAAACAGATGGAAAAATTTTGGACATGATTTCTCTTATTTCTTCTAGTTTGCATGGCCTACATATTTTGTTACATCTAGTCCATCATCATTATTTCCTCCCAAATATTAGAAGGTAAAACACTTCACCTCAGAAAAATCAATTTACTGATTTCAAATTTTCCGTCTCCCACAAAGTGGCGCAGATTAAATGACTATAGATAAACAGATGCATCAAGTCTCATAACTTGGGTATTCATTGAAGCCATTCAAACTCCAACAAGATTGACTTTACTCAAAGGTAGTAACAGGCTTTAAACTGAGATCTGCTTTTCAGGCGCTTTGTCATTGGCGAAGAGAAGCTGCTGTACAAACTTTTTCTTTTTTTCTTTTTTCAAAAGAAGAGCTGAGGTATGACCTCAATCAGTTGCCATGGACAATATATCCCATGGGAAGGATCAAACAACATCACTGCTCACATACCTTTACTATCGGCAAAGAGCGATATATTGCCAATGTCCCTCTGCAGAAGAGTCCTGATAAGA
This sequence comes from Syzygium jambos, assembly GCA_031216235.1. NCBI lineage: Eukaryota > Viridiplantae > Streptophyta > Magnoliopsida > Myrtales > Myrtaceae > Syzygium > Syzygium jambos. The sequence continues at coordinate 11,771,020 of CM062230.1, read as the reverse complement.
TTTTCCACAAGAGTCTTCCCAAGGCCTCGACCCTGGATGAAGAGAACTTCATTAACACAACTGCTGTGTGGTATGTAAATCAGAACACAAAAGCGTCCTGTTATACTCAAGCAGTAAATAACCATGGCACCATATGTCATTATCAGGTAATAACTATCCCACAAAATCTCCCAGAATGTTGGCCTTAATGTTTTGTTCGGGTGGTGAGTGTGGAAAATGGGGTAAAATTCTCCATCTTTGCAAACAAAGCTAGATCTGTATTATACCATAATTAAAAGTTTTAATTAAGAGTAGGGATAACAAGTAATAGTAGCATGTTAGCAATTAGTTGAAACAGTGTCACTTCACAGATATCCACTACATATTAGGAATGCCTTAATAAATGATTATTCTAAGGTAAACCTTTTGATTGGCTATCTCAATTGTGTAATGATGCCATAATTCAGCTTTGTCATATGCAAAGATTATGGCACAGAAGCGACACAAATGAAGGCCAAGGACCGAAATAGCACAAAATTCAATATTTAAAGACTCAAACCTCAGGATTTAGTGATCACGGACTAAACCATTAGAATGGTGAAACCTTAGGAACAGAAGATGCTGTTTCTCCAATTTTCAAATTATCAGTTATCAGTCAAGCCAATAAAACCGGCTCAACTAAATCTCATCCAGATCTCTTACGGTTTTCTTACAAAGAAATATTTCTCTGAAACACAAGCTTAGTCTGTGACACAAGATTACCTGATAGGAAGGATCAACAAGGACATCCCAAATGGTGGCATTAAAGGCATGATCAGATGTAGCACGTGCCATCCCAATGAGCTTCGTTTGGGCACTCTCATCTGTAGGTAACTTTTGCAGGTACAATAAGACTATCATCAAATAGTCTTTTACTGAAAGGAAAATGCGTATACAGCGGGTATAAACAGATCTACTGCAACACACTAATTTCTTGTTTTAAAGTACCTGAGCCAGGGGAATTCCTTACAGAATGCAATGTGGCCACAATGTAGCTATTTTTCAAAGCTGCAGCCAGTTTGGACAACGGCCTCCGAGGCCATCCCACCTACAAAACAGGTGAAACTGATTTATTTCTAATTACCACTGGAAGCACAAATGTTCTAGCTAACACATTAATATAAAAACAGGGATGAAATAAAGCAGAGATGACATGAATGATCTTGATCGAGCGAATCAACTCCACTTCTACACTAAGCAGCTCAAAGAAACCTGAAGATATACCTAACACTGTATTGCAAATACAAATTTAACCACCGAAAGAGAATTGGGTATTAGCCAGCTCTTGCAGGTGAAGAGACACAACAATGACCTTATAATCACCTTATCACATAGTGCTTGAAGATCATACACATCAACATCACCACCAGATGAGAATATTATTTGTTCAAGTGAGCCATCTGGTAGAGTCTTCTCAAATACTAAAAACTCCTGGGGTAAGATCTCTTCCTCCTCTTCAGGAACGGTTGGTGGATCAACAATTTGCGTCGCACTGTCCTTCAATAAACTGCCAAAAAAATGAAATTGGTGAACTTTCATAAAACAGGCGGCTAAATACCACCCGAGATTATTGACAAAAGGATCTGCTAATGAATACACCACAAAGAAAAAGGCATGCCAATGCTTGTCGCACAAAAGCTTTGAATGAGGAATAAGAAATGGGTGAAAACTAGCAAAGAAAAAATAAAATATCATCCAAAATAAACCTGTTAAATACGAGAATCATCAAGAGCAACAAATGAACTTGTATGTTAAATTACAAGGGCTTTTCATATTTCTGGAACCCACATTTCATGAGTAAAAAACTTAGCTTCGTCCCATCTAGAACTGGGTGGGACTTGATAGTTGTGGTAATATTAAAAGCTTCTTGCAGCGCGCCATGTAGGTTTTAGAATCAGCTCCATATAGTAAAATTTGTGCCTCAAGTTTGATTGTGCTCATACAATCACAATGAATAGTAAACTGAGATGCTTCAGAAATAGAGTTCTCACCATGTCCAATAAATCTCTAATAAACACAGGCCTTTCATCAATGTTACTCTAACCTCTTTTACATCGTTATACGATAATTTTTACTATGTCAAAATGAACCATTTTCTTGATTAAAATAAGCTGCTGTGGCCATGAACTAAACTACTTGTAAAAATAAACGACGCCCAACTTCAAATTTATGCTTTCACTGGAAAAGCATTCCAAGCTATGAGATTTCGATAAATATATAGGTGACAAATGTACTGATAGTGATATCCATTTTCTTCGCCTGATAAGGCTCGCAAGCAATTCAGCAAAGAAAATAGAATTTAAAAACATAAATAAAAAGTGCTATTGTTCAAAATCCCTCATGCCACTAAAAGCTTTAAAAAACATAGTAACTCAAATAAAAAGTTTCGTACAGCGGAACAACCATGCTGATGTAAATACCGCAAGAAAGAATAGCTATTTAACTCTTCAGATAAAGATGAATAATCAGAAACCGGAAAGCATTTGATTTGCAATTTGGGTGCACGTGCATCATATGCTTGCCAGCATAATCAAGGCTTTTACGATTTGTCAATTACCCTGATCTTATGGTTTCCCAAAAGCTTGCCTTGAGCGGAAAAACTTTAAACCTTCGGCTTGCTGCAAAAAGTAAGTCAGATATCAACCAATTGCCAACTAAGAGACTAAAGGAAAGAAAGTGATCATGCATTAACGGTAGAAGCCGAGAGAACAAAGGAAAGATCAGTACCAGAGAATTGGACCTTTAGCTATTAGAAAACGCAACTAAAGTTTTCCAGTTTCTCCTTTCTTATCCATGTGGTTCAAAAGTTCAAACAAAGTGTTACGGTGATGATCCAACAGACGAAGCATATCTTATAGACTGAGTGAAATGCAAACACTTCAGGCTTGGAATTCAAAATGCAAGAAATTGCCAAACTATAAATAATATTTTGACATAGCCAAAGTGAGAAAGTTATCCGCAATTTTTTCATTCCCTAAGCTGAAGATATGGCTTATTTAATCTGCATCACCTGCCTACTCAAACATTTGGTTGTTGTTTCACAACTTCCAGTTTCACATAACGATGAGATTTGGGATGTACAAATACAAGCACCTTTGAATTCAATTCATGATAAGAAAAACTCGCCTCCATTGGTTACCATTATTTGCATTGATGAAGCTGGTTTGCTTGACTTTTATCTTCATAAGCAAAAGATATAAGAACGCGGAAATCCAATAGACGCACACTTTTTTCATGATGTACATGCTACGCATCTCGATGATTTAATTCTCCAAGAAACACGGTACTGTCGTATCGATACTAAGAATGCCAAGATCAAGTGCCTTATTCTACTGCAATCATCTCCGAATTTTCAAAAGTTCTCAGATCCTAATTCTCTTCCCCTTCAAAATGGATAGCGAAAGCAAACGTTCCATCTCTTCAAAGCACCACGGCCAAACCAATCCTTACGCGAGAAAGGCTTTAGGCATGCATAATCCACAACATTAGAATTGCATACGGCGCTCCGGCCCATACCCCCCCCCCCCCCACCATTACTGATGCTTGCGCCTTCTTTCTAATAAGCCAAATCTCTCACTTTTTTTGGGACAAACTTTCTCAACCCACTTAACTCCGACCTAACTACTCACCTCTCCCTCCCTAGAATCTGACTTCAGAAGAAGCAACCCGATTCCTTCTCTCACTCGGTTCGAACCGCCCGACCAAACGCCGTTCTCCTACAACGGGAGCCCCGGCAAGCAACATTCACCCACTCAGCCCGAAGCCACGCCGCCCGAATCGAAGCCGACCCGATTCGCGTTTCGCTCGACGGAGCCGAGAGAAGCAGGCGGATCAACGCGATTCTATCCTAGGATTTCCGTCGCAAGATCATCTCGACGACGAAATCGACACGGACTCATCTGCCCGACAAAGGGATCGAGGGACTCGTCAAAGAAGAACGGGCGTCTAAAAACTCGCTGGTTGGGTTGACTTCGAGGCAGCAGCGCGGACGCTTACCTCCGGCGAGTCCAGAAGAGGAGGCGTCGGGGAAGAGAGGGTGGTTCGGAGGCTGGCGGCGGCGATCGAACGCGAACGGGGAAGGAGGAGCGGAGGACGACGCCGGGGCTACCAAGTTGTGGGCGAGCATTTTCTCGCCACTCTCTCTCTCGCTCTCTCTGTGGCTCGGGAACTGTCTACCGTTTCGGGGATGAACGCGCCAGCATCACCGCCTTAACTTCGTTCGCCTAGGCGTGTCCATAAAATCTCAAACATCGATAATTCGTGAAAAACGGAGATGATATCGACGGTCGAGATTTATCGAAATTCCGGAAAAAAAAATAAGGCACTATATGAAATGGTGAATCCCTACCCTCATAAATTCAAGAATATTATCCGCATGGATTGATCGCCAGACCTAATCCTCCTTATTTACAGGTTGCCATTATATCGTATCGGATTCAGGGAAAATTTCAAGTAGAGTTGTCTAAAAAAAAGACTTGAAGTGGATTTTGTTATTAAATAACGGCCCGGAGTGGTTATTTAGTCTCATATAAGGCCATGACTCATGTGCCGGCAAGGAGATGCATCTCGAGTGCGTATTCTGACGACCAGGTCAGGGGTATTTTCATCCAAAATTTTTAAAATTTTTCTTGCTCCCTCTTCTGCCCTGTTCATTTTCTTTCTGATAAGAGCCGCGATTGTCCCTTTTCATCATCTTCTTCGTTAAGGTCGAAGATAGGCGTAAGATTAATGTCCCAATTAATGCTTGGAGAGTTGCTCCGGAGCGGTGGCATTGGTGGTCTCGGCACCGAAGATGCTGGAGAAGCGGGAGTCGCGATGCTGCACACACACTTAAGGGAGGCAAAGGGGATCGGCTTAGAGGCGGGAGTGGCTCCGATAATGTCGGAGCCGAAGCTGTTGCGCCAACGGATGGGGGTCTTGGTGACGATCACGACAAGGAGGAGGGTGATGAGGATGAGGAGGCAGCGGCAAGTCCGCTTATGAAAGGCTTGCTCCTCCACCTCACTTGTACGGTGCGTTTGGTTCGACATTCCCAATGGGTTTTGGAAGAATGTAAATACCTTTAACTTAAAATCCCCCTAGAGGAATGCAAATTGCATTTAGTAAAAAATCCTTTGAGAAGTTACTTTGATCCAAGTAGTATTTGGCAAATTTTATTTTACAAAGGGCTTTGGAATTTTTTTTCTATTAAAAAAGAACTTACCCTTCACCAGAGTCAACGATGGGCAACAGTCGCTGCCCCGATCTAGCCTTGGGCGGCTCTGGCCGGTCATCCTCTCTGGCCACCCTCAGCCCAAAGAAGATGAACAGTTATGAGGGGCAAAATTGGAATATTGAAGAATTAGTGAGAGTAGCGAGAGTAGTTTTCGGAAGAAAAAAAATTGATTTCAGTATTAGGCAAATGCTAAAAGCTCAAAGCTGGTTTTGACTAACCTTGGGCTTTCAGCATTCCCAATGCTGGCTTTCGATCGAAAGCTCATTGGAAATGCTCGCCAAACACCTTAGCATTTCCCCAGGGGGCTTTAGAGGCCAAAAGCCCCTTGGGAATGCTGAACCAAACGCATCCATAGCCCTTGAGAACTCCATCGAATCCATTCTTCACCTTCTTGTCTTTTTTTTTTCCCCAAAAAACTCCAATCAAATCTGAATTCTAAATTGATTCAAGTCCCTTCACAATATGTATAGTGAGAGTGAGCACGTGAAATGTGAAGTGTTAAAGAGAGAAAGAATTGAGAGATGATGTGGTTTTTGGAAGGTACTTGATTTGAGCATCAATTAAAAATTTCTTGAAAATGATCATTTATATCGCTTAGCTAATTTAGAATTGATTGTAACATGCGAAGCAAAACAAAAATGGGTGTTAAACAATTTCGAGAGAGGTGGCATGCTCTCTATCATTCATCATTGAGACAAGCGATCTTCGAAGGGATTGGGCCTAGTTACAAAATAAAGCCCATTGATAAAGGTCGTGGGCCGGGAAATTTGATCTTTTTTGCAGATAAGTAGGAATTGGTTCGGAAGAAAAAGGGATTTCATGCTAGGGTTACACCTCGTCCAACCAATGTCGCGCGGTTTAACAAGTCAATCAAACCTCGGTGATCCAAAAATTCAAGTTCCATGTGGTCGGATGTTTATTACACGTAGACGATGCGATTGGTCCGTCCGTTGCTTGAAGTTACCGGAGAGGGAAAGTCGAGGGACATTTAATTTTCAACGGGCGCGTTTATTTCTCAAAAAATACATGATTCGAAAAATATTTTCGTAAAAAATGATTGCTCATGCCGCTCACGAAAATAAATGAACGAAAAAATACTTTCATCGTTCACGAAAATACCGACGATGATAAAAGTACTTTTCGTTGACTAATTATATCAAGCGATGCGAAGGATTATTTTTCGGAAAAAAGAATTCGCGAAATAAACGGAATTCCTAAGAAAATAGATTTGGGAGGGTTTGTCTCAAATGTTGAAGCTGTCTGGGACTCCGCACGCGTGTCTCGATCTCGACTCAATTTCGAGTCGAGGTTCCTAAATAAAGCCTTAAATCATAAATGCTCGACCTCGCCAGAGAGTTGAAACTTCTGGGGCCCATCTTCTTGTCACGCCACTTTGCAACAACCATTCTACTAAAAATATCATCTGATTTTTTTTTATCTTCTCAAACGGATGAAAAAAAGCACTTTGGTTGATACGAGAACTAGAGAAATTCATCTAGCCGAAAAATCACGCATCGGGCGCCCGAAAAATCAAATCCGAGATGCGTTCGAGACGCATAGGGCTCCAAGTTCGGGATCTCAAAATCCGACCCGTTTCTCAACATGGAACATACGTCGGTCCGTTTGCGATTTGACCGGACCGAGGAATCCAATTCCTTCGGAACCAAAATTCGTTTCCGTACTCGCCGTGGAGGGGGGGATCTGAGCATTCCCCTAGAGGCATCCTTGGCTTTGAGCTACTGGACAATCGCGTGCTCTAAAGTTGCGTTCGTTCGTTTGAATTGATACGATTAAAAAGTTCGAGACTAAATTGGCCACGAGTGTAATAAGTTTAGGACCTCTTGGTAATTTTCCCGAAACCCATACATGCTCAAGTACAAATAATTCGGTGATGGATCCGTCCGAACCAAAATTCGTTTCCACAGTGGGGGAGGGGGAAGGGTGGGGGGGGGGGGGGTCCGGGCAGATTTCTCCGGACCGCAGAAGAAGAACTAGCTCCCGACCCGAGCATTCCCTTAAGAGGGCATCCTCGGCTTCGATCGATCGGGGCGATCGCTTGCCTCGGGAGATCGATCGGGGCGTCCGAGGAAGAGCCTCGGACACTCCTTTATTTACGGGGAAGGAAGGGAGAAAAAAGGGGAGAAAGGAAAGCTGAGGAGTCGAGAATGATCGGCTGGTAGGTCCCTGTTTGGTTGGGGATTCCTCGCGTGTGTTTTCGCGAGCTGAGAGGATTGGGAGTCACATGCGGTGTGGGGGGGCGGGGGGCGGGGGGGAATTCGTCCGTCTTTTTCCACGATCCCACACAGCCGGTGGCACATGGCTATTGCCCTCCTCCTCCTGCCCACGCGAATCTCTTGTTTTTTCTTTCGTTTGGCCCATCAACTTCATCTCGCTAAAAAGAAGAAGCGCCTCGTCCGATCCGATCCGATTCGATCCGCCTCCTTACGAGAGTTATAGGATTTTAATTGGTGGGATTTTTCTCCCTTTTTGTTTTCCATGTCGCGGGACCCACTCAAGTTAGGAAAATCTTTTATTTTATTTTTATATGATATGGTTGGTCCACCTATATATCTATAGATTATTTCGTGCGCAATTCCTTTGATCCCAATTCCAGCCCGCGCAAGCCCTTCCCTCTTTCGACCTTTCGAGAGTCACATTAAAATGTGATTGAGATTTGATTTGATGCGTACGTACACGCAATCACTTTCACCCGTGTATCAGCTAAATTAGCTGTTTTCTTGTCCCCTTATCGTGCCCGAAGAAGTTTTGAGATTAAAAATTTTCTTCTGTTTTGTGAAAAAATTTCTCGCGGAAAAACGTTTTCCCCATTTTCCGGAGATTGAGGATCACTTAAGAAAATGGGCCGACGGAGAAATCTACTCATAGTCAGCGAAAAATCTATGCTCAAATCTAAACATATATTTCCGTTTTTGAAAATTGAAAATCACCTTCGGTAATATGACTAGGCAACGACGTTTGGGCACAGGATCGCCGACACCCTACCATGGTCCGCGGCCGGGCCCTAATCTACGGAGGCCAAGCTCGGGACCCCGTGTCTGTGCCTAGGTCGCCGGTAGCCACGACGTGGTACTTGGCTCCTAAGCCCAAGTCATTGGTTTGCGGGACTAGTTCCTTGGCGGTTAAGCCCTAAGTCCACAAAAGCTTGGCCTCGGTCTCTCGAGGCCAGGTCCAAAACCCCCGACAACAGTGCTCGTGTACCCAGCTTCGAGTCCAAGTCACCGGCACCTTGGCCCGAGTCCATCAAGGCCGGGTCGGGTCCCTCGTGCCCGTGCCCGTGCCCGGGTTCTTCATAGATGGGCCCGAGAAACATTGATTATCAAAACGTATACATGCACGTTGCATTGCTGAGCATTACTGAAATCTGGCAGCTGATTATCAAAATGTATAGATCGCATCACTATGTTGCGTGCGCCTTGTCCCTACAGAGCTACGAAGGACCGTGCGTCGTGGGACACCGCGCCCCATTCGAAATTATGGTAAGCACATTGATACCATTCACGGTCCATACGAAGTGACCGCTCCTCGCTGGTTCGCGCATTAATTAGACGCTCGGGCCTTCCGCCTCAAAAAAAAAAAAAGGAAAAAACCGCGAGCATTCCCGCATTCGATCCACAAGAATCAGCCCGATTCCATTGATGTTCGACGCGAATCAGTCGGTCGCCAATTGGTGCCGAACAACCCGACGGTACCGAAAGGAGCCGATCAATCTCGCCCCGTAGCCTGGATCGGGGTCGACGCTCTATTCGACCCGAATCGACAGAAGGGTCTCGGGTTTCGAACACTGACCAGATAAGCACGAACATGGACCGATAGATGGATATGGCCTGCGCCCCGAAAAAAAAAAACACAGAAAATCCAAGCAGGAGGTGGTGGGGACTAGGGAGGGTCGCTAAACGATGCATTTTCGGGGGATTCACATGCACATCCCCCTTCCTTTGCTTCCGATTAAGGTAAGCTCAAAATCTAATTTCCGATCAATCTCTCGCGTCACTGTCGTCTTCCCCTTTGGAAAAAGCCGACTTTCTCCTCTCCTTTTCTCCATTTCTTTTTCCTCGGCGCGCTTTTGCTTCTCGCTGAAGTGACGCGACAACGCCTGGTGGTTGGTTAGATGGAGCCTCGATGAGTCAACAGTTTGCCCTCAAATGAACGACCATGAATTTTGGAGGGACGGTACGAGCTGGGTTCGTGCAACGTTGATGGAGGGGGAGTGGTCCCGCGCCGTATGATCCCCTTAAAAGATCGATCGACCCACCGACCGACCGATGTCGAAGTTCACGAACCGTTCCTATTCGTTTCTCCGTTACATAAAGAGTACAAGAGGCGAGGCCATTCAAGCGATTTTGCGTTTAATCAGGCCGAAATTCTCGGTGTGTCAGGGGGCTAAAAGGAAATCCGATCGATGCCACGTGCTTCGGCCGGCACGCGAGTTTACGGAGCCTCCGACGGCCACGTGGGTCGAATAAGTGACGCATGTGTGGGTTAAGTGCACGGCTCAGGTCCCATATCGATACCGCCAAATGCGAACAATCCTGTATTTTGGGATTGTAGCAAACGTTTCTCCTTGATTTCATTTTAGCGATGGAACCACAAAACCGGAGTGGCTTCGAGTAATATTTACGTGTTTGCGAAATATTTTTGGGTGAAACGGTGATTCGAGTAATATTTATTGGGCATGGGCATCTCTAAGGATCGGAACTTCCGATCAATTCTTCCTAATAATCGTCAAAAAAATCTTGAAATTTACACCACGACAGCCAATTCAGTCATAAATTTTTCAATTTTAATTAATTTTCGTCATAAACCTTTTAACGATTTGACAATATAATCATTCGAGCCGATTTTGATCAGAAATCTCTGACGTGGACGTCGATCGTCCTACGCAGCACGGGGCCGTAACGATACGAATAATTTTTGTAATTTTTTAAATTCGGACGATCCGGCCTTTCACGCGAGTTCTCAAAGCCCCCGATGGCCACGGGGGACGGAGCTTTCGGATTTTCCGGACGAGGCAAATGTCAATGACAAAAACAAAAGCGAAAAAACCAAAAACAAAGGAAGAAATGATTGGACCAAAGGCACGAAAGGCGGCGTCTTCCATTCGAGCGCGACCGATTTGGTACCATTCGAAGCTTTCAACTCGCCCACTACGTACGCTCGTATGTTTTACGTAGTGCGTAATCTTTGCTGTGCCCGAACCGCAAGAGATTTTTCATGTCGGCTTCGACTTTTTACGTCGATGATTTCCAGACAATTTGCCGACGCGGTCCTTTTGGCCAAATTGGCCGTCGCACCCTAGGTCCGTGGCATTCTGGACAATTCTCCTCCGTCGTATGACGCGGTGACGGTGTTGCCGAAGGAAATCCAAGAAGAAGCTCGTCCCGTGAACGGGACCATTACATTTTGGTTAAATAGTTTTGTAAGCGCTTAAAACATAGGATTGCATCCCGCTACATATTTGATTGGGTTCATATCACGAAAAACCCAAAACTGGTACAACCGTGATAAATTTATCCCAAACTAATTTTTTGATCACGAAAAATCTCAAACTGGCACGCATGTGATATATTTACTCAAAACTAATTTTTGGACAATTAAAAATCCAAAACTGGTATATTTGTGATAAATTTACCTTCTGTTAATCGAATTAATACTACGAAAAATCACAAACTTGTATATCTGTGACAAACGGAGAGTAAAATCCTAAATTCATATCATCAAACTCAGAAATTTGATGGAAAAATACAATGAAAATTAACATAGGGTAAAATTATCACGGATGTATCGATTTGAGATTTTTTTTTGTCAAAAAATTAATCCGAGGTAAATTTATTATATGTGTACTAATTTGAGATTTTTCGTGGTATTAACTCGATGTGATTTGAAATCGGATCAGATTGCAGAGGATGCACATCTCGTGATTCTATAGCGATGGGTTTTTCTAATGTTGCCGCCGAAATCATCAGTCAAATGATGGAAACCACGCCCGAAGCCAAAACCCGCACAAATTCTTGAAACGGAAGAAGGAGCTAAAGATGGATACGTAAAAAGCAAGAACGCCAAGAGTATCGACTTTCACACCAAGAAAAGAGCAACCTTCAATTCAAGAACATGCCTCCCTTATCGCCTTATCGGGTCGATTGGCCTTTGCTGTTGCGAAAAGCGAAAAAATAAAAATGAAATAATAAATTAATATCACCGGAAATCGTAAATCGATATGGCCATGCCACATTTATCCCGAACCGATCATCGTGTCCCGGGAAAATTCCAAGCCGGTACGTTCGTGACAAATCTACAAAATATTAGGATAAAATTGGAGTGAAAAACTAGAGATCAGGGAGCTCTCGAGGCAAAACCGGCAAATTTTTCGGTGTTCTCCCGATTCATTTTGTTCAGACGTGGCTTCTCCAAAACGACGTTGTTTAGGAGATTCGTCCGCGTTGAACGTGGAAGTTGGGCGTTCTTAAGCGATGGGAGATTAGATTAGATGCCAACGGTGGTTGCTATGTCATTCGGGACGTACCATAATGATTTTTTTTTTATTTATTAAAAAAAAATCAACAGCAAAAGGTAGCTTCTTTTCGCTCGTAAAAAATTTGTCCACGGCGCAGAAACTTTTGCTAACGCCGCGACCCTTTTCTTGTTCCAACCGCTCGACCTTTTTCCTTTTTCTTCTTTTTTTTCTTTTCTCGTTTGATTATCATTACTAGTTAATTAATCGTGAAAATTACGTCATTCGTGAGCTTGATTCGGGCCTTTCCGGTGGGTCCGATTTGGCTTTGGAATGGCATGATTCGGACGTTTAGCCACATATCTTATATTGCGCTTGGGCAGCGGTTAATCATACGGAAAGCGTATTTATTCCGGATAAATCTTCGTAATATAAAAAAAAAGGCTTTTCGGGGAATCGTTTTTTCAAAGAAAATGTTTTTTTTTTCCGTTTTGGAATAGAGAATAATATTAAGCATGCATATTTTATTTATCAGAAGATCGCTTATTCTGTCTGAAATAGCTAATGATTGCTAAAATTGAGCGAATAATATGGATACAATTAATTTGCAATCATGGTCCTCGAGATCAGATCCAAGTCTCCACTCATGAAGGATAAGATCATCGTCTTTGCATGTGCGCGCAAATAATGTTTGTCTTCTCCGTTTATTATAGTGATTAGGAAAAGAGCATATGCCCATGCGGTTTCCGAGAAAAAAAAGAGTTTTAAATTTTCGCGGAAAAGCGGTAATTGTTTATAAATTTTAAAAAAAAATTGGCTTAGGAAAGAATTAAATGAGGGCGACTTGCATTCAATTTGAGAAAAGTAGGGTATTTTCAATGGGGCAATAAGTTGACAATTATATGGATTATTGAAAATTGCAGTCTTGTCTATTTATGGGTATTGCTGTGTTGTTGTAATATTTCTGAACAAAATGTATGGGCATTTTAATGGCATTTTAGGAATGGAGGATTTGAAATTGAAATCCTCATTTGGTTCGAATTATATATATATATATATATAACAATTATGATAATGTATTTTTTTACTCTGACAAAACAATATGCTCATTTTTAAATTTTTTATTTGGATTCGATACTATGTCGGTCTTTTGAGTACTAGCAAATGTCCACAAGTTGCATGGGTACGATTGACATTTGAAAGATTACCATTGACATTTGAAAGATTAAATTTGTTATGAAATATTGGGGTAGTTAAATAATAGAAAAAATAATTGATGAAAGTACATTATATAAAGAAATTGTATTTATGGAAAAAGAGTCATTATGACATTGAAACCTTTCTACGAAAGCGGTTGTAATCATAACGTTTTTAAGGTAGCGAAATTCTCTCAGGTAAGTTTTGATTTGCACGACGATTTGGGCATTGTCTTCAAGATAGTAAGCATGATTCCAGGTTCTACCCTGAAATCTAAGAGCCTGATCAATAGGAACTTACGGGTTTCAGGTTTCAAGGTATGCAGGGTAGGTTATAGGTTCTAAAAATTAGAGAATTTGTTTCAACGGGTAGATTCTAGGTTTCAGGTAGGTGGAACCTAAACCTATTTTCTCGTGATCCTGCGATATTTCATGAAATTAGATAATGAGTGTATGATCTAGAACCACTAGTTTAAGCTTTCATTTTATGACTTGTTAATGTTTCATATTTTTCGCGTGTTTAAATATAATCTGTGGTTAGTGGATCATAACAATAAACTGTTGTTATTAAAGGTAATGATTCACTACAGTTGTTCAATTAATAATACATGTGAAACCCGAGTAGACTCTGGAACTGATCCTCAAACCCGTGATAGGGTAGGTTTCAAGTTCCAAAAAACGAGGAACCTATTATCATGAGTGGAATCTATACGGAACATGAAACTGCTCACTCTTAGTATCGATTCATGCAATGACTTCTCATTTTAGTTATATTTATTTGAACCGTAATATTAGGAAAACTAGTCTTTTGTATTTTTCTTTGATGAATGACAAGATTGTTCAATATTGCTGCGTTCAATTTTGTTTTGTTTAACTATAAATGCAATAAACAAAAAAAGAACCTGTTAGACTCTGGAACCTAGCTTGGAACATGTGACGGGGCAAGTTCTAGGTTCGATGTTCCGACGGGTAGGTTCTAGCTTCCAAAAAATAAAGAACATATATATGAGGGTAGGTTCCAAGTTCCATATGGAACTTATAGAGAACCTGGAACCGCTCAACCCTATTGTCTTGGAGGGAGACTTTGAGAAATACACGTATATGTGAAGATATGGACTATATGCACTTGGATAGAAAGACTGCTTTACTATTCCCTAAAATTGGTTCGAGCCACTCTCTCGTGTGCCAAAACTGATTATTATATTTGCTTTATACGATAGCATATATAAAAAAATCTCATCTCAGAGCAAAATATGCAAAGTTTTACGCCCGATTTTGTCGCTGGATTGATACGGAATAATAACAATTATAGAAAGATTAATTTATAAAAATAGTTAATACCACGAAAAATGCCAAAGTGGTATGTCAATGACAAATTTACTTTCCGTTAGTTTCCGTAAAATTTGATTAATACTACAGAAAATCACAAAATAATACACTTATGACAGACGGAGGGTATAACATAAATTGGTGCACGTGTCATTTAACAAAATAATTTGATAGTAAAATTTAATAAAAATAAAATGTGGGTAAATTTGTTACGAATGTACCGGTTTACGATTTTTGGCGATCAAAAAATTAATTCAAAGTAAATTTACCACATATATCATAGTTTTGGATTTTTCGTGATATTAATCTTTATAAAAAAATTGGAGCGATAAATATTTATACGGCGCTGACGTTGAACATGATCAATTTATTTCCGTTGACTATGTATTATTTAACTTTTTCCTTATAAAACTGTACAGGGGGAGCCTAGATTTTTGGCGTCATAAATACGATGGCAGTCAAGATCACGAGGTAGGAGAGGGAGGGAGGGAGGAAGAAGAAGAAGAAGCCCACCATTGTTGTCAGAGAAACTGCTTCTTCCTTCCTTCCTTCCTCCTTCCTTCCTCACCACCATTTACTGCGCGCACAGATCTTGATGCTGCTGCAGTCACCGGATCCACCACCACCTCCCTCTCTCTCTCTCTCTCTCAATCATACATGACGTAAAGCTTAAACAACCGACGGAAAGAAACAATATCCGCGGCCACTTTACTGCCCGTCTGTCCCTCCCTTCGCATCTACTGCACTCCTCGCCGCCTTCCCCCACCTTCTCTCTCTAGATCCCTCCTCGGTCCTCGCTCCCCTCCCCCCCATGAGCCGCATTTGCCATTCCCGCGCCCCCGCCGCCGCGGCCGCCTCGCGCTGAGGAGCCGGCCGGAGCCCCGGAGGCCGGGGAGGGAGCGAGCGCGCGCGCGCGCGCTCGAGATGAGCCGGAGCGGCAGGGAGTATCTGTTCGGTGGGAGGACCGGCCCCGCGGGGCCGCTGAGCAGCCGCCAACACCACCACCGGCGGGGGCACAGCGTGACCGGCGTGTCCGCCGCCCCCTCCCGCGACGCCGACGAGAGCCTGGATCTCTTCTCCAAGAACCGCCGGAGCGTCTCCGTCGCGTCCTCCGACGAATCGTCCGACGGTAAAGGACCGCCCCAGCCCCGCCGCCGCCCCCCCTTCGATCGCCGACGCGTCGTTTTTTTTAAATTTAGTTTTTAATCCGATTAGGGAGGGCAGCCCCGTCATTTCGTCGGATCGCCATTCAGTTTTCTCCGGGAGGATTTCGGTTTGTCTGCTTCCGGCTCGGTTGTTTGCATCTTCCCGGAGGGAGAAGATCTTTTGGGAGGGGGGGGGGATCGAAAACGATGTTTTCCTTGGATTGCGCATTAAATGGAAGCTTGTCTTTCGGCCAGGATACACGAAACGATCTCGTTTTCGGGAAAAAGTTAAATCAGTCCTTGCGTTTTTTTTTTCCTCTTGCTCTGCAACAGGTAAAGTTGGAATTGCTTCTGCTTGTAATGATGACGGTTCATGGCCACTCGGCAATGATCATCTTCTCGCTTCGTCGACTCAGAAATTTTTTTTTTTCCCAATCCCCCATTTTCTCGTTTCTCGATGCTGCTGCAATTTTGAAGTTTGGAGTTTAGTGTGCATCTAACGTGCTGCATCGTTCACGGGTTCTTTTTCTTTTCTTGAATGGGGGTATGTTGGTGGTGGGATAAGGATCCTGAGCTGTTTTTCTGATTCAGTAATTTGATCCCCAACAGCTTCTTCGATAAAACTGGGAAGGCTTTCCGTCGGATCGGCGAAAGTGGCGCCGCGGGGCGGGCTTGATGATTTGCTTTCGTCTACAGACGGAGGGAAGCACGATTACGACTGGTTAATTTCTTGCAATGATCCCACATCAATGCAGTACTAAACTTTGCAACTGTGCTCTTTTTCTGATTATTTCTTTCTATTCCCCCGCATTTTTGGATTTCCTTTCTGTTGTTAAACTTTGGCTGTGCTGACATTCTGCTGAAGTAGATTTGCGAATGTCACAATTATATGCAGAAGTTTGGTTATCTGCTAGAGATGTTTGGTTGTTCAACTACTAGATTTGTTCATGTCTATTCAAATCTGGGATAATAAAGTAGGGATAGGTTTCTGTATGGACAGGATTCAGTGGTGTTTTCTTATGTTGACTATGGGAGCGACATGATATGGGTCGAGCACGATAAGGACTCTTATCTTTCAAATTCTTGAACAGGACGGTTCATGTACTCATCAAGCATAGGCTTTGCAACAGAGGAAATTGGATTTGTGTGATCTGTGATCTATAACTTTAAGTTTCTAACTGCTATGAATTGAGACCTCGGCATCTATCTGAAAGCATTTTGAGGTACTCTCTGCACATTGGCTTAGGACTTGGACTTTGCCTATTAACAGGATGAGGCGTCCTTGCTCCTTTTAATAGAGACTCCACTCTGACCAAAAGAATAGAGACTCCGCAGGTAGTGTTCTGGGATTCTAGCTCAAACAAGGAAAAAAGGCGAAAAGAGGACTAGTCATCTTTGATCAATTATAGAATGTTGTATCTGAGATTCATGATAGCTAAGCTAACTAAACATTGGTTTAGCAACTCTTCAATGGTTTCCTGCCAGATCTAGATTTCCGAGTACCTATTTTATTTTTCTGTAGCTTTTGGTATGAGACTTTTAGATTGTTTTCATTCCTCTTTTTTCTGAACTTTCTGATATGGAAAAATGTTATCAGGCTTCTCACTCCTCCGGGGACTCCTCTGTTTCCTTCATCGGACAGAGGAAGTGAGTCTCAATCAAACATAGCGGTGTCGAGAAGCAGTTCCATGGTCCGATCAACCTCTACAACTAAGGTCTCCAGGGTATGTGCATCTTCTCTAACTTTTAGTAAATATTATTCCCCATCCAGAATTTAAACCCTTTTACACTTTGCAGCGTGTTTGCTTCTCTTAATCTGGTTCACGTGGTAATTTGAAGAAATTAGGCACAGGCTCTCTCACATTGATTTACTTCTGCTGCCAAGTCTTAAAAGAGTTAATTATCGCCTGCTTTGGGTGTTTTGGTTTTCCGTGCAGCCTAAGCTTGAACAATATTGCTAGCAGTAATCAGTCTGCATCGTGTGTATCTCTTGTTGCAGTTATCTGTTTCACAGTCGGAGACCAATCATTCCTCCAGACCTACCAGAAGCAGTTCGGTGACTCGCCCTTCTGTCTCTACTTCTCAATATAGCACCTATTCTTCTAATAGATCATCATCAAATCTGAACACCAGCTCAGCCTCAGTCTCATCCTACACTAGACCATCTTCCCCGATTACCCGCTCTTCCTCTGCGGCCAGACCTTCCACCCCATCTGCCCGTGCAACTGCATCACGATCCTCAACTCCTTCAAGAATTCGTCCGGTCTCCACAAGCTCCTCTATTGAAAAACCTCGACCATCACAAAACTCGAGGCCTTCCACTCCAAGTTCAAGGCCACAGATTGCAGCAAATATAAGTTCCACCACTGCTCGATCTAATTCTCGTCCATCTACCCCCACTCGTAGGAACTCTGCACCTTCCCTATCCCCGTCAGCAGGCACTCCAATATCTAGTGGGCGAGTGCTTTCAAATGGTCGCAACGGAGCCCCTGCATCAAGACCAAGCTCCCCAAGCCCACGAATTCGACCTCCCCAACAACCTATTTTCCCCCCCGATTTTCCTCTGGAAACGCCACCTAACCTTAGAACTACCTTACCAGACCGGCCGCTTTCTGCTGGTAGGTCCCGTCCTGGTGCCGCTGTCACTGTTAAGGGGAACTCAGACATCTCAGGGCCAGTAAGCGCGACAAGACGACAACCATCACCTGTTACTACCAGGGGAAGAGTCGCGACTGCAGAGTCCACCGGAAGAGGTCGAGTCCATGCTAATGTGACTGATGCGCTCGAGCCCCGTAGATCCCCTAATTCACCAGAATTGGGAATGAGAAAGCCTGTGAAAAGTGTGATGTCTCTTAGTGAGAGCACTGGATTTGGAAGGACTATCTCCAAGAAATCACTAGATATGGCTATCAGGCATATGGTATGTCTATCCTCATCATATCAAGATATGGTAATTTTGATGCACAGTCACATTACTTTTGAGATGTCAGTTTGCAAGCTTCACAAATATATTTTAATTTCTACAGTGAAGTTTAGTTTAGGTGTATCAAGTTTCTTTCCTTACATGGTTGATTGGAATTGTGACTAACAGCTAGAGCTGTTCTCCAGTCGTGATTTGATTTCTATTGAATTAAGCAATAAGGCCGTTCACTCTTTATTTGTTTTATCTATTCTGACGGCGCAAAAGTCATATGGCTAATGTAGGAGTACTTGGTTGAAACTGTGGTAGTTGAAAGAAACTTTATTATAGGGGACGGATGGCAGTACGTCAGTTTGCAAGCTTCACAAGTAAATTTTAATTTCTACAGTGAAGTTTAGTTTAGGTATATCAAGTTTCTTTCCTTCCGTGGTTGATTGGAATTGTGACTAGTAGGTAGGGCTGTTCTCCAGTCGTGATTTGATTTCTCTTGAATTAGACAAAAGGCCCTTCACTCTTTAGCATCATTGATGGGATCAGTTATAGAGATATTGCCAACAGGGTTTATAGCTAATTCAGATGCGGCAGTCGATCAACAGCTACAGTCTCGTTCATCCTCGTCATTGAGGTCTCATATATTATTTTTAATGTGACCCGTCCCATATCATAAAGTTTCTTTCAACTGCCACAGTTTCAACCAAGTACTCCTGCATTAATGATATGACTTTTACGCCGTCAGAATAGATAAATAATTAGTCTTTGCTTTTGTTCTATTGGTGTAGAACTCGCTTTCCTTAAAAGATTGCTAGTCTTCTTCTTCTGTAACTTCCAATCGAAGCAATTTGGGATTCATAAGAAATCTTTCTATTGACTTGGCAAGAACAGAGGGCTGGCCTGTCAATAGTTTACAGAAAGTGAACTTTCTAACTTTCTGACTTCATATATACAAACAGGATATAAGAAATGGAGCAGGAGGTAGCCGTGCACTTTCAGGCACCACCCTTTTCCCTCAGAGTATTCGATCTTCTGCTTCGAAAAACCAATCAGCTCGCACTTTGAGTGCACCACCATCCGTCAACGGCAATGGCAACCAGCACTGCATGAACGACGTAGTCTTTTTGGAGAATGGCAGCAGAATGAGAACTCCAGCAGTTGGTGGAGAGGTGGGCAATGGAAGGTACTCCGCCAAATTGACAGAAGTCGATATCTATGAGAGCTCGCGCTACGATGCGATGCTGCTCAAAGAGGATTTGAAGAACACAAACTGGCTCCACAGCTTCGACGATAAATCCGATCAGGGATTGATCTTTGATAATGGGTTCGAGTCTCTGCCCGAACCATTCGCTCCCTTATAGCGACCGAGAGATGCGGCCTTCCTTCCTTACTACTCCCGTTATTTATTGGTTGGAGTATGGTTTATATCTTAGCCCTAAAGAAAAGCAGCACATTGACAGAGAAACAGGGGAAGTGCTCAAGTGTCCTCAAGGAGATATCAACTTGATGCGGGTCTTTCTGTTTTGCGGCCATTCCTCATGGAGAAATCGATGTTGTTCCCTTTCTTTCTATAGCATCCTACAGTTTTCTTGGATTGGGCAATGTAGGAGCAGCAACGCCCTATTGATGGATGATACGGGGAAGTACGTCTTCTATTTTTTTTGTTTCTTCTTTGGGATAAGCGAAGAACTTGGCTTGATGGATGTGTTAATGTAAATCATAGTTCAATTATCTAAGCATTTCTCGCGCGTCTTATTGAATGAAATAGAGGGGTGTGCACTGGCCAAAAGCAAATTAAGTAGAGCTAGGGGTTTTAGTCAATTGGCTTCTTGGTTATACAAGCACAAAGACTTATCATGACGATCTTGAGGATGTGAATGTTTTCATGGGCGATATGATGTAAAACTTGGATCGGGTTCGGCGGAACTATTTTTATTAAAGGTAATCTAAGAATTTCTTATTTCTTACAAACTGTGGTTTTTACTTTCCTCTGAAATAATCTAACGTGAGTCTTGAAAGCGAAAACGGTGTAATTTGGTTTTCAACCGTCATTTTGCGATTCGGATTAAAACGTGAAAAGTTCAAAGTAAGCTATGCTTTAGTTTTAGAAACCGACAAACTTATTCCGGAAAAACACCCACGTGGTCAAAACTGGACAGATAATTAGATTGGGATTTAATTTTCATCTTTGAAATATAAATTCTCTCAAACTGTTTGAATAATAAATAGGCAATGCATAAGTCATCATAAAAAGAAATTTCTAATCTTCAATATGCCTTTTGTGATTGAAAATACGGGACCATAAATTAAAATTAGTAACCTTCTCTAGGCATGGCGATAACAAGATGCAAGATAATATGATATCTTGTTGGGCGCACGAGGCATTTTATTGTGAAAATGATAAGAGAAATAATAGAAATAAAGTCGGTTTTGTTGACGAGCTCGATATAATAAGAAGCTATACACTTAGGCTCCGTTCGTTTCAGGAAAAATATTTTTTCAGAAAACATTTTTCGCGTTTTCCAATGTTTAGAGGCGGAAAACATTTTCCTACCCCACCCACAAATCCTTCATTGTTTTGAGGAAAATGATTTCCTCTTTTCACAATGAGGAAATCATTTTCCTCCAAAGTGAAGGCAAAATTGCCTATGGGAGGAAAAATATTTTTCGTGGGAGAGAAAGTTGATCGCCGGTTACCGCCATCGGCCGCCGGTCGCCGGTCGCCGGCCGCCACCAGTCGCCGGACGCCGCCAGATCAGCGGTCGCCGAATACCAAAAAATATTTTCTAAAACTTTTTCAAATTTTAGCTGAACACCAGAAAATTGTGTTCCAGGAAAACATTTTTCGGGAAAATGGCTTCTGGAAAAATATTTTCCAAAAGGAGAATATTTTCCGGCAAACGAACGGAGCCTAAAGAGAGAGAAGAAGGATATTTTGGCCAATTAAATTAAAAAAAAGGGATTGTCTTAATCAAAATAGGAGTGAAAATAGCGTCGCCCTTTACTATAAATGATATTTCGTATTAGATCCATGCATTCATATTTTGGCTTTTGCCATGCTTAACTCTGCGAAATGAATGAAATACATCGTGATCCTTTTTTTTTTTTAGTTTGGTCGAGAAAATATTTTGTGAGTTTTTTTTAAACCGGCGAAATTTCAACGTCAAAGTGGGAACGGGTGCTGGAAAGGCCTGCGGGAATCCTTCTCCCGGACAAACAAGGAACGTCAGTGGGGCCGGTCGCATGATGCTCATAAGGGAAAGTTGGCGAGCTCCAAAACCAAAACTTGGAATCGACGCTATCTTGGGTTCGCATCCGTGTGCTCCAAAGCCTTGGGTTTTTTTTCATCTGCAGAAGAAATTTCACTTCTTGCCCGAATTACATCGCAATTCCCGCAAAGAGAAGCGAACCCATTTGGTCGCTTCCTTCGAAGTTCACGTCTTCCTACTTGAGCGAGCCCAGTCTTTCTGAAATTTGTCCCATCGTCTGGCCAGGTTTGGAAATCTAAGCGTTCCGCGAGTTTGCGACCGCCCCGCGCGCTTTCGAGATCCAGCACTTCGGCAATTCCGATGCTGCTCTGCGCGTAGACCGGTTCGTCGCAGAACAATCCCCCTCCCCCGCGGTTCTTGGTTGGTTTCTTCTGCTGAGCGAATAAAGGTTATTTTAGTCATTGTCACTTTGTTAGGTGGGTCAGTTGTACGTGCTTGCCAAGTCTAAATTGAATTCTTCGTTTCTTGTTTTGAGTTCATATGGTGTCGAGTGACTCGTGGAAATTTCGAGTCTTGAAGTGTGAATTTTCATCAATTGTTGTGTGGCGTTCAGCATTTTGACTGCTTGAACGAGCCGAAGCAGGAGGTAATTGTTTTCGTATTCGTGTTCTTGATGGAAGCAAATATGTTTGATACTGTTATCGAGCTCGTTTATTGCGTTCTTAATCTGCATTTTTGTTTCCACAGATTTTTATGGGTTTTTTTTTTTTGGTAAGGGATTTTTATGGGTTTTGTGTCCTGCTTTCTTAGCTGAAATCAGAGAAAGAAGTTTGTCAGATCTTGAAATAGAATTATCGGTGACTTGTTTGGAAAGGATTCAGGAATGGACATACTGTCCAGAAAAGATAAGATTTTTAATGCTCAACAACATTTATGTTCCCCAACATCGTCTGTTCATTAAAAAAAGGAGTGCGGGGGCAGTTTTTGGAATAATACTTGATAGAACTTTGAAAAATCAGGACTTGATCGGCCCCTCCAATCAGCAGTTTTATGAGTGTCGGAATGGTTTCGTCATTTGTAAAGCTGAGTATTCAGTTTCCGTTTCAAGCATGATTGCCTCGTGACATTCGATAATATATGTTTCCAGGACTTTGATAATGTGAGCACAGACTAGGAATTATGAAACTTTTTCAATGTTCGGTCTTAGAGGTTTCTCTAGGCATTGATTGAGCTAACTCTTTCTTTGAATTTTTTTTGTGAAACCTGGTTCCATGTTTGTTCCACAAGAATCACCCAAGTAGCTTAATGGATGCTTGAGAAAGTGCTATACTCTTTGGGTGCCACGACGAATTCGTGCCCTCTCACTACCTCTCAGCTCAATCGTACTCCTTGGCACTTGCTTTAATTGGTCTAGAATGCTCTAGTTTGTCTGCCAATTTATTGGTGTCTAATTCATTGCCGTCGTACCATAGTCAATCTTGTTGGTTTAATATGTAGCCTTGGATTTGATGAGTATCTTTTCAGGTTTGCTGCTGCTTTGTTTCTCAAGGTCCTTGTGTGTCTAAGTATTGCAACTCCATTCCAGAAACCTCGTCATGGGACAGTGTTGCCCTAAGGTATATTATTATATGGGAATGTGAGCTAAACAATTGATGGAATGGAATCTAATTCAACCACAAGTGTTGCTCTTGAAGCTGGAAAATTTTTAGCCTACATTTAAGCTGCTTATCACTTCTCTCATATGATACATTAGCATTCAAGTGAGAAGAAACCTTTTCTTTGTAGTTATCTTACTCTATCACATCACACATGTGATTGTATTGAATAGCAGTCAAATTTATGTATAGTTGCTAAGTAAGAACAAATCGAGGTTATATGCATTTGCCTGCATAATCTGCTGAGGTATGCGCTTAGTTTAAAAGTCCATGGTCATTAGGTGCTTTCTTGGTGCACCTATGGAAGGCTGCCTGTTAAGCATCTACTGATCAACGCCATATACCAAATTTTGTCAAAAAAATGGCATATAGAAAATACATGTCCTGGCTTTTGCTACATGAGTGCTTGCATTCATGTTTGGATATCTTTCCCCTCGATGAACCTCGCATCAGCACGCTGGAAGATGGGGGAAGGCGTGGTTGCGAGGAGTCAAGCTCCTGGCCTGTATCAAGTTTCTGTGAATTTATTGACTCATGAAACTAACATCCGAGAAACTTCCCTGCTGCAAAATTAGTTTCGGTTTCAATACGCCATTCAATCCATCAAAGTAAACTATTTTATCTATCACCTTGCTTTTGAATGCATGGATATGAGTCTTCCAATGGAAATAATGGATACATAGTCCTTGTGATGGACTTATATTGCTTGCAAAAGACAGCTGATAACTGTCGCTTTCTAACTGAGCATATGTCAAAAGCCTGAGGTGAAGAGAATGTACTATGGACAATTTCAGCAGATACCAGATGTCAAGACACATGATCTTTGGAAGGATTCGCTGTTAATTGAAAGACTTTGTTGAATGATCATTATGGCCTTTCAATTTCATGGAAAAATTTTGTCCTAAGCCAATGGTTGAATAGGTAATTCATTAAATCTCACTGCGATCAAGATCCTAGTTATGCAATGCGGACTTTAGCTCTAAGAACCACATTGAGAGGGAAGAGTGGTCTGTGGGTTGTGCTGAATGGTTGACAACAGGGCATTTACTGATCATCAATAGCCTTGTGTAATACTAGTTTTACCATAGCCACACACAATAAAGGTGCATTTATGATGTCATAACCTAATCCGGACTTGTATCTTGCTCATTTCTGAAGCTCTTATCATGTGCACAGTTCTGGCAGTATCAAAAGGACGAAGGAGATTCTGATCACCATGTTGAATTTGCTGGTGGGAATGTACACCTCATTACTACCAAAGAAAGCTGGGACCAGAAGCTGTCAGAAGCAAATAGAGACGGCAAGATTGTAAGTACTCTGCAGCTGCTTTTAGAAGTGCATAATGAGCAAAATTAGCACAATGCTAATTAGTTTGATTTTTTATGAGGTACGTTGGGAAAAGATTTTGTATGAGCAATTGTCAAGCATCAGATCAGCAGATCATTTTTTTGGGTTGTGAATTCAACTTACAATTATTTGTATTAGGTCCAGCATGCCTAATAATGTCTTTCAGCATTTTCTCTTTTAGTTGAATATGCTCAAATAAGATGTTCTTTACTGCAATAGTTAGGCCAAAATTTTATGAACCATCTCAGAGCTGTGCTTCTTGCATAAGAATACCATGGGAGACTCGATTGGATTAATTAGAATATTATTGAATTTGCATTGGTTTCGTATTTAATTGGATCACTGTGCAGGTGCTTGCAAATTTCAGTGCAACCTGGTGTGGTCCTTGTAAGCTGATGGCACCGTTCTATTCGGAACTGTCCGAGAAACATACTTCTATCATGTTTCTGGTGGTTGATGTGGATGAGCTAACTGTAAGCAATTGAACTTACTTATTTGCCTTGATCCTTAATTCCAACCGCTTAGCCTAAACAACAACCACATGCTCACGCAGTCATTTTCTAAGTTTTCTTCCACTTTAGCCCTCAAACTGAAAGCAGCGAGTGCCCCAAGTGTTCGCAATACAGGAAAAATAAAACACTATTAGGTACAAGAAAAACAAAGTAGATTCCATTAGGGGTTATTGAAATGTAGTGGAATTTGCAAACAGGTCGCTGACCTTTGATTTCAGTTAGCCAATATACTAAACTTCACTTTTTGGCTATTGATACGCTCTGTCTGGAATCAAATCAATTTTCTGGCAAACGCTAATGTCAATGTCCACATGGCGATAACGTAGCATCTAGAAAATTGTGACACATCTGCCATGTCAGTAGTCTGCCGAAAAATTGTTGGATTCCGGTCAGAGTACTTAAATTGCAAAAACTCTAAAGGCTAGTGCATTTGGTGATTGAAGTTAAAGTTCAATGACCCAATTGCCAATTCCACTTAAGTGACCCGGGATGTAATTTACGCAGAAAAACAGGAGTTACGTAGCGGCATGATCAACATATAGGACGATCAACAATGTCTGTTGTTCTTCTCCACTTTCCTATGTGAAATGCATTAATTATTTTGAACTTATGCAGGAGATGAGCACATCATGGGATGTCAAAGCCACTCCCACTTTCTTCTTCCTCAGAGGTGGCCAGCAAATCGACAAGCTAGTGGGTGCCAACAAGCCTGAGCTTCAGAAGAAGATCACTGCAATCCTTGATTCAGCCAACCCACGTTAGACATGAATTTGTAATCGGTGTGTGTATGTTTGTGTGTGTATTTGGGATCCTATTTTGAGCAGATGCAAGTGTACGGTTTTCTTGAGCTTTCTTTGGTAGTGATTGTTCTGACTCCCAGTCATGAAATCCTCTGTTCCTAACATCTTTCGCTTGGGATGTATATATATGACCGCATGAGTTTCTGGAAAAATGTTTGGATTATGTTCGAAGCGTTTTGGTGTAAAGGATGTCTTAGTTCTCCGGTTGCCTCTGTTCTTTCCATTTTTACTTTCCCAAATATCGTCCATGATTGTAGTCTCCGTAGTTTTGCAACCTGTCATTGCCTTGCTTTCATTTTTCATTAATGCTCTGTCTGGGACACTAAGAAAAGGGAGGGAATGGAAAATAGAGAAGAAAATCATCTATCTACTGTTTGCAATTGACAAAAATTTCCAACGTTTCCCCAATTTTCACCAGAACATACTTTTCTTCCATTCCTCTCCTAAGAGAATGACATAATTATTTTCAAATCTTCCATCGGGTTGTTTTAGTTTTGAGTAGTCATGACTCAAACCGAGCAGCATATCATAAAATAATTTAATCTCTTTTACAGGGTGAAAATTCTGTATCAGATTTCGTTGAGCCGGTTCTTGGTAACCAAGCATTCCTTACTCTCACTGGATAAACCCAGCATGGCTGACGCGGCAAAAATGCAACCTCTGCTGACTCTCCTCAGTTTTCCCGAAACAAACGATCGAATAAACAGAATAAAGGTCCCTTCTTGTCTTACTTCGAAGCAACAATTCCCATGGCTTCCTTGCCCTTCCCAGCACCGCCTACCGCGACCCAACAAAACCCCAAATTTGCTCATCTGTCGCTCACTCCTTCCTCTCTGAGTCCCACTTCAGCTTTCCATCTGTGCTTCTTCTCAAACCGAGCGAAAGCCACGAACACCCTCAAATGCGAGGCCTTTCCGAGCGACATTGCCCAGCTGGTGGACCAGTCGCTGTCCCAAGTCCCTCTTTTCCAATCTGGGTACGAGCGAATTCTGGGCGTGGCCGAGGAACTGACGGAGATGCAGAGATGGGGGGTCGTCATATTCGGCGGGCTCACTTGGGTTTACCTGACGGCGAGGCCTGGGGTGTTGATCGGCGCGATCGATGCCTACGTTTTGGCTCCGCTGCAGGTGGGTCTGGACAGCTTGAGAGGGAGGAGGAGGTTGAAGAGGAGTGACTTTTTGATCGGGGACAGGTTGGGTGAGGGGTCTTTTGGGGTTGTGTACTCCGGGGTTGTCGTCCCCAAGAATGTGAATGTTGAGGAGAGAGTGCAAAAGAGAGGGCGTGGCAAGAGAGCTCTGGATTTGGATGGGAGGTTCAAGGAGAAGGTCATCTTGAAACAGGTAAGCCACAGACACCCAGTAAAAACCGGTCATCGAACCATGCCTTTTGTGCCTCTAGTTTTCGCTTAACTCGTCGAATAAAAGATAGACGTGTTGTGGCCCAAATAAGGACTAAGTTTGGTGTCTTGCATATGTTTTTGCAATTTGAAGCAGAGGGTGAATTTTCAATGGGTTGTGTTGGTTTCTGTGAAGGTGTTTTGGTAATGTCGAGAAAGATAACCCTTTTGTTGGTCGCATTGATGAGAATGTTCAGGTTAAGGTTGGAGTCCAAGGTGCAGAAGAATATGGGGATTATGAGGAGTGGTTCAATTACAGGCTGTCCAGGGCAGCACCTGAGACCTGTGCCGAGTTTTTGGGGACTTTTGTTGCTGATAAGACGAATTCACAGTTCACTAAGGGTGGGAAATGGCTGGTTTGGAAATTTGAGGTACTTATTCTCAGGATAAGCTCTGAATTTAGTTAAATTTTATGTCAAGATCCTCTGCTATATCTCATTGGATCACCCATGATTTGGCCGGAAGAGTTGTCTTTCTTTCAATAATGCCGACCTTTCAAATATACTAAGAGATTGTAATTTACTATAGCTGCGACTTACCGATGAAGGTCAGATGGCTGCATTGAATTTGTGTCCTTGTTTTGATCAGCTAATGTGTTCCTTGTAATAGGGAGATCGAGATCTTGCCGATTACATGAAAGATCGTAGCTTCCCTCTGAATCTAGAGTCCATCATGTTTGGCAAAGTCTTGCAAGGGGTAGACTCCGTTGAGCGGAATGCGTTGATCATTAAGCAGGTGATGCGGCAGATCATAACTTCACTGAAAAAGATTCATGATACTGGCATTGTCCATCGGGATGTAAAGCCGGCCAACTTGGTTGTGACAAAGAAAGGGCAGATTAAGCTCATTGATTTTGGGGCAGCCACAGACCTTCGTATCGGCAAGAACTATGTGCCTAATTGCGGCTTACTTGATCCTGATTATTGTCCCCCCGAACTTTATGTACTTCCAGAGGAAACGCCAAGTCCACCTCCAGAGCCAGTTGCTGCCTTTCTTTCTCCCATCCTGTGGCAGGTAACTGCTGTTCTGCTGAGTAGGTTATGATTTGTTGTATATCAAATGAAAGGGAAAGGTGCTTGCTATCGTCTTCCTAGTTCATCAATGATGCTTTCAGCTTTCTGGACAAGGCTTCCATCAGCTAAATTGAAATATTTGACATAGGAAGAATGATCATAGTCAGTTTTCTTTGTTTGTTATGTGGTAGCTAACTAAATGAGGAGCACTGATGCGCTTCTTTATTTTTAAGTGGAGTCCATTAACTCGAGCTTGGATGAGGCAAGAAATATCTAGTATTTTTCAGCTTTGAATATGTTTAATTGCAAGCTCATATAAGCTCAAAATATAATCCATATGTTGATTCTCTTTTCTTGAGTTTGATATGCTAAATTCCGGTTTGTACTTGATTTGCAGCTGAACAGTCCTGATTTGTTTGACACATACTCTGCCGGAATCGTACTCCTGCAAATGGCGATCCCAACCTTGAGGACCTCTGCAGGCCTGAAGAATTTCAATTCCGAAATTGAGGCAGTCAAACACGACTTGAATAAATGGAGGGACTGCACGAGATTGAGGCCCGACTTAACGATTCTCGAGCTCGACTCGGGAAGAGGGTGGGATTTGGCCACAAAGCTCATCTCGGAGAGAGGTTTCCTGAGAAGGGGAAGATTATCGGCTGCCGCCGCCCTCAGGCATCCTTATTTTTTACTAGGAGGTGACCAAGCGGCTGCGGTTCTTTCTAAATTGAGCTTGAGAAGATAGGAGGTTCGCGAATGATGTAAGTGCAAGCATCGCCGTTCATTCATCGGCCGTGGTTTTGCGTTCTATTCTACATTGAATTCTCTTTCCTGCTTATCATGTACAGATTTTGTAAAGCCAAGAGCTTTCTCATTTACGCGCAGGTCCTAAGATGTAATTCATAGTGCATAAAAGGAGTACTGGTCCAGTTTTCTTCTACTCCCTCCTTGAACCTGTTGGCTCTCTACATGTCTCCGATACCGGCTCTCCAGTCTTGTGATGGCGAATCTTAAGAAATCGAGTTCAACGTACAGGTAAGGCAGTGTTGTGGGAATCATCCTGATGACATGGGTAAAAGTCGTTGTCCTTTGTATGATAAGGTCGTAGGTTGGGCGTTTTTCCTCCGGTGTGTGGCGGTTCAGCTGCTCGATAATTTCTTCCATTGCCTGAAAAGGAGTTCGGACAGTGTTGCGGCTAATTGGAGAGGAACCCTCTTTCAAGACCCGCCGTGCCATCAGCATGTTCCCCCTCGGACTGGGACTGCTGCAGATCTCCGTCAGCCAGTGAATCTCGTCACCGCCTCGCCGTGCACGAAGTCGGTCCTGACAAATTGTTTCCGGGTCGAATTCGAAGAAGTATACACGAGAGAAATGCATCTCCGGTGCAGCTTGTTCGTAGTACAGAATCAATGTTGCGAAATATGTCTTTTGCTCTGTATCTGGCAGTGGAAATTTGGAGGCTCTCAGACCATCTTCTATCCTCAAATTCTGACGCCGTCCATAACAGAATCTAAAAACTAGAGGCATTCATATACAACTGCAAGCATATCATCATCAACTTTAATTACGCCCCCATTATTTAATGTCTCTCCAAGAGAGCAACTTTCTATCATTCACGTCATTCTTCTCATAGTAAATATTTGCCAAAGAACTAAGATTGTAGAAGGGTCAACACGAGAAAATTACTCGTCATTCTTCAAAATAAAAAAATTACTCATTATCTTGAAAAAAAAAGAATAAATTTATTTGAAATTCTAAATTTTATCACGAAAGTGTAATAAAGTTTTAAAACTTTTAAAAAGTTCAATCAAATCCTAAAGTTTGTTATGAAAACGTAATTGAGCCCTAAAATTTGGTTAAATCGGATTATTTAATTGATTGTACTTTTTGAAAGTTTTGGGAGTCGATTATATTTTCGCGACAAGTTTTAGGACTTGTTTGTACTTTTTGAAAGTTTAATAGTTCAATTATACTTTCGCGATAAATTTCAGGACTCTCGGCGCATTGATCCCTAATAAAAAAAATTACTTACCTTCATCAATCAAAACCTATTTAATCAAATTCATTTCATTCTTTCGACAAAAAAAAAATAAATTCATTTCATTCTTGAAGTGCTGACATGGTGACACGTGGATATTATCTTCTCGGCTTCTCAAGATCACTTCCTCGTCGTTCTGTAATCCAAACATTTGACCCATGGTGCTTCGCCGTGTTCGTTGAGCCTTAAGTGCTCGTGTGCTCTCGGCTGTCCTACCATGTGCGACCGCGTCTCGTCGGCTCCTCCTCTGCCGTCGTTCCTCCCCGGGAACCGCAAAGTCCCCTCGGCCGCCTCCACCCCGACGCCGGGAGCCGGGCAGTTCCCGGCCCGCCGTTCTCTTGGCCTCAGGAACCGGCCGCACGCCGGGCATTCGGCGGACAGGTCAGCCGGCGGCGCCTCGGGGAGGGGCGCCGGCTTCGGTTCCAGGGACCGCGAGTTTTACGGCCGGCTAGGGCTCAAGGACGGCGGGGAGGAGCGTTTCGAGCTGGGGACGAATCGGGGCGGCGGCGCGGAATCTAGAGAGGGGAGCGGAATCGGCGGGGGTGACGCGGCGGAAGGCGGAAACTTGGGTACCGAAGAGCCGGCGCGGCGGTCCGGTGAGGAAGAGGAGGGGGAGGAGGTGCTGCTGCGAAGTGAAGGCGGCGATGCCGGTGTCGCATTGAGGAGGGAAGAGGAACCGGAGAGTAGATTGAGGGTGAGGGGCGGGCGGCAGGTGATGAGGCGATCGAGCATGGTGGCGAAGCAGGTGATCAGCATCGAATCTGCTCTTGGCTTGGGGTTCGTCTCCCAGCTCTGGGTGGATACCGCCTCGGTAAGTGGCGGAGTTCTTCATCTGGGTTTCTTGTAGTTTTCTGTTATCTGTTGCGGGAAGCAAAACCTCTCGTGCCTGCAGAAGATTATCCATTGAAGAATCTAGGTGGGTTGTGCTATAGCAGGTGACTGTGAATGTTAAGGAAGGTTTAAAAGTGTTGTCTTTGTATACCAACTCCTGGAGTTTACTAGTGTTCAAATATTCGAGTCAATCAGAGCGAACAACTTCAACAAAAGCTAAAAAGACGGATGATCGTAAATGTCATGCTGGTCTGCGCGTTTGTTTATCTTTTGCTTTTGGTATCTCATTTGTAGTTAGCTAAATTTATTCGATAGTTGGAGGAAGATAGGGATGTACATAAGAGAACACATTTGCTTTTGGACTTGATTGTACTACTTAATCAGTCCTCAAGTGAAGTTTGCTTTGGCAATCCCTTAATGATGGAGTGTCCATTGGGAAAACCAGCGATTTAGGGAAGAATCATTTTTAGGTGCAGTCTTGATTATTCTTGTATGCTACGAGATTGCTTATGGGAATTGGAGATTGTCATCTTTAATATGAGATTTTTGTTTGGCCTAGTGGAACGTCGTGATTGTGGAAGTGAGGCCGAATTTGCTTTCTGGTGATTCAGAGAGATTTCTTCTTGAAGATGTCTGCCAGGTGCTTTTTTTTTTTTCACTTTTTCTTTACTCAGTAACCTTGCATTTCCCTTTTGTCTGCATAATCGTTACGGTGGATGCATGTACTCTGTGGAATAGTGGGATGTTCGCTGTTGTGATGTATATCAGTTGCAAATTTAAGGTTCCACCACTTTGCTTAGCAGTTATTAAGAGTCATTGCTTTGTAGTTATTTGGAGTAAATTTGACTATGAACATACTCGATATATTTGTCAATGAGTCTGAGTCGTTCGATATA
Source organism: Syzygium jambos (assembly GCA_031216235.1). Taxonomy (NCBI): domain Eukaryota; kingdom Viridiplantae; phylum Streptophyta; class Magnoliopsida; order Myrtales; family Myrtaceae; genus Syzygium; species Syzygium jambos. Next base: position 11,739,040 of record CM062230.1, on the reverse strand, counting down.
TTATGGCCTTCAAGTTCTTGCTTGAGTCATTTCTTTGATGGTTATTACATCGCCCAAAGTTTTGTAGTACAGGTCGGTGATGTCGTGCTTGTTGAGAATGAGAGGGTAATGGAGAATGAGTTGAAAATGGTGGGGCTGGATACATTGGTATGTTTCTGTACACTATAGTTCCTTCTCTCTTGATTCTCATCTTATTTATCTGCATAAGTAGGATCATGTGCTCAACTTGCGATGGAACTTGCCTAATAGGAAGGCCTGAATGAGGATTGACGGTGATTTGGGTTAAAATCTCTTTGTAAAATTGACCTTTTCCGGAGAGGTGCACAGAACATAGTCAATCAACTGATAATATGCGCATATAAAAAGGATGGTGGAGTTGTGGGTTGGCTATATTCTGTACCTGATCTGTACAACCCCTTCAAGAAAGGGAGTGTGAATCCTTCGTAACTGTTGGCTATTGACGAGCGTGCAATATTAAGGGAACATGAATCCTGTACTTGAAAACTGTAATTTTTCTGCATCAGTTGCTTGTGTGTTTCGGGATCTTGTGCATAAGTTTACTATTAAGAACTTAACTTTCTATTTCTGTTAGGTAGGGTATGAAGTTGTAACTCCTGGCAGAAGAAGTATTGGCAAGGTATAGTGATATTTTGCGGGAGTTATATCTTTTTATAGCTACGTTTGCAGGAGCTATAGTGTGTCATTATAAGTGTTATCTTTCTTACCGAACTTCCTTTTGGTTTTTACTAGGTCAGAGGTTATACATTCAATATTAATTCAGGGGCTCTCGAGTCCCTTGAGCTCGATTCATTTGGTATCTCAATCATTCCATCAAGTTTGGTATGTGAAGCATTCCTTTTGAATCTTGCAAACTGAGTATTCTATGTGTGCGTGGACCAGTGTGTGTGTGTATCGGGTCTTGATGGATATTTATGGAATATGTGTCAACTGCAAAATTCATCTTTATATATGCTTGCTGTTGTTTCAGGTGAGTACTTATGCTTTGTTTGTTGAGGATGTTCTAGAAGTTGCATCAGATAAAGTATTTGTGCATGAAGCTGCAGCAGTACGCTTACAGAGGCTAACAAAGGTATGTCAGAATCGACACGAACCAATTATCATGTCCTCTAGAACATTTAGTGTATCAACAGCTGTTTCTTTGCTACATGCTCAATGATGGTCTCTAGAGCATCTCTGACTACATCCTAGTTGACATAAGCACCTCTTAACTTGCTTTTTGGTCCATGTCCCTTCATCTCACATGCCAGGGTTGGTGGGGTGCCCAGAATGTTGCGAAATCCATCAACGAAGTTGAAGAATATTATGATCTTGAAGAAGTCGACAGATTGGCTAGTGACAGCCGCACAAGAAGAGAATTCCGGCGCAGGAGATCCCGTCCAAAAGCGAGGGAAAATCAGGATGACTTGGACCTTCCAATGGACTTTTTATGATCCTCGAGCCTACGCACTGTCCCCAGTTTGAGCGTGCAATAATTACTCTTGTAGAGGGCCTTTGCACGGGTCTTGTGCGTTACATCGACCATCCAGCGTGAGGACGTCCTTTCTCATTCCCTTGTGCTCTTTCCCTTATCTATAGGATGAGGCAGTCGAAGTCCATAAAAGAGCTCTTCACGGGTGCTCGTTACCCGTCGATTGGCTCGCAAGAGCCCGCGAGAGCCTTTTCTGTCAAGTACTATAGTGATTTCGACGGAGCATTCGGCAGATCTCGGGAAACAGGGAAACAGCAGCAATTCGATGCAGATTCGGATGAGGGAAAGGAGGCCAAGAGAGTAGGCGATTAAAGAACGATGATTTGGTAGCTTTTTCCTATCTTTATCTTTGCTCCACTGCATTGAGGATTCTTTACGATTGAGCCATGTACATAAAAGCCTTTTATTGCGCTAAAACTGTGAGGTCTGAGGAGCCCTGTACTGTAGTTGTTCCTTCTAAGCATCCTCAGAGCACTGTGAATAATTCCATGTTGTCGCTAAGTGCCAATTGGAGTTGCAACGGCCACATCGACCGTAATTAAGGGTCCGTTTGGTAACGTGCCAAATAGTAAAATTTTCTGTTATTTTGTTCCCAGAAATAGTTTGGGAACAAAAATGCGTTTGGTAAAATTTTTGTTTTCGGGCATATTTTTGCAAAAATTTGTGCCGAGAAACAGTTTTGGAAGAGAAACAAGAAGTAAAAAAAAGTTGCTTCTTGTTTCTCGGCACAATTTTGAGAATCAGTTTTTTTTCTTATTTTTTTTTATTTTTCTTTTCTTATTTTTGTATTCTTCTTCATTGGGTTGGGTCGGCCGTCGGTTGCCAGCAGCCGCCGCCGACCGGCCACAGCCCAAGGCCGGCGAGGCAGCCTTGCCCAGAGACGGCGAGGCTCGGCCTCGCCCAGATTTGGTGAGGCCGAGCCTTGCCGTCGCGACCCACGGCGAGGTCGGCTTCGCCGTGGGTCGCGACGGCGACCGTTGGCCTCGCCCAGATCTGGCGAGGCCGAGCATTGCCGTCTCTGGGCGAGGCCGCCTCGCCCAGGCGGCGAGGGTCCAGCCCTAGCCCTCGCCCTCGCCGGCGAGGGAGACCCTCGCCTTCGCCGGCGAGGGCCGTGACGCCCTCGTCGGCCCTGGGCTGTGGCCGGCCACCGGTTGCCGGCGACCGGCCATGGCCAAAGAAGTAAAAAATTAGAAAGACAAAGAAATAAACAATTCAAAAAATTATTAAAATATTATTTGGGAACAGAAATTTTGTGTAGTTTACCAAACGCATTTCTATTCTTTTTCTACTTTAGGAATAGAAATTACCAAACGTCTTAAAATACTCAGAAATTGTTTCCGGGTACAGAATAAAAAAAAATCATTTCTGTTCAGAAATTATTCTGGGGCACAGAATGGTTCTCATGCGCACCCTAAAAGTGCGCATGCGATCATTTTCTAGGAAAATGTTTTTCTTGTCATTTATTTTTTAGCATTTTTATGGATGATAAAAATATTTTTTGTTGATTCGCTTTCGTAAGCGTTACAAGCAATTATTTTGTAAGAAAATAATTTTTAGATTATTTAAGTTTTTACGTAATAAATGCCGCCTAAATGAAAGGAAGAGTTCACTGCGTCGTCCCAAGCATAGCAATTCTTTGTTTGGATGCGTTGCCCGGATAAAAAAAAAAGGTGATTAATTGCTAATTAGTGAGCTTAAAGGAGTATTGAAGGTTCACCAGCTAAACTTTTCCAATAAATCGTCTTACATGTTTTCGCTTCTCAATTTTAGGTCTGCTTGGAGCCACTTCTACTTTTTTGACGTCGCGGCTTTTTTATTATTTATAAATTTTGCAATTTTAATTTGATTTCTATTCTACCAAAATCAATAACAAATGCAGCCATTTTTATTTGTTATTTACTTTTTTCGAAATATAAGAGGCTCATTTAAATTCTGCCCCCACTAACGACTCAAATAAAAAATGATAAGTATTCTGAAAATCCTATTGAATTTTGAAATTTTTAAAACTTGTAATTAAATCTTAAAATTTTAAAAAAATTATAGTAAAATCTTAATATTTATTAAATTGGTATAACCTTGCGCATTTCGAAAAATTTAAGGGTTGGATTACACGAGTTTTAGAATTCGAATTGTACTAATCCCAAAAAAATAAGAATCACCCCCCCCCCCTTTTCTCTCTCTCTCTCTCTCTCTCTCTCCACCGTCCAAATTTTTCCATCCCCGAACCGCGAGAACCGGAGTTCCAGTGGCCGATCGCGAGGCAGGCCGGTTCTTCAACCTCCCGGCGGCCCGCACGCGCCCCCCGGTCGCCGGTCGCCGGCCGTCACGGGCCAACCGCGCGGATCTCGGGGGTCTGTGCCTTCTCGTCGTCGGCGGCGGCGGCGGCGGCTCTCCGTTCTGGTAAGCAGTCTTTGTCTTTTTGCTCGGTGCGATCACAGGCTGCTGTAGCTAGCGATCTCCCCTCTCTCAATTACGCGCGTTTCCACCTGCGAGAGCCCTAGCGCCGCCTCTGTGGGCTCGATCCCCACCTCCCGATCTCCGAGTTCCGGGCGGTTGGTCGTGGTGTTGCTATGCTGCTTCTTTCTTTTTTTTTTTTTTTTTTTTCACTTTGGCCGATTCCGGTTGCGCGCGTGTTGCGTCTAGCTTGTTCGGAGGACTTTTGAAGTGTACCCTCTTCTAATTCTCTCTCGCAATGGCCTGAGTGCTGTTCTTGGGTGTTGACTGGTGAACGAAAAAAGGGGTGTCGTTAGCTGGCGTGTGGGATTTGAATGGGCAAAAGCGGTAACGTGGCCCCGCCGTGACGGGTGGCGTCAATTACCCGCCCGTGTTCGCTTCTGCTGTGACGTGAAGCGGAAAGTGGGAGTGGCAGTGGGAGTGGGAGGGGCGTTTGCCGATGGCGAGGTTTCGGGGTTGTTTGTTTGAGAATGTGGAAGGGTTTTGATAGGTACCTCCTCTTATTTTTACTGGATGAGGCATTTGCTGATCGAGCGAGATGGATTTACATCTGCTCGATCGCGGGCACGGGCTCATCGCGAATTCAGAGATGCTTCAGTTTAAGATTCAAATCACATAACCATGAAATTGGCACTAATGGTACAGTCCCTATGGAGAATCTCGTATCGTTATGATCACCATGCTAGAATATGTTTACTTTTGTAGAATGGGGAAATCGGAGACCCGGTACTGCTTAGAGGTGTCATTATTTCTCTGCAAGCCTTTTTTGAGAGTTGGTTTTCTTATACAGTGTTTTGAGAAGGTGCTGTTTTACTTATGTGTCACAGTTGGACTTTGCTTGCTTAGATGTGTCGATTGATTAGCATCTAGATCTTATTTTGACTGTTTTGTTGGGCACACTTTACAGATTGTGTCTGATGATGTTCCTGCTTTTCCTTTTCAATCGGTAGGTGTAAATGGCATTGGCAGAAACTGCAGGTACTGAAAGAGGGCCATTACCAGCCAATGGTGGTCCAAGGAAGCCGCGGATATTGCTGGCCGCTAGTGGAAGCGTGGCCGCAATCAAGTTTGGGAACCTCTGTCATTGTTTCTCTGAGTGGGCCGAAGTGAAAGCAGTCGCCACTAGGGCTTCTTTACATTTCATTGATAGAGCATCACTGCCCAGGGATGTAGTCCTTTACACTGACGAGGATGAGTGGTCGAGTTGGAATAAAATAGGGGACAGCGTCCTTCACATTGAGCTGCGCCGATGGGCTGATATCATGATCATTGCTCCACTATCAGCGAATACACTGGGCAAGGTAAATCTTACGAGCAATCTGGATATTCTTCTTGTTTTTTTTCGTACTAGATACTTGGTTCATTGAGTTATTTCTTGGTTAGTGTCTGAAGTTATATACTTCAATGTGCCTTTGGGTCATCTGGAGACGGCAGAAATGCTTATCCTATAAAAAAAATTTCATTTTGTGCTCATCTCAGACTCATATTGAAGTCATTCAATTTCTCTTAGTTCACTTAATTGTCTTTCCTTTGGTTATGGAGAAAGATTCTGATTTGTTAGTTCTTTGTGCCGTCTCATTCTAGATTGCAGGAGGCTTGTGTGACAATCTGCTAACATGCATAGTACGAGCATGGGACTACGCCAAGCCCCTCTTTGTTGCCCCGGCTATGAACACACTCATGTGGAATAACCCGTTCACGGAGCGGCATCTTATGACAGTTGATGAGCTCGGAATTTCTCTGATTCCTCCTGTATCAAAGAGGCTAGCTTGTGGTGACTACGGAAATGGGGCAATGGCCGAACCTTCGCACATCTACTCAACCGTGAGACTTTTCTACGAGTCTCGAGCTCAAGCAGGCAGCAGTAACTTTTAGGAAGCATTTGTATGTTTTTAGAAGTGATGTGGACACTCACTTAATCGGGTAGGCATTCTTGCACTATCTTTCTCTTATATATTTAATGAGCAGGATAACGCTGATTCAAGACTGAGGTTTATCCAATCACCGGGCCAAACTTTTGGTTTGGTTATCTAATTTTACAAATCACCTATGTAATTCAAGCATCTTTTGTATAGACTTTGAGTTTGTTTGGCATCATTGGCTGCTGCTCTTAGTAATCCAACTGAAATTCAACTTTCCAAACTTTTACTGATCTCTCGATCCATATATGCATGGCGCACACAATAGGTTTAGCCTCATACTTTTCAGCTCTCCTTTGCTGTTTTGCGATCTCCATCTTCGACTCAGATAAAAAAGAATATTCATTGTCACGACTGCTTGATAGATTATTATGTCATCGATAACAACTCCGTTTACAGCAAAATGAAACTTCGGCTCCAGTGAATTAGTTCCCGCTACATCTGTTGGGGAAGATTCTTTTAGAATTACCAGCTTGTAAGTTGCCTACATTCTATTTTACTTTCTATTCTGATATTCTCCTTTGTTTCTGTTCTCTACTTCAGCATTCCTCTACTTCATGTTAATTCACCTAAGGTCGACCACTTTCTTAAAAACATGCCTGCATTTATATCGCTGAAAATGTTGGACTAGGTTGGTCATCCTAAACAGGACGGGTCATCCAAATCTTTCTTTATGTCATCTGCTTTGCAACTATGTTGTGGGCTTGGCATCCTAAAACGTGATTAATCTCGCTTTGTTAAGCTATGCAACTATGCATTATTTATTTTCTTTACTCATAACTTTTCGTGATTAAATGTAAGTTTGGTCACCTTTGCATCGGTAACTTTCCTTTAACGTTAGTAAGTTGCGAGAGAAAACCAGTTTCGCAAAGCGGATATGATTGTTCAAGCTTTTGCCTTTTTAACCAAGGATTCACATTGAAGGGGAGGCTGCTTTTGTAAAAGCACTTACAAGCCCTTTGGTCCTAAGTAAGACCTTAAAAGGCTTCGTCTGAACTCTGATATGGAAAATGCGGGGTATTCCCTAAAAAGAGGAAAGAAATTTTTTTTTCTAATCGGGAGGCTAGCGTGTGGGTATTAGCATATTAAAATAAAGAACGCAATCCTGTTAACATGCTAGGTGTGTACACCTGGCCAGGTGGGGCGGCTTCAGTCACCTGCCAAATTTCCCTAATCCACCTCACTAGGGCAAATTATACCTAGACAGGCGGGATGACCTCAGTCGCCCGTCGAATTTCCCTAATCCACCTCACTAGGGCAATCTGCAAAAACTTTGCGAGAACTTCTGTACTCTTCTGTTTATTTCTGACTTGAAAGTACAAATATAAGGAAGAAAATGTTTGACCATCAGGTATCTTGCGAGAAGCTGGAACGCCTAAATGTCTCTATTGAGTCGTACACTTTTATTTTAAATTTTCTGAACAAAAAAATTCTATTAATTGAGGTATAAACAGTTCTAGACTGTACTTATATAAATTGGTATATGGCATATCAGATGAAGATAGCAAACAACTGGGGAAAAAATCTAATACGTTTAGAAATACATAGATGACTTGAAACACGTCAAAACAACATAGGATCAACCAACAAGATTTTGAAACCAATGGAATTATTATGGAAATAATTTGTCAAATTCATGTCAAAAGTTAATGATAAATTATATAGTCGATAAAAATTAAATTTAGCACACATAAGAATAACTTTAATGGAAATCAAATACGTTGATTTTCATATAGTGCACTCTAAGGTACTGTGTTTGTTGCGTCAATCGTTTCTTGCAAAGTTCATATAAAAAAAAAACTTACTTTTTAGCAATTGCATAGAAAAAGAGAAAAATTCCAATAGAAGTATAGATAAGAAAAAGCTTGAAAGTAGGGCTAGAAAGTAAGAGTAGATGAAGGTGAAAGTACATACTTGATAATGTCCTTAAAAGGCTACATCTGAACTCTTGGACGTAAAATTTCGAAGGTATTTCCAGGGGAGAGGAAAGAAAAACTTTCTCCTCAATTAGGGGGATTGGACATGTTGGCACTAGCACGTTAAAATAAGAAACGCAATTCTGACTAGCTCGTCGCGTGTTTATACCTAGATAAGCAAAATAACCCTAGTTGGAAGCTTGTTTCCCCTGCTGTGGTGAGATATCCCTGGTAACCACCGCTAAGGATCCACGGCAGGCCCTTGGTTATCGAGAATATTCTAAAGTATCGTGTTTGTTATGTCAATGGTCTCTTGCTTTACATATAAAATAAAACTTACTTTTAGGCCATTGCATAGAGAAAAGAAACAAACTCCAATAAAAGTAAGAAAAAGCTTGAAAGTGGGACTAGAAAGTAAGAGCAGATGAAGTTGAAAGTAACATTGGAAGCTAATCTCCGTTGCATGTGCGATCAACAACTTTTCGACTTACCCATCTTGATATATAGAGATAAGCGGATGTATAATCTTAGTTGCACCTTTTCCGAAAGGTGTATGATTCAATTAGCTGGCACTATCGATTCAATTGCACGATAAATTCGAGACTTTTATAGCACGTTTCATGATAAATTGGCTAAGTTAAGGAAAACGAACAAAAGGTGTATCAGGCCATGGGACTCTTCAAACCATCTCCCAAATACACACATCCTGACACGAGATTGAGATGTCTTCGAAGAGTGTATGCATGTTTCGATTTGTCAAAAAAAAAAGAATAAGTATATTAGAAGTCATAAAATTTATTGCGAAAGTATCATTAAGTTTTAATATTTTTAAAAAGTGCAATCATATTCCTGAAATTTATCATGAAAGTGTAATTAATTAAAGGACTCGATTAAATTATCGTGATAAATTTTAAGATTTTCAACGTAAATATCCAGACGTACAAAAGGGGAACATGGTTTTAAGTTGGAAATGGGAAACTTCATCTCCGCATTAAATTTTGGGTCATGTCCCGAATTCAATGAGATCGGACCTGCTCGATCTCGAAAGTTTCGAGGGTTTAAATTATGAGACGACAGAAGAGTACAAGAAAAGTGGCAGGATTTCCAATGTTCAGTCCTCCTCAGATTTCCCCGAACTGCCTTTCTTCATAGCGACAGTGACATTCCAAAGCCCCCACGTGTCCCTGTCTAAAGATATAAAAAAAATATATTTCATGCAGATAAAGGTTAGAACGTCTAGCATTTTCTGATTAACCACGCTTTTCCCTTTTTTTTTTTTAGGGCCTAATACCTCTTAAAAAAACACCTCGACTTTAGGTACAATCTCAATTCAATCTCGAACTTTTTTTTTATCTCATAAAAAATCCTCTCAACTTTAGGACGTGGCATTTCCATGTCATTGTTCAAGTTTTTTTTTTCCCTGAATTTCATATCCGAGAAAATATCTTTTGGAGATGAATTTCCGTATAAGCCCAAATAACGTACTATTAATCTGAAATTTGGGTAAAAGCTAAATTAATTAGGGTTGGCTTTCTTCCTTCCATCTTGCTCGGGGATCTTCGATTTTGGGCTCGGTCTTTTAATTTTTTCGTGCTCGGGAATTTTCCATCTCTCATTGTCGAAGAGCTCGCACTCGAGACACTTGGCGTCGGGCCCTCGAACAACTCGTGCTCGGGATTGTCAAGAGGAATTTTGGACGGAAGGTTAACGTACGCAGATACGGGACTCAAGTAAAAGTTTATGATTTTTTATGAGCTAAAAAAAAGTCTAAGGTATAATTGAGATTAGACCTAAAGTTTAGGATTTCTATGAGACGAGAAAATGTTAAGATAGAATTGGGACCGAAACTAAAATTGTGGGTCTTTTAGGGCATTAAACTTGCGTACTCAGCCACCGACATTGCCACATGACCGGTTACTAGATGCAACAACTGTTCAATATTCACTTGATTGGGCGAGTTTCACATTAAAGCAATGTTAGATCTTATGCCTGATGCATGTTGAAAACTTCCCATCGGCACACAACCATCCTAGTTGGGTACAGCCGTACTTGCGATGAGCCTCCATCGGCTTGTCTGTTGTCGCTGCCGAGGCTTCCGATCAATCGGCGGTCGGTATCGCCTTGACCGACGATTGCCGTCCTCGTAAAACATCAGAAAACATCTCTATGTGAAATTCCCCGATCGAAGATGTTTTTGAATCAGTGCTTGCTGCCGATTGCTTGAAATTTGGAGGGAAAGTGATTGATAGTAGCGAGAGTCACGCTTTTCGTTTGTTTATGGGTATCATCTCATGCACCCCGCCTGGCTTGCTCCGACGACCTTTGCCGGTGGCCGCGCGGTGGCCACCGGTGCTCGAAGTGAGAATGGTCTTGTTACAAGCACATTACTATTTTTTCGAAAGATAATCCAAGATTATTCTTGTTCCTATACAAGTCTCGTACATGTGAATAAGGATTCGTTTTTCTTTTTCTCCGCAATCAATCTTCTCATTCACGGTCGACATCTTCGAGAATCTTTTTCGAGCGAATATATTTCTATGTAAAGATAGAGCATCTTGTCGAAGTCTTCTTCGATAATGATCTTCGGTGCATCGCGGGGTTCTCCAGAGATCCTTTTCATGCATTACGTTAGATATCAAGAAAAATCAATTCTTGCTTCAAAATACAGGTCTCTCCTTACGAATAAATTAAATGGAAATATCATCTCGTTAATTCATGACAATATCGTTTTTACGCACGATTTCAGCCGGAAAGGATCGATATCGACCAATCACACGCGGTAATTCTCCCGACTTTTCGAGTTATTGCTCGAGCGTCCGACTAAATTTGTCAGTTGCGCCGCCTCTCTTACAGCCATCGGCGACACTCGTCACCGGAAAACTCGGCGCTCGCCGGGACGTCCCCCCGTCCTCGACAAGTGCCGCGCAACCCTCGCCCGCCGCCGAAAAGGGGGTCGCGCCGCTCCTGCTGGCGGCGGAACCCCCCCGGCAGCCCTTCTCTCACACGCATACAGATGAATATCGTTTATTATCCACACGTGTTGCGTGATTCAAATGATTAACCCCATCTTGTTATAGTTTTTAACCATATCTTGTTAAAAATAATGGATAAAACGACGGTTCAAATGGATGGCAAGAGAACCGACCCAGACCCCGAATCTCTTATAGACTCAGGGTTCAAATCGAGTCTTACCAACTAGGTAACAATTTGAGCTCGTTCCTTCAACGGTAATTCTAATTTCCTCCACCAAAATTTTCGTGCCAACCACTTCTCCTCCGTGGAGTCGAAGTATATAAAAAAAGTACTTATACATTTTTTTTCGCCTAATAAAGGAAAAAAAAACCTTATGTAGGACATATCTTCTTGTTCTGTCAGCATTTACTAGGGAATATAAAAACTTCCAATCTCGTATTAAGCATGATCATATCGACGATAGCGCCGACACGCGTAACTGCCTTAATGTGAAAAGATTGGATTGCGCGGATTAAAAATTCAATGACCCCAACTGCATAACGGATGGCATCGAATCAAAATTCAGCAAGCGGGGATACGGAATTTAAGGGTGCGAATGGTAACCATTCTGTTCCAGAAATCAAATTCTTGCAAGAGATTGATTTCTGGAATTCTTGCTAGAAATTGATTTATGGAGGAGAAATCTGGTTGGTAAAACATGACTAATTCTGCTCCAGAAATTGATTTCTAGAACAAAAATCTATTTTGATTTGTTGATTTTTTTTGCACCTAAAAAAATTTAAATTTTACTCAAAGTGGGTGGCCAGTATTATAAGCCATTAAGTAAAGTTTTGAAATTTTGAAATTTTTATTTTTTTTGGGCACCTAAACAAATTTAAATTTCACTCAAAATAGGTGGCCCACAGGTATTCTAAGCCATGTTGTGAACTTTTGAATTTTTTTATTTTTTTGGGCACCTCAAAAAATTTAAATTTTACTCAAAATAGGTGGCTACATGTATTTTAAGCCATTCTGTGAAATTTTTAATTTTTAATTTTTTTTATTTTTTTGGGCATCTCAAAAAATTTAAATTTTACTCAAAGTGGGTGGTCACAGGTATTTTAAGTCATTTTGTGAAGTTTTGAAAATTTTTATTTTTTTATTTTTTTGGGCATCTCAAAAAATTTAAATTTCACTCAAAGTAGATGGCCATAGGTATTTTAAGCCATTTTGTGAAGTTTTGAAATTTTTGATTTTTTTTGGCACATTAAAAAATTTAAATTTCACTCAAAGTTGGTGGCCACATGTGTTTTAAGCTATTCTATAAAGTTTTGAAATTTTTGATTTTTTGATTTTTTTAAAAAAATTCACCAAATTTCATATTTTTTCGAACTCTGACTTTTTTTTATTTTCTGGAAATTTTTATGAATTTTTCTATAATTTTTCAATTTTTATGCATTTTCTGAAAAAAAAAATTTGTGAGAAAATAGGGAGAATGCATTCCGAAATCAAGAAGCTACAAAAAGTAACTTCTCTTTTTCTTACCAAAAACTTATTCTGGAATAAAAAATGCATTCTGAAATCAAGAATGCATTCTGGAATCAAGTATTTTTAACAAACGAATTTTTATTTCAGAATGCAAAAATCGCACCAGAATGCATTTCGAAAATTTTTTAACAAACGCTATTCTGTTTCGGAATGCATTTCGGAACAGAATTTTTATTCCGGAATGCATTCCATGCGCACCCTAAATCGCCAATCCACACTGATCAGGAAGCTTTGCTCGTTACAAAATTACCCCATTTAGCCTTTATAAATGAAGCGATATGCATATCAATAATCACGAATCATGCGCACGCATATATATATAAATTTCTTTTCTTAATTACTAATATGCCCATCTCTATAGAATTAAACTCGATATATCTACACACACGACGCCATTTTTGGCAGCTTAATTAATTTTTTTTGGGTCAGAGGAGCTTAAATAACTTGCCTAAATTTTTTCGTTTGGGTCAAGCGATTTACCTAATCTAAACTCATGAAATTTGATGCGAAGGAAAAATAAGGAAGTGGTTATAAACAATTTCGTGAAAAAAAAAAAAGAAGGGGGAGCAAAAGCCAAGATTGATGGTGCACCGCTCGTCCTCCTCTGTCTTCCTCCGTCGGCCACGCCTTTCGTGACACCCAAACACACGCACGCAGACGCAGACGCAGACGCAGAAGCAGAGGCAGAGGCGCCATTCTCTCTCCTCTCCAACCTTCGTAGCTCGCTCTCTCTCTCTTCTTTCTCTCTCTTCCGCGCGTTTGTTGGGTGAGCCCTGAGCCCTAGCTCCGTTCACGCTCGCCTCGCCCGCCCCCGCGTCGCTTCGCTCGATGCGCGCGCGCTCAGGTTGGGGCCAGCAGGGAGGGCCGGAAGGTGAAGGAGGCTTTCGATCCGATCCCGATCCTGATGGTTGGGGCGCGGTGAGAAGAGGGGGGCTCCGCTTCCGTCCCGGATAAGAAGGGATCCGCGCGTCGCGCGGGCGGACCTCCCGGATCTGCGACGGTTTCGATCAAATGCCCGCCGCCTGCCCCCTCTCCCCTGTGCGCCCTGACATTTTGGCCCATTGATTTCGTCGTGGTCAGTTGCATTGGTTGGAATCGGGCTGCGGATTTGCCCGAGGCGAGGCCTCCCGTTCGGCTGGTGGGCCCCACCCCCCCTCGCTTCCCCGAGGCGATAGAGCTTTCTCGATCCCGCGGAGGTTCGTGCTTTTCCGGTTTCTTTGCCGCACCGTTTAGCTGCGGGATTCGGACCCTTTTAGCTCAATTGGATCGCGGACTAGGTTTTTTCTTTCGTTTTTTTTAATCTCTTTGGGGGAGTGCATTTGGTCTTGGCAGTTTGTTCCCATTGTGTCCGTGTGAATTTTGTCGACATTGAAGTGAATTGGGGTGGTTTTCTTTTTGGGATTATCAATCATCTGCATTTGCAGGCTTCTCTGCTTGTAAAATGATGAACTCGGGAAGAGGCTCTTTTTTGTCCGCAACTGAGCTCGTAATTTATCTCCTCGTTTAGAAAGAAAAGTTGTGTTTTTTCTTTCTTTTTGGGGGTCCGATGGGAACAAAAGTTGAGAAGGAACTTATCTGCTAGAAGCGTGCGGGGGCCTTCTTCTGGGTATGAAATTTTGGGCGATAATTGCCTTTATGCTCAGCATCTGCATGTCGTTGGTTTTTGGCATTGCCCATTTTTTAAAGTTTGAATGGTGTCGGTGTAATGAATTTTGAGATGTTGGGATGGTCCTGGTTGATTTGAGTGGAATAAGAGCGAGTTTAAATGATGGATCTTCGTGTTTTGAGCTGTGAATCCCGGCTGTGTCGGTCTAACTTTGGTTTCTCTGCGGATGGAAATGCTCTGCAATGCGGTGTGCTTTACCCTTCTCTTTCCTGAATTTTTAGGAGTCCAGCCGTTCATGCATCCGGTTCTCCAATGTGGTCGTTGGAGGATTGTTATTTATGACTTCTGGCCTGCCATTGCTGTCATCCTCAGATCCTCCACCGGTGGCGCAATCTTCTAAGCCTGATAAGAGTGTTGGCACCTTTGGATGTCTCTGCCGGGATGCTTCGTTCACGTCGTCTATTCTTGATGACAAACAGAGCAATTTGACAAGCGAAGAAGGAGACTCATCTCCTTCAGACATCTTTCCTGATAGACCACTTGCACGAACCTATCTACCTGCAGCGAAGAAGCAGTTTTATTCAGCTGACTTGCACCATCACCAGCGGTTTCCATTGGAATGCCCCACGCAGGGAAGGAAACGGCAGGTAGCGTGGGGTTCAATGGATCTGCCCAGATCTAACAACAACAGTTTCGCCACTTTTGAAATTTCTGGGGCCTCCTCGGTGGCTCAGAACAAGAGGAGTAAGTCTGAAAGAGTACGGCACAAAAGCACGCAGCTTGAAGAGAACCTGTTTCATGAAGAGAACTCCAGATTGATTTATATCGATGATCCAAGGAGGACAAATGACTCTTACGACTTCTCTGACAATGAAATCCGAACTAGCAGATATACTATCATCACTTTTTTGCCTAAGAATCTCTTCATTCAATTCCATCGCGTTGCATACCTATATTTCCTTGCCATTGCTGCTCTCAATCAACTCCCTCCACTTGCAGTCTTCGGGAGAACGGTGTCTCTTTTCCCCCTTCTCTTTGTGCTCTCCGTCACGGCTGTTAAGGATGGCTATGAGGACTGGCGAAGGCACAGGTCAGACCGGAAAGAGAATAATCGGGAAGCACTAGTGCTTCAGGGAGGTCAGTTTAATTTGAAGAGATGGAAAGATATACAAGCAGGCGAGGTGGTGAAAATTTGTTCGGATGAAACAATTCCATGTGACATGGTTTTGCTGGGAACAAGTGACCCTAGCGGGCTTGCGTACATTCAGACAATGAATTTGGATGGCGAGTCCAACCTGAAGACGAGATATGCAAGGCAGGAAACTGCTTCAGCTGTGTTTGAAGGTTGCGGGATCTCTGGAGTGGTTACCTGCGAGCAACCAAACAGAAACATCTATGAATTCACAGCGAACATGGAGTTTAATGGGAATAAATTTTCTCTCAGCCAGTCTAACATTGTTTTGCGAGGTTGTCAGTTGAAGAACACAGAGTGGGTGATTGGTGTTGTCGTGTACACTGGACAGGAAACAAAAGCCATGCTGAACAGCGCAGCATCCCCTTCCAAGAGGAGTAAACTAGAAAGTTATATGAACAGGGAAACCATGTGGCTGTCGATTTTTCTTTTCATCATGTGTGTGGTTGTGGCAATTGGAATGGGGTTATGGCTTGTACAACACAAGTATCAGCTTGATACTTTGCCGTTCTACAGAAAGAGAAATTTCAATATGGGAAAAGATGACGGGAAGACATACAAGTATTATGGAATTCCCATGGAGACTTTCTTTTCATTCCTCAGTTCTATCATAGTATTTCAGATAATGATTCCAATATCTCTTTATATTACGATGGAATTAGTTCGATTAGGACAATCCTATTTCATGATCGGAGACAATCATATGTATGACTGTAGTTCTGGATCAAGGTTCCAGTGTAGATCATTGAACATAAATGAAGACTTGGGCCAGATACGCTATATCTTCTCTGACAAGACTGGCACATTAACTGAAAACAAGATGGAATTCCAAAAAGCTAGTGTCTGTGGTAAGAGCTATGGGAGTTCTTTGCCATCGCTGGAGACCAGCATTACAGGTATAGATTCTGTTTCTTCTACTTTGCGGACGATGCTTGTGGCGTTTCTTTTTCGATTGCATTTTGAACTTAATTGTTTATGTATATATAATTCTATTTGATCCTCTCTGTCAAGTTATTAAATCTGCTGCTTCTAGGGTCATGTATATGTTTGGAACCAATCTGTGTAGGATAAATGTTTCGCACATCTAGGACGAAAAACTCCTACTTGTTGACCATGTGATGCAAATTTACTGCGGGACAAGGGTTGGAATTTGTACCATGGGCTTGTTTATAACTTGAGGTCAAAGAGTCGTAATCTCGTAATCAATAATAAAGATGATATCTGTTGTGGCACTATTTGATGTTGTTCTAATGAATTGTTATGTTGGAGCTGTTGTTATCCGCAATTCCTTTTCTTTATTTTGCTCCAAACACTACAGCAAGAGACCAGATGATTAGTCTCAACCTTCCTTTTTTGGCTCAAGGAATCAAACATCTATATGTGAATTTGTTTTAAAGTTTCAATGGTGTTTCTTTCTGGTATATTTGCAGGTACTGTGATCTTTTGATCCATTGCTATCTGTTAGTATGCTAACTGTACGACATAGTGTTTACTTTTGTCTGAACATGTGCTTTGTATGTCACCATATTCTTGTTACAATACATTTTTCACATACGTTTATCTAAGATTATGTTATGATCTTCTCCAATATATTATCAATTTGGCATGTCTTTCTGTAGAGAGAGGTATGGGGACACAAAGGTGGAAGCTCAAGTCGGAAATCGCTGTTGATCCTGAACTTATGAAGTTATTGCACAAAGAAGTAATTGAAGGAGAAAGGCTTGCCGCACATGAGTTTTTCCTGACACTAGCTGCATGCAACACCGTGATCCCAATCCTACAAGATGACATGGTAACAATTGATTATCAGGGTGAATCTCCAGATGAGCAGGCACTAGTTGCTGCTGCATCTGCTTATAGATACACTCTGTTTGAGCGAACATCTGGGCATATTGTTGTTGATGTGAATGGCAAGACACTAAGGTAGAGTACCCCTCTCTCTCTCTCTCTCTCTCTCGTGCACATACACATGCTCACTGAGTGCTTAATTAGTCAATGGTCTCTTTTATATGATTAGATTAGTAGTAGAATGGAACTTTTTGGGTTTTGTTTGCCAGTATTTTTTTGCCACGGATTGAGATCTAGCATACAATTGTTCTTACTTTGGCAGTTTCTTGCACACCTGTGAAATAGGTTGGATGTTTTGGGACTGCATGAGTTCGATAGCGTGCGCAAAAGGATGTCTGTTGTTATAAGGTTTCCCAACAATGCCGTGAAAGTGCTTGTGAAAGGAGCTGACACCTCTATGTTCAGTGTTATTTCGAAAGATACTGAAAGAGATGATCATATATGGCAAGAAACTCAAGAACATCTGATTGAGTATTCATCAGAAGGTCTACGTACACTTGTCGTTGCAGCAAGAGATCTTACTGTTGCAGAACTTGATCTGTGGCAGTCAAGGTATGAAGATGCCAGCACTTCCTTGACAGATAGAGCTGCAAAGCTTCGTCAAACGGCTGCTCTCATTGAGTGTAACCTAAATCTTCTTGGTGCAACTGCAATTGAAGACAAGTTACAAGATGGAGTTCCTGAAACCATCGAGTCTCTCCGGCAAGCGGGAATTAAGGTCTGGGTTCTGACTGGAGATAAGCAGGAAACAGCGATTTCTATTGGACTCTCTTGCAAGCTACTGACGATGGACATGCAACAAATCATCATTAATGGCATCTCAGAGGTTGAGTGCAGAAATCTTTTAGTTGGTGCCAAAAACAAGTATGGAGTGAAATCATTGAGTAGAAGAAATGAAGATTTTGGAAGGGGAAGTAATTCTGAAAATGGCTATCATGAGGTCTCTCTTCATACAAAGTCTTCCCAGATTCCCCAGTGGACTGTTTTCAAGGAAGAAGTCAAACCAAACGCGCCACTGGCACTCATTATTGATGGCAACAGTTTGGTTTACATTTTGGAGAAAGATTTGGAGTCAGAGGCATGTGTTTGCTTTTTAGTTAGTAGATGCTGCAATTCAATTTTATGAAGGATCACTGATAGTCTAACGGATGTTTTTCTAACTTTTGAGAGTTTCAGATGTATTTGAGAATCACTTGCGGAAGTATCACTAATATTTCGTTTTTTCTTCAGCTTTTTGAGCTGGCAACTTCATGTAGTGTTGTCCTGTGCTGTCGTGTTGCACCCTTGCAAAAAGCTGGGATAGTTGACTTGATTAAGAGCAGGACCGATGATATGACACTGGCTATTGGTGATGGTATGCTGTCTTCTTCAAACTTCAGCTGGTAGCATGTGCATGCTGTTTGTGTCAATCGCTGTGCTTCCTTAGTTCTCGATTCTCAGTCGCATTAGGCCATTTGAGAAGCTAGTTGATAATTACAGTCTAGTACAAAAGTTGACATTAGCAAGCTCATATATCTATCCTTGGTTTTGATAGGGGCAAATGATGTATCCATGATCCAAATGGCTGATGTTGGTGTTGGAATATGCGGTCAGGAAGGGCGTCAGGCAGTCATGGCATCAGATTTTGCTATGGGGCAATTTCGGTTTCTGAAAAGATTACTTCTGGTGCATGGTCACTGGAATTACCAGCGAATTGGTTATCTCGTTCTGTACAACTTCTACCGAAATGCTGTTTTTGTCTTGATGCTTTTCTGGTACGCCTCTTTGTTTCGTTTTGAGTGTCCAGCTGTATTTAGTTGATGATAGATTTGACATATGTTTCGACTAGGACCCAAACAAATGCACGTGTTATGGGGGACCTAAAGTGGAACACTTGGTTTTCTGCCTCCCATTTCCCCTCTTTTAACCATGAAACTTCAATATTTTGGGGACAGAATTCCTGGCAATGCTTGTTTTTATTCTTTTTGAAAAATTCATTGCTGAAAAGCATCTCTTCAGAGCGTTATGCAATGATTTTTTGGTAGATAATTGCTTTGTCATATTTTTGGCTACATGTGGTGCTTGGTTGTAAAACTGGAGAAAAGGTGGAAGTTTCATTTTATGCTGGCCATTAATTTGTTTTACCATATGAGCTGTAAATCAGGCCTGGGGCCTTTTGAAAGCTTTTCTGCTATTAAATTATGAAAACATAATCAGCTCCCACGTATGGTTGTGGTCTTATCTTTCTTTTTTGTTCATTTCTTGGTGTGTTTGCAGGTATATTTTGTGTACAGCCTTTTCAACTACTTCTGCCTTAACCGACTGGAGTAGTGTGTTCTATTCTGTCATATACACTTCAGTTCCAACAATCGTAGTTGGCATTTGGGACAAGGACTTGAGCCATAAGACACTTTTGCAGTATCCGAAACTTTATGGTGCTGGGCATAGACACGAGGCTTACAATTTGCATCTTTTCTGGATTACAATGATTGATACACTATGGCAGAGTCTTGTTTTGTTTTACATACCGCTGTTCATATACAGTGAGAGCTCAATTGACATATGGAGCATGGGCAGTTTATGGACCATATCAGTTGTTGTTCTCGTCAACATTCACTTAGCTATGGACATTCAAAGATGGGTATCGATAACGCATATTGCTGTATGGGGATCAATTGTCATTACATATGCCTGTATGGTGGTTTTAGATTCCATTCCGGTCTTTCCGAATTACTGGTCAGTCTCATATATTTGTGACTTAATATGGTTTCTTTATTTCTATCTTTTAGCTGATTTTCTTAATGCTTATTTTCAGGACCATCTATCATCTGGCAAAATCACCTTCATATTGGCTCACCATTTGCCTAATAATCGTAATAGCATTACTCCCTCGATTTCTTTTCAAAGTGGTGCGGCAAACTTTTTGGCCTTCTGATGTCCAAGTGGCTAGAGAGGCTGAGATCCTAAAAAGATGGCCTGATCATTTGGTTTCTAAAGGAAATCGAACTTCCACGTGACATGCACTGTGTTTGGAGACAAAGCCAATTCAAGAGCTTCCCTTGTGCTGGTCTGTTGTACAGCTCTCTTGAAACACATTGAATAAAGCTATGGTAAGTGTGTGTGACATTTCAAGCACTAACGTTTTTTTTTTTTTGGTTTTCTGGTTGAGATGCCTGAGGACATTTTAGAGCTTGCCTGAGACTTAAAATAAAATTGTGCTCATCTGTCTTTATGTTGAAAGTTTCAATCATTTTACCGTGCTTTGTTAATATTACTTTTGCCATTTGTACTTCTCAGAACCGTTGAACCAGCTCATGGTATACGGATAATGAAGACCTGCTTTTTATAGCATAGAAGTGTGAAGTGCAACATTTTTCTTGGCCAAATAGGGAAGACATTCGACAGAGCTGGGAGAGCTGTTTGGCAGCGTGGAAAATGATTCAGGTCGGGGCTCTGGGGGGGTTGGGGGGGAGGTTGAGAGAGTGGCTCAGGGATACTGATGAATGTAACTTAAGATGTTGATTGGGCCGTTTTGGTGGAAGGGGAATTTTACGCCGAGTGTATCATGATGGTACTTGTTTAGGGCATTGAATACAGAGGAAGGAATACGAGAAAAGAGAGTACATAATAGTTTGTAAAGAAAGCGGTCCAGTAACCGAAAAAGGAAAAAGTCTTGAATCTTTGAGACTTCAAAGTGTGGAAGTGTTCAGAGATGTTCTATTTATCTCCTTCCTCTTTGCCAATTTCACCATATTGCCTGAGGCCAGATCGGATCCTTCTTTATGAACAGGTAGTGTTACTTCCCACATTCCCCAGATGGCCCTTTCATGTTTCAAACTTTGGCATCTTTGGGAGTAGATATGCAAAGGTGGGTTCTCGTCTGGTATATGCACAGGGCTTTAGGGTTTCTGATCTTAGGTTACTGATGAAGGCCGAGACTTGGAAATAAGTTCTCTGGGTACAACAGTTTCTTTATTGTCCCTCTTTGTTGGTTTGAAGGATAGATTTCGAAAGTCACATGTAGTTTCTGTCGATTATCAAAATTGCGGTGACATCTCGCAAAGGACGAATGTCCAATCTATGCATAGGCTATGACGGCAACTTATGTGCCGGTATTATTCAGTCTAGCGAGACTTGCACATGCAAAGCTCAATTGTGTGTAGATCTGCAAACGTTTACTAATTATCGGACTCAATATTCTATTACGGTGAAATGACGATAGTGGTGAGTAACTAATTACAGGTTCGATGGCTGCAATTGGGATTATCTAGTAAAGCGTCGTTCACCAAAATAGAGGGAGACGTGCCACCATCTGTTTTTTTTGTATCAATTGTCTTATCTTATTTATCAACAATTTGCTTTAAATTTGCTGACATATGGGTGCTCGATCCAGCACAAATTCCGGTCGATCTGGTCAGGAAAACTGTCCCTCGGACAGTGGGGAACGGTACAGGATTGTCTGACTTCCCTTCACACCATACAATTAGGAAGAGTTCGAGCTCATGTAATTCTTCGTGATCAACTTCATTTGCTAAGTAATTCCCTTAACGAAGAATGCCTACTTCACAAGAGATCCAATTCACCGGAAATTTATTAAAAGAAAAAAATCGCGTTTTGGACCGGATGAAGAACATATGGACTGACATGTGAGAAACTAATGCCCCAAAATTGCAAATGCAATGTAGCCCGAGACTTGAGGAAGTCTTTAGGTGAGAGAAGAAGACCATAAACTTGGAAAGATCGTCGAATTGACTGGTCCTATTCCCGTGGTAGCTAGGAAACTACAGTACTCCTGATGAATTCTCGGATTTATGCGAGGCTTAAGGTGCGCATGACAATTATTCTGTACTCGGAAATTATTTCTACTCAGAAATAATTTTTTTTTATTCTGTGCCTGGAAATAATTTCTGAGCATTTGAAGGTGTTTGGTAACTGTCCAAAATTTCTATTCCTGGGATAGAAAAGAACAGAAATACGTTTGGTAACTACACAAAATTTCTTTTTATTAATAATATTTTAATAATATTTTTAATTATTTAATATTTTTTTCTTTTTTTTTTCTTTCTACCCTTCTCTTCTTTGGCCATGGCTGGTCGCCGGCGCCAGCGAATGGCCACAGGCCAGGGCGTCGCGGCCCTGGCCGCCGCCCTGGCTGCCTGCCTCACCTCCTGCCTAGCCCAGATCGGGCGAGGTCGAGCCTCGCCGTTGCGACCCACGGCGAAGCCAACCTCGCCATTAGTTGCGACGGCGAGACTCGGCCTCGCTCGATATGGCCGAGGCTGACCTCACCATGATCGACGGTGAGCTGCCTCGCGGTCCAGCCCTCACCCTCGCTAGCAAGGGGGACCCTCACCTCCGCCGACGAGGGCCGTGACGCCCTTGTCAGCCCTGGGCTATGATCGGTCGCTGGCGGTCGGCCGGCCACAGCCCAAGGAAGAACAACACAAAGAAGAAAAGAAAAAAAAGAAAAAGAACTCATTCTCAAAATTGTGCTGAGAAATAAGAAGTAACTTTTTTTTACTTCTTGTTTCTCTTCCAAAACTGTTTTTGGGCACAAATTTTTGCAAAAATATGCCCAGGAATAAAAAGTTCATCAAATGTATTTATGTTTTCAAACTATTTCTGGGAATAAAAAAATAAAAATTTTTACTGTTTGATACGTTACCAAACGGGCCCTTAGTATTCATGGATTCTCTCTCTCCCTCCTTTTGTTTATTGCTAAGGTTTGTGCGTATTCGAAAGTGGTGTGTAATCACCTATGTCAGTCATTTGGGAATTTGCGTTGGGATGGACACCGGGCAGTCAAGAAAGACCTTTTTTTTTTTTAACTTGGTGTGAGCCTAGAACTTAGAGCCGCTGTTGTCCTATAGTTTCTGTACTTCAGCACTTCGTGCTGTCTCGTCTCCTATCTCATATATTTTCTCTCCAACCATCACCCTTATATCGTCCATCTTGTTCACGAGATGAACTTTCCCTATTCATTGAATAGTGTTCAATACCCGATAAAAGTTCGACAACCCAATTTGCATAGCCTCCTCATTTCCGACCAAACGCCTCCGACTCGACTCGAGGGTACGGCTCTTCTCAATTCGGGGCGGACAAATCAATCACCCCCACTTTCAAGATATCCCTGGCACCCGACGCAAAAGAGAACTT
This sequence comes from Syzygium jambos, assembly GCA_031216235.1. Lineage (NCBI taxonomy): Eukaryota > Viridiplantae > Streptophyta > Magnoliopsida > Myrtales > Myrtaceae > Syzygium > Syzygium jambos. The sequence goes on along the minus strand of CM062230.1, from coordinate 11,715,981 downwards.
TTCAAGTAAAAAATTTCGAGGAATCTCGAAGAATTGTACATCACCTAACTTGTCATCGAAATCGTCAACAAACCCTGCTCCAGACAGATTATTTATGTGGGATCAATGTGTTTCTCGTGAGGCCGTGTTTCCGTAAATGCGATCCAATCGAATCAGTAAACTAAAGTCTTGGGTCATTGACTTGTACTCCTCGAACGGTGGAGGGTCAACGGTCAGCCGAAGGTCATGGAGCAGAGCAGGTAACGCCACTCCCATACCCCACGTGGTCAAAACGACACACGCACACTTCCGAGAAGAGTCCCTGACATTAAATTTTCCAAAAAGGGGTCCTACGTAAATGTGATCGACGCGGTCTATTTTAGGGTTAGTTGCAGTGATTAACGTGGGATTGAGTAAACCGAAGTGTGAACGGTGCGGCACTTGGTCTAATGAACGCACGAAAGCGCTTCGATAAAGCTCGACTTTCTTTCACGGGGTTTGAATTGGGACTTTGTACTAGAGTTTTACAGTGTAAGGACATGATGGGTCTGGGTATGAATATGATGAATTTGGGAATTCGCTTTCCCATTATGTAACCATGTCTGTCTATGGAGTCGAGGAAGGACGTATTCAACCACCCTTTTAAATTTGATTTAGCTTTGACCAAATACTTCGAGCCCTCACCGTGGCTGAGCTGAGGACATCCCCCAATAGAGCGGGGGATTTCGTAATATTTCTGATTGGCTGTCTTGTATTTCTAACAAGTTGTTTAACAGTTGGCATCTTTCGAATTATAATCCCAGGAACTATTTGTGTCTGTATTTTATGGAAAGATGAAATCAAAGTGAGTGATATAGTAGCTGGAAGGCGCGGGAATTTTCGCTTTTGTCGGTGGGAGAAAAACCCCCGACGGATATTTCTAAATGAAGATGGTTCTAGGTCTCATGAAGAACATACTTGATCGTATGTCTTGCGTATATGTATGTGTAAAACTCGTGCTGATACTAAAATGAAGTTTAGATTTTTCTTGTACGTAGATGGGCGGGTGCGACCCGTTGATCAGAGACAAGTTTAGAGGCAACGTCCGGAGGGCAGTATAGCTCAATTTTAATTCGCAATGACCGCATAACAAAATCAATCCCGGATAAAAGCCCTCTCCCTCGTGTTAGCGTTGCGGCTACTTAGTCAAATTAAGGGGAAAATGGTAAAACTACTGGGAAGAATATAGCGGAGAAGTCGCGACCTAAGTTGACCCGATGATCACGGCTTAATCCCCTAGAAAATTCAAACTTTACGTCCAATATCAATTCTATCCTAAACTTTTTTTTTAAAAAAAATTAAAAGATCACAAATTTTTTCCTTAGTCCAAAATTTGCCCCCGTTAACCGTCCTAAAAATCACCATCGATTTCTCGAAAATTATATATATTAGGGTCACTTAAAGGTTCATTATCAAAACTCACGTCTTTATTAACATCCCCACTTTGTAGGGAACAACAACAACCTTCCGATGTTGATAATTTTGGGGAAATTAAATGCGATTTTCCAATGGAGGGCTAACCAAGGCAGATTTGAGATTAAACAGTAGGGGAAGAATTGGAATTGGATATGAAGCTGAGGATTTTTTAGGGAATTAGGTCCAATGACCACTTACGTACCTTTCCTTTTACAAACCCAATTTTTCTTTTTGGAACAAAACAAACCCAATTCATAAACCTCTAAATAAACCTCAAATTGAAAAGACTAATCCATCGCTTATTTCAAACTAATGTTTTGGGTATGCATGAGAAATTAGTATTTCAAGACTGGCAAATTTACAAAGTAAACGGCGTGTTCGTAGATAAAGACACGGAGATAGGTGCCATTAGGATCAGTCGCGCGAACACAGAGAAACGGATAGTAAATGCGAGGAAGAGAAATCGAGACACAAGATTTTATCCAGATTCACCCTTAAAACATCCACCGGGATGATTTCGCTATAATCAGCACCCCACACCTCTCTGTCGCAACCCTCAATTACGCGTAAAATAAATTATACAGATTCAGTACCTACACATGACTCGAGCTTCAGTTACCAACAAAACACGAGCCCAAACTATAACAACTTTCCGGGACCGTGGGGACGCTGCCCCCATAAAGGCGCGACGGGGTTTCCAGCAGCAAAACTCGGGCGACATATTTTGTGCTTATTTTTTTTTAAAAAATGAAGAATATACAAGTGGTCATTGGTGGAAGGTTAGATATGCTTGTCTTTTCTCCACGTGCTTTTTTATTTTTTTTTTCGTTTTCCCGGTTTGTTTAATTCCTCGGACCTCGATGTAATAATAATGCGGTAACGTTAGACAGAATACGAACGACTCGCGGTGGGGAGGGGGGCGGTGTTCCCCTTACCTACTGTGGTTTTGTCCTTTTCCTCCAGGGTGGGACGGCGAAAAGACGCGTCTGCCCCTAGGGGCCGAGGCCCCCGTGAGGTGGGGAGGGGCGTGCCGAAGGGGAGGCCATTCCTGTCATTTCGCGCGTGCAGCGGGGTCCGCGCGAGTGAATGAGAGCCCCCGGCGGGACCTCATGAAGTCGGTGGTGACGCCACGGTGGCGACGCCACGCGCTTACGCCAGCGGCACGCTCAGCGGGTGGGAAGAGGACGGCGTGTCCCGATGGCGGACGACCAGTCGCGGACTGGAGCGCGTGCGTCGGACTCGAGCCCTCGTTTTTTTATGAGCATTTTGAGTTAAAATTTCCTTTAAATAGGAAGTGTTGTCATTACTTTTTGTCCTCGTTGGAGTAGGAATACAAAGTGGATCCTTTCGGAAATTACAATCATATCTGGAGTTTCGAGTTTCGCGATTAATATGAGTTTTGTCCATAATTCTCCCCTCTCCTTCCCGTCTTATGGGTAATAATAGTGTTGTTAGTCAATGAGCCATATGACTTCATATTGTGCTATAGACTGTCATGTACTTCACTGGTGCAAGACAGTCATTGTGCTATACTTCTTTACTATTCAATTCAAGGTCCGATTTTTTGACGGAGAAAAAAGAAAAGGAAAAGTCCAGGTCTAATTTCATTTCAATTAAAAATAATCAAGTTCAAAAAATGGAATAAGTTTAGTCGTCTTGCCCCTCTCTTTGTTGCTATCGCCGTGTCAAAGGTATCAATGAACCTAGGATGAAGATCCTTTGGCATGGATCGACCCGTCGTCTCCACCTAGTAGCCATGGACAATAACAGGGGCCGGTGACTGAAGTAATCGTGGACAATAGCCGTAACCTAGGCCAAGCACTGTACGAAACAAACACGTGTTGCGGTTTCCAAGTCGACGCGGATCATCGTGGCACGATTTGTAGAAGAGGATATGGATAGTGGATATGTGACTCGAAGTCCACGGCCGAAGGATTCAATTTCACGCCGAACAAGTTAGATGACTTGAATTGCACAAGAAATTGGGAAGGCAAAAAAACTCGCAAGTGGTACTGCACAAAACCCAACGCCAAAAAGAGAATCGCTTTTGTTTTGAAAAAGGGATAATGACATAAATGGTTACTGAAATTTGACCTAATGTACAACGTGATCTATGAACTTTTACTTTGTTTAATGTGGTCTCTAAACTTTATCTCAATGTACAATGTGGCTCATGAACTATTAATTTATTTATTATGGTCCCTAAACCTCTAATACATGTTTAATAGAGCTCCTGAACTATATAAAAATGTTCAGTGTTGTCCTTAATTCAAGTTCAAGGATTGTAACAACCCAGTTCGATAAGGGGAGTGGTCGCTGAGGCTAGAGGGTTGGACAAGGATCGGCTCATAGCATGCTTCTAGGATAGTGAATGGGATGGGAATGAACCGAATTATGCATCGAATAAGAAAAGAGCGATTTTGGAATAAATATGTGAAAACTATAATCAATTCACAAAAGCGCCTTTTGACTTAATGGGCAACATTTAGCTTTGGAATTTCAAAATTAAGCATGCTCAAGTGGGAGTACTTCCAGGATGGGTAACATTCCAGGAAGGTGCCAACCTGTACGCCAAAGGATAGAATCATGAGGTTTGGTATGGAACGGATTAAAGTAGATAATATCTCAGTGAGTTAATTCAGGAATGTCACAATATGAAATTAGAGTGGTACCGGCTCCGGTAGTTGTATGGTTTAGGGACAAACCACTCGGAAGTTGGTGGGCCTATAACAACCCGATCCAACAAGGGCAAGGACTGGGTTGCCGGGGCTAGAGGGCTTGAACAAGGAGTGGCTCTTAGCGGGCTTGTAGGATGGTGAAAGGGTTCACGCATCGAATGGGGGGAGAGCGATTCTGGAATAGATATGTGAAATTTGGAACTAATTCACGAAGGTGCCTTTTGACATAACGGCTACGCTTAGCTTAGGCGAGAGCACTTCCAAAATAGGTGATCTCTTGGGAAGGTGCTCACTTGGTATGAAATGGGCCAAAGCAAACAAAACCTCAATGATTGAATCCGGGGATGTCACAAAGATAACATAGAATATTTTCATATGGTCTCAGTACTAAGTTAAACACGTCCTAAAAGTCTAGATATTACATCGAACGATTTAAAATTTCAGGAGCGACATTACATATTGGGTCAAAATTCGGGAATCACATTACACGTTAGGTCAAAGTTCAGTGATCATTTATGTCGCCATTTTTCCCAAGAAAAATTGCAGAAAAATGATTAATTGATGTTGATGAGATGGCGCGCGTGGGGATGGGGGGACCCCAGTGACGCGTGAGTTTTACTGGCAACTTTCTCGGCTCCTTCCATGAACGATCCCCTTTCGCTTCTTTTCGCTGAGCTCTTACTTATTTAATTTCCGCACTACAGACGTAATCCCCCCGGCTCTTCCTCCACAATCCGTCTTTCTCTCTCTCTCTCTCTCGCTCGCTATCTACCACTAACCATCATCATCTGTAAGCAAAGACGCCCGGGGTAATTAATACCCCACAAGAGAAAAGAATGGAGCCCTCGGCGTCCTCCCATCGGAAAATGGAGGCCATGAAAGAGCTGGTCCGAGGCCAAGATCTGGCCAGGCAGCTCCAGGAGCTCATGTCCCGCGGCGGGTCGCCGTCGGTCGAGGACGCCGCCGACCAGCTCATCACTTCCTTCACCAACGCTCTCTCCATGCTGAGCCGCTCCGAATCCGACGACTGCTCGCAAGTCTCGGACGGTCACAACAACAACCACGCCGCCACCAGGTCCGAAGGTTCCTCCGGGGAGAGTAGCAAGCGCAAGGACGGCAGAGGGCGCTACAAGAGAAGGTAAGTGATATGTCGCCGAGAGATTCGTATGTCACTAAGTCATTTTTCGGGAGCAAACACGGATGAGATTTGATCTTCTCTTGCCTTTTCTTTTTGTTGGATTGGTCGTTGTTGCAGGAGGGGTTCGGATACATGGTCAAGAATCAGCGCTACACTCATCGATGATGGTCATGCTTGGAGAAAGTACGGCCAAAAGTTGATCCTTAACTCCGATTTCCCCAGGTAATGAATAGCTAGTTTTCTAGAGAAGCGTTAGGTCTCGACCCTCGATCTGAGGTGGAGGAGAGTTTAGAATTACCTCTAGTTGATTGTCGCGGTAGATGATGAAAATCCATACGTACATGTGTGACAAGTGTGTATATCTTGATCTTTATGTAGGGCTTTTTCGGTGAAGTTTTCTGCTTAATCTTAAATTTCTTCGTATTTTTCTGGTTGCGATTTTTGGTGTGCAGGAGCTATTATAGGTGCACTCACAAAGTGGAACAGAAGTGCCAAGCGACCAAGCAAGTACAGATGATATCCATGGACCCTCCCATGTATCGGAGCACGTACTATGGCCACCACACGTGCAAGAACCTGCTAAACTCCCCTCAGATCATCGGCGATCCTGAGGATGAGGACGCCAAGAACCTTGTCAGCTTTGGCAGCAACGCCGCGAGTTTGCAGAACAACCCCTTCTTCTCCTCGTTGGGCTTCGGGTCGATCAAGGAGGAACACAAGCAAGAGACGGTGCCGGAGGTCGATCACACCCTATTCCACACCCAACTGCCGCCGCCGCCGCCTAGTGACTGTAATTTTCCCATGGAATACTGGCCGAGAGAGGTGGATCAGCTTGAGGATTTCATGCCCTATGCATCTTATTGATATATAGGGTCATCACCTCGAACCAGTATAGGTACTCCTGAGGTCCATCTGCACTATTGAAACTGGTGGGCCTCATCAATTTTTACTGATCAGACGAATGTGTGCTCTGATCTTTATGATGTTTTCTACTCAAGATGGAGGTCGATGGTCACTGAGATTCTCCAATGTTGTAAAATCTAGCCTACTAATTCGGAAGAGATCAATAGTTAGTCCCTTTCCCTTTCGGTATACATTAACGGGAGAATCCTTTGTCTTCTCACATTGATCAGCTCAGTGGGAGCTGGCAGATGATCTCCTATTAGTTTGGTCATGGCTTGTGGCTTCATGTCCTTTGATTGGTAATACTTCCAGTTTTGGAATTTTGGTTGATCCACTGTGGCATATGCATGTGCTCAATTTGCGTTCTTGAGTACCTTTAAATTCAAGCATCTATCCTTCTTGATTATGGACAACACATACTATATCTCGTGGTTTGTCCACATTTGCCAGACATGCCGGCCGTATTCTCAAATTGGTCTATAATTAGGAATTTATTTACATGCAATCTTGCTTTTATGAACTTAATGTAGTTTGGACACGATTTATATATTAGTTCTGGAGACGATCTCCTGTTGAATTGTCGCCTCTACCCATTGCTATGATGTATACGTTTCGATATAAGCCTAAGCTACGCGTTTAAATTGGTCGCTTCTTTTTATCTTGTGATTTGGCTTTCGCCTTTCATGTAAAATGCTATAAGATGGGGCTTTTTAGCATGAAGCAGGGCCAATCGGTAGGGCAAAGTGCATTAACTCTTCAGCTCATTTTGCTTAATTAGTAATGTAATTATCGTTCTGGGCATTTACTCCAACTCCTGCTGAAAGCTTTTCGACCTTTTGCTGCGGAGGAGCCACACGACCGATACTATGAATCTGCACCAGAATCGATTTGATTGTGTGTTTCCGTATGGGCTTACGGATTATTTCCTGTGTGAAACTGTACAGTAGTAATTGGAAACTAAACATGAACCAAGTACTAGGCTAATTGGCTTGTGGGAAAATTTTAAATAGAAGTATGAAGTGCCATCAAAGGAGGACCCGAAGCGAATTTTATCTTAAATAAGGAGTCGAAGTAATCATTTAATCTCAAATAAAGATCCGAAGTAGTCATTTAGTCTCAAATAAGTGCTGACTCGCCGGCCGGCAAACAAATGCATCTCCCGTTCGTATTCCGGCAGCCAGTCGGGGGTATTTTCGTCCTAAGGTATATATTTTTTCTCTCTTTTTTTTACCCTGTTCATCTTCTTCTGCATCCGAGCCATGGTGTCCCTGTTCATCATCTTCTTCGTCGATGCTGAAGGGGTTGAATCTGAGGTCGCACCAGAGAGAATGCTCCCGACTGTACCATGACGAAGCAAAATTGGGGAGGAAGAAGATCCATGGCCTGGAACCAAAATAAGAAGATGAGTAAGAGGGAAAAACAGAAGAACAAAAAGGAAGAGAAGTATGGACGCGACGCGACCAAACTCCGCCTTCTCTGCGACCACCAAGTCCACCCCGCCAACCTCCTCCCTGGCAAGCACCTCCGCTCCCAGATCTGCGACAACTGCGCCTCCGCTTGCTGCGCCGCCGACAACCTCGTCCTCTACTAGGACTGCGACTGGGACGCCCACGTCCCCTTCCTCGTACCCTCCACCCACCGTCGCTCCCGGCTTGACGGCTTCTCCGGCTGCCCCTCTGCCCTCGAGCTCGCCTCCCTCTGGGGCCTCGATTTGGGCGACATTAATCTAATGCCTAACGAAGAAGAAGAAGAAGATTTTTTTTGTGGTCAAACGGAGAAGAAGATGATGAACAGGAATAAGAGTGAAAAAGAAGGAAGAAAAAAACGCCTTTGACGAAAATACCCCCGACCGGCTAGTAATTTTTAACTCTTCGACTTGCCTCGCGGGCGATTTGGGGGGCACGGTGCTGCTTCGATCGTGTCGAGTTTGAATCCCTTCCTCACGCATCCAGCTCGTGCAACGCTACCGTTGATATCGACACCACCATTCACTGTCATCCAGGGTGGTCCCACAACGCAGAACGACACATCGAAGCCAAGGGAGCCGATTCGATGATAGCCTTCGCGTCCAGGTCGAACTGACTGTGAGTTGTACGGCGTGTATAATCAGCATGGAAGTGGACGAAATCTGGGGCTAAGTCGATCGAGTTTCAGCATCTGTCGCTGGGCTGTGTTCGACCGCTTCCGCTTTTTGGACTTCCGAAAGGACAAGGACAGACGAAGACCCTTCAGCTAAGCTTTGGACCACACTAGGAAAAGATTCAGATCCTTTGCAGCAGCACTTCATTTTCGTTTTGGCCTTATTCGCCTCGTAGGTTTTAAGGAATTCCTGGCAGTTCATATGTTAAATATAATATATATGTCTTCAGGCACATGCTTCTGTATGAAAAATGATCAGCTCGATTTTTTCTTTTGTCTCCATATAAAGATTTATCATGAAGAGGACATACCAAAAAAAAGATTTATCATGAAGATATACATTATTTAATCGAGCATAGGGCAAGAGGACAAAAGAGTATATCAAACCAGCGCCATCTGAAACCGAAGGTGCGAATGTGAGATGATCGCTGCATTTGTTTTCATTGTTAGTAGGGATAGGCCCGGACGAGTTCGAAAGGGTTGTCGCCAGTTTCGAGTTCTCATGCACTTTAGTGGGAATTAAGATGGAATGCAGACTCAATTTGAAAGACCCGACTCGAGTTTGGAATAAGTATGGGATTTATTTGCTAATCGGATTCGGGTTTGGATTGGGCCGATCATCCCGAATATGTCTCGTGTGAGAAAATTATCCAAAAAGTACAAACCCTATTGCACTTTCACCAATTTTTTTTTTGGAAGTGGGAGGGCAGAGCCAACTGCACCGCCACTTCAGCCAATTTACTCTTAAACTTTTTCACGTTTTGTCAATTAATTTCATCCGGTTAATTTAGCGTGAAATCGCTGAAGTAGATGTCGACCGTCCTGTGTATCATAGCCGGAGTTGATGTGTACAATTTTTATAATTTTTTAAAAATTTTGAATATTGTATTATTTTTTGCTTTCTTTTTCTTTTTCTTTTTCCAAGCCTAGCAAGGTCGTTAGCCATAGGCAAGAGCTTCACGTTAGGAGCGTGCAAAAGAATCAGGAACCACTCGAACTACTTGAAAGTGTGCCAAACCGACTCATAACCGGCAATTCCCATGGGAACTAGTCCGGTTACCAGTAATTCCCACAGATACTGATTCGGTTACCGGTTCCAAGTGTGAAACTGCCCACCCACCAGGACCGAATCGGACTGGTACATATATATATTTAAAATTTTTTATGTTTTCAAATTAAGACCCTAGTTTCCTACCTATTTCTCTCCGTCTCTCGCATCACTCATCACAATTGATTCTTAGGCCACTTAAAACTAGGAGTGTCAAAACCAAACACAATACCCGAACCGAAACACGAACCGACCCGATCCGAACACGAAATTTTCTTATTGGGTCGGGTTGGATCTCAACTTGTTTGGGTAACAATAAAAAAATTGGGTATTGTTTGGATCTATTGGGCTTGGGTACCAAAGCCCAACCCAAACAATAAACCAACCCAAACAATAACCAAAACCCTTAACATCCCTCCTCCTCCTCCCAGGATTCTGCCGCCGACTTCTTCTTCCCCGGGTTCCGCCGCGCCGCCGCCGCCGCCGCTGCCGACAACATCACCCTCAGCGGCGTTGCCGAGATCGACGACCGACGCCTGCGGCGACGACCGTTTCCCCTTTCCGGCAAGCAACCGCTTCCTCTGGCCCAACCACGGCTTCTTCCTCCACCTCTCCGACTCCCTCCACTCCACCTACGTCTCCCTCTCCAACCGCGACGTCGACCTCATCCTCTCCAACCGCCTCCAGCTCGGCCACTTCGTCCACCTCGACCGCCTCCTCCTCGCCCCCGACTCCCCCATCCCCCACGGCTTCTTTCGTCTTTTGTGTTTTGAACTGATGGAATTCGCGTGCGGTCGGCGACTTTTGGGTCGTGGGTTTTTGGTTTGAGTCGTCCCCGGGAGGTCTTCTGTTCCTGTATCTGTGTGCTGATTGGTTTTGCGGCTCTTCTGATGGTTGAGATGACCACTGGTCATCTCGTTTTGTTGCGTTCTTCTATCAATTTTTGGGAGGATCTGGTGGTACCTTCATGATGGAGTGAGCATATAGCATTGTCGCTGGAGTTCCCTGTCAGCTTCGTGTATTTATGTTTTGTACATGTGGTTGGCGAGATCGTTTGAATTGACGTTCTGGGTTGTCAAGAACATCAAATTATCGGTTCGTAGGGCGTTTCTTGTTAGTTGATGTTGAAGTTTCAGGAAAATGCGCTGTGGATATCAAATCTTGGCTGATTGTAGATATTAGAGAGTGGGATATATCTTATACTCTGTATCTTATACTCAATTCCGATTTTTTTGTTACTTGTAGAATTTTAAAAGATGTTAAGTCAAAATTTGACGAGAGGATGCTGTCAATCTATCGAAAATAGGTTGTCATAGATTCAGCCTAACTTTCTGCCCTTCGTGAGAACCGTAGGACACTGGATTTGAGTTGTTTGAAGGCTTTAATGCTGAAGGACTTCTGTAGATTTCAATAGCAGGCTTCAAAAAGTTGTTCTCTCTTTAATTGTTGGTTTGTTTCACATAAAGTAATACTACTAAGGGTACTAGATAGATTGATTAGAACTTCTGTGTTGTTATTCAAGGTTGGCTTGGTTGGTACAGAGATTTTGGCATTAGAAAGCTCCTCAACAGTGTCCTCTCTTTCCAAAACACGAACCCGACCCGACCCGAACATGACCCGAACCGGCCCGATTGTGTGGCTATATCATGTTTGGGTCTTGTTTCGGGTCGGGCCAAGCACACATATTCATTGTTTCGGGTCAGGTCGGGTATAATGAAAACCCGACCCGACCCGACCCGTTGACACCCCTACTTAAAACCCCATCGAAGATGTCTTCTTTGTCACCTCTCCTCCTCCATTCCAAATCCCCTGCGATTCCTCCCTCTCGCTTCTTCCTCCCCTCGTTGATTCTCCAGACAGCACCACTCATCCGGAATCTCCATCTCAAGCCTCAGCCCTCCTCGCTGGCGATGCTGCTGAACGCAATGTTGGCGCGAGGAGCTCATTCGAAGGCCTGACCCTGATCCAGTCGGCCCCTCCCATGTGGGAGTCCACCGCCTTCAACAACCTCTTGATCTTCATCGCCGGCTCTCCCATTCTCGTCGTTGGCCTCTCTGAGTCTGGCATTGGAGCGGCTCTCCTTCTAGGGACTCTCACCCGGCATGCCTTCAATCCCTCTGGGTTTCTTCTCGTCGCTGCCTACTTCGCCATCGTAAGTCGAAACTCTCGAAATCGTGCCATTCATTTCGTTGCTTATTGCTTTTGCATTCTAATGCTATTGAAAATTTCGCGCTTCGCGGGGATCTATCTCCATTTAGTGAGAGACTTTGATTTGCAGCGTCTTGATCGTGGTTGAGTATGTTCATGCTCGTTGTCTCTCTATCTCTCGCCTTGTAGCTCCTTCCATATTTAGCTCTCATGTAAGCAAGACATGGCCGACTCATTTCATTTGATCATTCTTTCATCCTAAATGGAATTAGGGATGCCGATTTTGTGTTATCCTTTGAAGACCTCTTTTCATGTTCACTTAGGTAGAAATGATGTGGTTTTGTTTGGGATATTTCCGAGCCAGTTTCCGCGATTTCTAATTCTAGGGTAGGAACTACCCACCTAAAACCTATCACCCCTACTTTGTGGCCCTTGCCTAGTGGCCAACAATGGCCGACGAGGGTCGCCATCCCTTGCTTGTGGTTGGTGAGGGTCGGCCAGCCCTCACCTGTGACCGGCAAGGGTTGACGATCGACCCTCGCCAAATTTGGTAGGAAAAAAAAAGAAAAGTAAAAAAAGAAAAAGAAAACAAAAAAATAATTAAAATTCTTAATTTTTTTTAAAATAATTATTCACGTTTACATTGGCTGTCATATGTGATTGGCCGTCCTATGTATAGTACTACCAGCGTAATGGACTCAATTGACAAAACATAAAAATTTTGATGACTGAATTGGCAAATTAAAAAATTTATGATTGAATTGGTTAAAGTGCAATAAATTTGCGAGATTCTGGACAAGTTTCTCGGCTAGTTGTCGTCCCTACTTTTTAGGGTACATTGGATCGTTCAAGCAAATCACTCCGACTCGTCAATTCTTGACCCAGATAGTTTCACGTGATTGGACCTCCATTTGGGACTTTCACCTGAAGAAGCGTGAGGTCCCGACTGCAAACCCATTATTAGTCTCCTCGGCCACCCTCGAGAGTCACAAATTCGCAAATCTGTGTGCCTCTGTGATGATCGGATGTGGTTTTGGGGGGTGGGCGGGGGGGACTGCCACACTCAATGGGGATTAGTCGGTTGCTAACTTGCGCCAGACATCCAAATAATATTTAAAACCAAAGTGGGTTTTCTTTCTCAATCAACATCGACTAACATGTCGTATTTACTATTGACATGAATTTTGATCTTACATGTGAGCGCAATATTTTCATGGAGGAAGCCTATAACTTATAACCTACTGATCAGAAACATAGTTGGAGAAAATTTCCCTCGACTATATACCATTTCCTTTGCGATTCTTCCGCATATAAAATGTTCATATCTTGCTAGAAATTTTGGGTCTTTTTCGAATCACAATCCCGGTTGCATTTGTGGCCAAAATGAGAAGTTCGGTAATGTAAAAACTAAAGATCGTCGACTAAGAAATGTCATCGAGAAGTTGAAGAATCAACAGCAAATATAATGAAAATAACACTCGGTAGTAGACATATCAAGCCCTGCCTAAGCATTTGAATTGCAGTGTCCTTATTGTGCTAGAGACTCTCTCTGCATTGGATCCATCACAATCCGTACAATTCCGAATCACTCACGCTCGAGTTTTCCCAGTGTGATGCAGAGATCTTCGGGCGAAATCGAGCTCATAAAGCCCCCACACCAACGCCCCGGTGGAGAGCGCGACCAGGACCGGCCCGAACATCCACATCAACAGGGGAAACGTCACGCAGAGCAGCCGGTTCCCGAAAAGCGCCAGCAAGAACCCTCTCTCGAAAACCAATTGCGTGTACAGGGAAAAAGAGCCCGTACCATCGCTGGTAGCCGCATTTACTAAGTAATTCATGTCGATCAAGTGGCCGACCGCCATCGAGCTGCACAGGAAGCTGAAGCTCGAGAAGAAGGACGCCGATCCGTACTTGAGGGCGAAGATCTTGGGGGATTTGGAGCCTAAGAAGGCGCTGCTGAAGAGGTGATCCGCACTGTAGGCGTTGTTGGTGAGAGCCGCGAGCGCCAAGTTGATCAGGATGGCTATGGTTGCGGTCAGGATGGTCACCATCAGGGTGTTTCTTGTGCTTTGGACCGCCAACATGCCCGCCTTCTCGTCACCCTGCACACCGAAAAAACAGAACACTTGAACTACAATTGCCAGTCTGTCGAAGCATGATCTGGGAGACAGGGACTGGTCTTATTACCTCCTTGAGGGCAAGAAGCCATGCCTTGCGCTTCTGCGCGTCGTGACCGATGGTGGTGATGGAGGGCTTGTGCTTGATGTTGTGCCAGAGATAGGCGTGGTAACCGACGGTGAGGAAGACGCTCAGCGGCACCAACACCGTGTCCAAGTACGCGATCACTCTCATCTTACGATCTGAGTTGGGCTCAATTCAGGAGGATGTTGCCTGCTGCACACCCGAATAAAGCGAGCCTTAGCTTCTCCTGCATCTCTGCCAAACTTACCAAACTTCTGTATCATCCACTTCTACGGTCTCACGGAAGTGGCTGCTTTTGGGCCAGGGATGATGCTTCCTAATCTTGTTGGGATTTGCATTTGGAATTTGTACGCGTGTCGGACTAACATGGCACGAGCAATCAATTACGGTGTTCGAATGACACGCATCCCAATAACTTTATGCTTGAATTTTGCCGGATCTCATATCTAATTAACCCACTTCTTCACGTATCATTGTCACGTGGTACGACTGTTGCATAAAATATCACCTCCTAAAGAAGGGGTCGTGTCGTGTTCCCTGTAACAGTGCACGAACCATAAGAAGAGCTTCCACTAACACAAAAATGGCAGTCCATGATGCATTAAAGAAATTCAAATGCGGTCGGTGTCACCATGCAATATCAACAGGCACCAAAGTGGACGAGGCGAAGGCATGGTCATGTCATAAAGCTTGAGCCAACTTTGTGCTTTTTATGGTGATTTGTCCTCTGCCCAATAGCCAAGATTTGGGTTGCCTTTTCTGATCGTTTTCTTCAGAGCGCTTCCTTTAACTTGGGTCCCTAGAGAAATCCATAGATGATATAAAACCATGTTCATTGTCTGGGAAACTTTGCCCATTTCAAGTTCTTTCTTCCTCTAACAATTACTACTCTTTGATATTCGCAGGTTAAAGTAGAGATGATTGTCCCGAGAAACTTCTTTTGCTTTGGTAGTAGGCGGTGGATTCGATGCGAACAAGACATATTTGTCTTCACCCGAGTTTATATAGATCAGGCCTATTGCAGTCGTTGATCATGTGAGTTCCACATTATCAATGGTTATGATTTTAGACGGTGCGTGATTGGATGTTTGCCGGAAACTTCCATGTTGTCAATAGCTTAGAGTTTCTAGAGGCCGAGTCTAAAAATTAATTAACCTCGTCGGCATCACTCTGATTATTTGAGAGGGTCAATGGCTAGCACCGTAATTTGTCCGAATGGATTACCTCCTCTCTCTTTTTTTAATCCGGGGTAAGGGCGTCCTATGTTTGTGGTTAGAAAGTAATTTCTTGCGAATTTCCTAATTTCGGTGGCATAGAATCGTCCGATGGCCGAATGATTAATGTCACTCCTGATTAGACCCGATCTCTTGCCCGTCCTTTTGTTTAACCTTAATTTTTTTTGGTAAAGTTTTAACCCTAATTCAGTCATCACCTTTGATACCCCCTACAATCTTTTCTTTAAACACCACATAAGTCATATGCACTAAAGAGACGTTTGGCTATAATCACCTCACAGCGAAAATTAATTACAAATAAAATCCTTAGAGATCAAGGCACTTGATTTTGAATTACGAGGGCTAAGTGCGAAACTGACTGAACTTTAGAGACCAACGGATCTACACCGTGAAATTGTGGAAAACATTGGTAAAATTTCGAGACATTTTGGAAATTGAATAAGTATACATTCCAAGAAGGCCAATTACTTCAATATAGAATTTTACATTTCCAAAGCATATCTAAGGAGATTATGTCTTGTGGGCACTTTTTAACATTCTTCTGAAGAATAATTCTTTTTTTCATTTCAGAGATTCAAGACCACTGATTTTTTATATGATGTTTTGCGTCTATTGCAAGCATAGCTTCATAAATATATTGCTGTAAATGAAAGGTTTTCTTCTTTTGTCTTAATAAACCAAGTGCAAGGGTGTAACCACTTTGTGGTTCATGGAACACCCTTCAAGATCACAAGCTCAGTTAAGTATCTGTTTTTAACCCACGCAAATGGACTTCGCTCAGAGCAGTTTGTACACGGTGGATTGAAATAGTTAAATGAGTGACCTCTAGTTTTTGAGCGAGAGAATGTAATTTTGGTGTGTCAAAATTACAATATTAATTTATTTGAGTAGTGGGAAAATTCTTAAACAAATTTGACGGAAAACGTTTAATAGAATGATTTGTTCATTCACTCTGAGATGATAAAAAGAAGATTTCTCCACTTGCATACATAGAGCTGGTAGCGAGACGGATATAATAAGGTACGTGACTCGTTCAAATCGTAACGAGACGTAAATGAGTAACGGGTCTGGAAAAGCGGTACAAGGTCGTGATCAATTGCTAAAACGCCTAAGGATATGAGATAGATGGGAAACTCGATACCCACATTAGATATGTATAGCTGTCCAAATGCCGTTGGTTTGTTCCCCATTGTACCCTCTTCAAATTCTATTTATATTGCCCTTACTCTATCACAACTCGAGCGTAATTGTATTACGAACGTTAAGGACAAAGTTTAGTATGATTGAACATCTTTCAACGACTATCACCAGTTTAGATCTTGCATATTCATGAACATTGATCTTGAATTTTTTCAGTCGCATATGCATGAGTTTCGACTAAATAGTAGTGTCTGTCCTATAAAATACTAGGACAGGTTGCGGGTAAAACGGTTACTTTAAAGTGGACGTGTTTGGAACGGCACGCAGTCCCATACCCGTTTGTTCAAATTCACAGTTTCTTCTTTGGAGCGAAACTCTTCGTACGCTGAAGTCCACCTCATGAGTGATGACCCCGATGGATTCCTTCTGCTTACGTTTGTCATTCAGACACGAGACAGAGAATGGAACTGATGCAGGCGGGTGAAAAGGGACCTCGTCTTGGACTAATCGAACGTCGTGTTTCGTACCTTGTTAACATCAGTCCAAGTCGTCGCATATGCTTGGACTTTTCCCCAGCTAGAACGATTACATGGTCTTCGCCATCTCATGGGCAAGCACCAGTTCGATCGCTCGGAGGGGAAGAATGGCGAGAACGTGGGAAAGATCGAAGCTTTCGATCTGGGTTTGGTGTGTCCTATGTGGGTCTTGCGTGGGAAAGTTTGTGGTGGAGAAGTTCAGCTTGAAGGTGGCTGCTCCAGAATCGTTGAAGGGAGATTACGAGGGTTCGATTGGGAATTTCGGAGTCCCTCAATATGGAGGGTCAATGCGAGGGACCGTAGTTTATTCGAAAGACAATCAGGATGCGTGCAAGAGCTTCGAAGGTTTCAATGCTTCGTTCAAGTCCGCTCCAAGGGAACTGCCCACTATTTTACTTGCTGATCGGGGAGGTAAGGACATGTTGCGTGTTTCTGGGTTTGTGTTTTGAGTAGTGAAGTTGATTCGCTTTTGGTTAGCGGGTTCTTGTTTTGTGTCGATATCAATCAGTTGCTCTTAATTTAGCAACTAGCTCTTTGTTTTCCAGTAAATTAGGATTGTCGGTCATGTAATAGGTAACTTGTGTCTGATGGTGGTTAATGTATCATTAATGATTGAGACTTGAGAATACGAGGGCCGCTCTCACCTCATCTTTGACTTAAAAAGTCACGCTTCCCAAAGATAAACCTATGTCGACTTTGGAAAATCGATCGAGTGACTGGCTCCAGCACTTAAAAAACAGTGTGTTGCGGCATCATCCCTGTTTGGCTGCTGCAGAAACCGAAAAATTATTCTATCCGCAAGAATAGTCATATCCTTGAATTACAGCTAGGAATTAGGAGCCAGATAAGGTACATCTAGTTTATATGAGCCTTTGCTTGCCCACAGTTAATTTGCTGTCAATGCAGGGTGTTACTTCACAATGAAGGCATGGAATGCGCAGAATGGTGGTGCTGCCGCGATTCTTGTTGCAGACGACAAGAGAGATGAGGAATTGATCACCATGGATACCCCAGGAGGAGACCATAGTGGTTCTGATTATCTTCAGAACATCACTATTCCCGCTGCACTTATCAAAGAATCATTGGGAGACGACATAAAGAAAGCTTTGTCTGATGGGAAGATGGTTACTATCAACCTTGACTGGAGTGAAGCTCTTCCTCATCCAGATGAGCGGGTTGAGTATGAATTCTGGACAAATAGCAATGATGAGTGTGGACCAAAATGTGACACTCAGATTGAGTTTGTTAAGAACTTTAAGGGGGCTGCTCAAATACTTGAGCGCAAAGGATATGCTCAGTTCACACCACATTATATAACCTGGCTCTGCCCCGAACAATTTCGTTCAAGCGAGCAGTGCAAGTCACAGTGTATTAATAACGGAAGGTACTGCGCTCCGGATCCTGAGCAGGATTTCAGTAAAGGTTATGATGGAAGGGCTGTTGTGCTTCAGAATTTACGCCAAATTTGCTTTTTTAAAGTGGCTAATGAGAGCAGCAAGCCATGGCTTTGGTGGGATTTTGTAAGTGACTTTGCAATTCGGTGCCCAATGAAAGAGGAGAAGTTCACCAAAGAATGCGCAGAAAAAGTCATCCAATCACTTGGTAAGGTTCATTCATCCTTGAAACTCATAGACTTTGGTTCGTCTTCTTAGCAGTTTCTGGATGACAGCAGACATGAAAATGTGTGGTGATGCAGCATCGTATCAGGCCTGAAGATTTTAAATCATGCATAAACTCCATTTAAGTATACCTGCTATTATCTGCTTATTGACGTACTTTTTCACGAGAAAAAGTCCAGCTTTCAATGATTTCTGGATCTAATCTCACATTTAAATCTGCTGGTGAGGAATTGTTATTTTTAGTTGTTCCAAATGACATCTTTTTCCAGAACACTAATAACCCGACTAAAAATGTTTTCCTCAAGGACCGAGTGTGCATGTTGCTCGTGCATATGCGTGTGCGTGTGCGAAAAAGAGTGCAACTGCACTTGTGTTCTTTTCCTGCTTTGTGGGTCACAAATTTGGGTTCTCATTACTCTTATGTTGTTCTTAGCTATGTCTGCAATGTGCTCATATGTTTCTAGAGGGAAGTAATAACAAATTTATTGCTAAAACGCCATTAGGTTGTCATCCTGCAGAAATGTTTCTAGAGGGGAATAGTCACAACCATACTTGGAAAGATCCCCAATAGACTGTCGAACCGCAAAATCCCTCCTTGACAATTTAACTTGATAAAGCTATGATGCTGATTTAATTATTTCATCTGGATCATGGAAGAAATGATGGTTTATATTGTCTAATTGGCCATGTACTATGACGGCTGCCATCTGTTAATCTTTCCTGTGCCTGGCCATCTAATGATGTGAGGTTTTGGACAATGTTGGGGTCATAACATTTAAATTATTTGCTACGCTCTGAAGGTGTTGATCTCGAGAAGATAAACCAATGCATGGGTGACCCTGACGCTGACGTGGACAACCTAGTCCTCATGGCTGAACAGGACGCACAGGTTAGGCTCCTAACTGAATGGTCCTGATTTACTCTATTATTCTCTCCATTGCTCGGTCTTTGTTGTGCTTTTTTAATTGGTGATTTTTTGTTCAAATTGGTTTCAGGTTGGCGAAGGGTCTCGCGGAGATGTTTCTATTTTGCCTACTTTAATCATTAACAATCGACAGTACAGAGGTCTCAGCGAGCCAAGACTTCAAAAGTTAATGAAACTAGTCTTGTTTGGCTGATCCATTCTTTCGATGGCTGTAGGTAAATTGGATAGAGGAGCAGTTCTAAAAGCCGTATGTGCAGGTTTCCAAGAAACCACTGAACCAGCTATTTGCCTAAGTTCAGGTCCTCATCTGGGATCCTCTTTCTCTGATTCCATGCATGATAATTATTTTGCTGTTCGCCTTCACATACTTCCTTTGTACATCATCATTTGTTCAAACTTTCCCGGTCTTATAGCCAAGCTCAATAATCTGTTGCCCTTTTGCTCTAGTGCTTAACTGGCAAAATTGATTCATGATCTATCTATAATGTGTATAAAGGCAAAGTCGATTTGAGAACTGGTAAAGGAAAAACTTAAGTTGGCATCTGAATCTTTTACAGTCTTTAGTGATGTTTTAACAAAAGTTAGTTTGCTTGTCTACGTGGTTTGGCCATACTTCTTAAGTGAGAGACTAGCCTTTGTAGTAGAGAACTGTGAAAAAAAGGACAACGCCAGTGTCATAACTTTTTGAAGGCACTCGCTTAAGTGTCATAACTTTTTTTCTATCACTCGAGTATCATAAATTATGTACAGCGTTCACTTGAGTGCCATAACATTTTTTCTGTTCACTTGAATGTTATATAACTTTTCAATCAATCACTTGAGTGTTATAACTTTTTGAAAACATTCACCACAAGTGCCCTGCCGCGTTAGATTTGCGGCACTTAGATGAACATTTTTAAAAAGTTAATGGCACTCAAATGATCAATTGAAATTCATGCTACTCAAGTGAAGGTTTTTTTTTTTAGAAATCACGGCACTTAAGCGATTGAAAAAAAAAAGTTGTGACACTCAAGTGAGCTCTCTACAAAAATTGTGGCACTTGTCCTTGTCCTGAGATCCATGCATTACCTTTTTAGTGTAAAAAGGAATGCACAAAGAGAGGATGACAACATCGGATGCAAGGCCTATTGGCATTTTACAAGTGATAACCCAATGTACTCTGAAGGTTTGACTGGATGAAATCCAACTCCTTCTTTATCCTTGGAAATAATTATAGAGATCAGGGCACTACTCAAGATAAATCTCTTAAAATGGCTTGCAGTTGCAAACTCTTCCACTCCTGTACGGGCCATATTTTTCATAGAAGTTATTCACATTGGCTTGAGAATTGTCAATGTTTCATTCGTTAATTAGACACTACAGATAGATCCTTATATATTTCAGAAAATTATGCATCTGCAGATATTGAAACAAATGAATGTTTGGAAAACAACGGGGGTTGCTGGCAGGATAAAGATGCTAAGATTACTGCATGCCGGGTATGTTCCCAAAATCTTTACGATATAGTTTAGGGTCCTTGACATCAACTCTTGATGCTCTGCATTGGTTTCTTCTATTTCAGGATACATTTCGGGGAAGAGTTTGTGAATGCCCTCTTGTGCAAGGTGTGAAATTCGTCGGCGATGGTTATACACTCTGTGAAGGTAAATATTTTTCATAGAGTGCAAATTCAACCGGCTTTATCAAATTTAGGAGCGTGCAAAAGAACCGAGAGCTGTCCAGAACCGGACCGAACCGGCTCAGAACCGGCGGTTCCCATGGAGATCGGTCCGATTTTCGATTCTAATTTCTTGAAACCGGTGGGTACCGGTCCGGTTTCCGATTCCAGATATGAAATCGATCGCCTACTTACTCGAATCGGATCGATATATATATATATATATATATATATATATTTAAATTTAAGATTTCAAGGCCTAGACCCTCTCTCTCTCTCTCTAATGAATACAACACTCCCTCTCGCTTATGTGTCTCCCTTGCACGATCAACCACCATCTCTCTCCACTTTCCTCTCTCTTCATTTGACGCTGCGTCCATCTCTCTCTCCACTTTTCTCCTCTCCATTTGCGTCTATTATCTTTCACGGCCTCGTTGGAGCGAATCGCCTCGAACCATCGCCCTTTCGTAAAAACCCGACTCTCACTCCCTCTCTCTCTCCCCACCCTACAGTACTCCCCGTCGCCGTACTCATATCGCTCCTCGTCTCGCCCTCTCCCACTCAATGACCCGTGCCCACCCTTCCTCCGCCTCTCCCTAGCCTTCTCCGCCTCCCCGGCCGATTCCTTGAATCCACCCGGAACCGGACCACGTGGTCCGGTTCCTGGGTGGGTCTAGGAACTAGTGGGTTGGTTCTCTGTACCCTTAGTAGGTGATTTTCGATTTTACCGCCCTCCTGGACCATGCCCGCCCTTAATAAAATCAAACGGAACTGGAGAATGTATTAAATGTAACACTAAGCAAAACTTGAAGTATAATAAAGCATGCGGTCTCTTAATTTTCAGTGAGGACTGTTTTGAACAGGAAATCTGAACTTCACTTGAAGAAATTTTTTTCCAAAAGCTTATTTCCGTCCTATCATCTTCCTGAAGACCCTCTAGTAACTCACTTTTGGCATTTTTCGAACTTGAGATAATAAGGACATTCTTTTTGTTGCATATCTTTCTCATTCAACTGCTCAACAGCTTCTGGAGCTTTACGGTGTGAAATCAACAATGGCGGGTGCTGGAATGAAACACGTGGCGGCAGGACATACTCTGCTTGTGCTGTAAGCTCATGCACTCTTTGCTTTAAGCATTTAAGTTGGTCCGTTCTGTCCTAATATATTTGGTTGTTCTCCCAGGATGACAGCGGCACCGGTTGCAAATGTCCTCCTGGCTTCACTGGAGATGGAGTTAACTCCTGTGAAGGTATCGAAATTAACCTTCCCTGATTATCAGCTCTAGAACCTCTAATCTTGTAAAGTAGAAAGTTCTTTCCGGAGAATGCAGTTTCTGTCTGGGCATCTCAGTTTCCATCTGAAAATTATTTTGCCATGGATGTAACACTGAGCTCTACATAGATCAACTATTCATAGAATCAGTTGATATACATAGAGAATACATTCCCCGATATCTCAGTTGTTGTTAGTTTCACTTTTTTGGTTATGGTAGGGTTTTGTCACCGTGTCTTGCTCTGATGCATTCGGTCCTTGTTGTAGTTTTTCCACCAATCAATTGTGGGCTTGTTGGTGTGTAGGGGAAAAGAAAGATGACTTTTCACGTGTCAACAGGATTTGTATGCATGCTTCTATTTCTTGTTTTGCTCTCACCGTGCATAGATGATTAAACATACAAAAAGTGCTTGGTCAACTGCTGCTGAGCTTGTGAGATTATTGATGGTTCTGCTTAGATGTGGACGAATGCAAAGAAAAGAAAGTCTGCCAGTGCCCTGATTGCAAGTGCAAGAACACATGGGGCGGCTTTGAGTGCACCTGCAGCGGTGGTTTATTTTACATGCAGGAACCCGATACCTGCATAAGTGAGTGATCTTATTCTGCTACACTTGTTAATAGATAATTGACTTTTCTGAACTATAACATAATACCATGACCCACAAACCTTTGAATGTTGTACTTGCGAATGGGTTTTGTGATAGCTTTCTTCCTTTCCTTTGAAAAAGGAAGTTCTAAGTTTAAGTGCACAACTGTTTGTTCTAATTAGACCAATAGAGAATGCAATTTATCCAGTGTAAGTTGACACTCTTCCTAATGGATTGACATGATGGACAAAAGCCTTAAGCATTGTGAATCTGATGTGTGTGGATAAAAAATTTGTAATAATCCCTAAATCCTGAACAGAAAGAAAATGTATTAACAAGTGAAAGGAGACTGAGGAATCATAAATAGATGAATGGAGACTCAGAATCGAGATTGAAACCTCTTCTATCTAAAAACTGCAATCTTCTGTTCCAAAATTTAAGCTGTGAGCTAACTAACACCAATTTTGAGCTTCACAACAGACAAAGTGAGGAGGAAAAGCAGTGAATCATAAGTTAGAACCTGGTTAGGTCAATTAAACCTAAGCATGTCAAGTTGCTTGTCTATGAAATGTGGAATTTTTCAACTTTATATTTGGTTTGGGAACTTCATATTCATATGACAGATAGTTTTGCCTTAGGACATTTTCAATGTTTTCTTTTCCTTAATGCAGGTACACACTCTGTCACAAAGTCTTATTTTGGAGGATTTTTCTGGATTGTCATTTTCGGCTTGGCTGCTGCTGGAGTTGGAGTATACGTGGTCTACAAATATAGAATCCGGGTAAGATTTCCATTGGCTCGATTGTATTGGGGAGATTGATTGTTTCGGTTTATCATGAAGGGTCACAGAAAGCCAATTGGGCCGTGAACACCTATCATTTTATGATTTGAGTAATCTGAGTATAGCTTAAACCGTCTAGAGAAAGGCAGCGTGATAGTTGTAGACGATAAGCATCGTCCTTGAACTACCTCGTATGTAGCAACTTGAAGTTACAAAAGTTGAGAACGTCAGAAGAAGTAAAAGGAGCTCCATATTATGTGATATGTATAGCCATTCAGTGCATCTCTTGGTAGGCCAGTCAAAACCATGGTTATCGGAATTGTTGTTGTAGTGATTTCTCATTGAAATTGTGTCGCAGAGTTACATGGACTCCGAGATACGATCTATCATGGCACAGTACATGCCGCTGGATGGTCATGCGGAGGTGCCGAGTCATGGCTCTCACGCCAATATCTGAAGGGAGACGTGTGGGGGGGGGGGGGGGGGGGGGGGGGGGGACTCCGTCAAGTATTACAGATATTTATGTAAGCTAATGGCTTTACCGCGTACACAGTTATTCTCTGGCCCCAGGTTTATAAATCCTTTGACACGGGCAGTGTCCCTTGCTGGCCTTTGCTTTTCATAGCAAGCGAACACGTTGCTCTCTTCCTTGGATTATGTATATCTGCACCTTTTTCAAAACATAATCCCACTTTATATAAAGAAAATAGAATCATTTGAGACTTGAATGGGCAAAGCAGTTACTTGTTTACCTTTTGCTTTCCATCTTTTTTGTTTTGCCCCTTTTCTTGCTTTTCTAGTATGTGCTAACCCGCTTCCCCCCTCATAAACGGGTTTAAATGCACACGGATTGGTGTTCTGTGATTAATGACATGACAATGTGATGGTTACCCGGAAATGGAATTGCTGCTCTATAATTGCCTGTCGACAGCTTCCTCAGTAGTTATCATCCATACAATATGCGTGCATCTAAGAACTATATATAGTAAACATGTTTGCTACTCCCACAACGACTTCCATCAATAACCCCAGAAGAAGGCGTCAGTTTTGACTGCTACTCGACGGGAGATCAGAATATTCTCACGCCATGGTCTACAAGATGGTTCTGTCCATCACTAGTGTTCTTTTTTCTTGTGTAAATCTGATTTTTGGATGCCAAAATCGGCTCTAATTTAAACAAGATAGATTTTTCCGATAGTTGATGGGAGGGAATGGGTCTCTGTTGGGTCTCTGTTACCAGCAACAGACCATTAGATATTTTCTGATTTACTCTTGCAAATCATGAACATGACCATTCAACAGAACAAGGACCGCGTGCGTGCATTATATTTGTTTCGGTAAGAACAATACCGAGTAATTTACATTGCTATTGCCACAAGTGTTTTTCATTGGTGCTTAATAAGTTTTCATTATGAGAACAGAAATCGTTAAAATATCTACTTGCTCATCAGTAACTAGTAATCTCTGTTGTTTAGTAACTTTTCACATCAGTAGGCAAGTTTTGAAATATTTTACACCAAGTTATCAACGAGTGTAAAGAGTTACTTGGTAATCAATCATTTGGCCAGCTTTCTTTCGCTTTTGTTGAACGTGATCCCAAAGATCTGAATTGCACCACTAAAATCTGATGATCCAAATTGCACACGGATGCATTTCCATTTTTAAGCGCACATCAGAAATAGATTCCACCTCAAACTTATCATCAAACCCAAAGAGAGAGTTCTCAGCGAAGCAATAAACCCATGAACAATGCACACTGAACCAGTGAGTCGGCTGAATTCGCCGATTACCCACCGACCATCCGTGCCGTACCGCGTGAACTTACATAGAACTCGCCGACAATGCCATTATTGTATGCATTCAGTAAGCCGCATGAATTTTGATTGATCAAGAAGAAAGATCAAACCTTTCAAGGCATAAATTCCTTATATGACAATCGACAATCCAAAGCTTTGATTCACGGCAGACATCTTCAAACAAATTCTCGGCATTTAGTTTAATATACAGGGGAAAAATAAACCCCAGTACCCGAGCCTACGACAAAGACAGGATTCTGCATCATCATTATTCTCACCCCCAAAACACTCGGTCCCCAAAGATTGAAAAAACCTCCTAATTGATTTGACACCACGAGATTATCTTCAGGTGACGCGCGCAAGAACAC
Source organism: Syzygium jambos (assembly GCA_031216235.1). Classification (NCBI taxonomy): domain Eukaryota; kingdom Viridiplantae; phylum Streptophyta; class Magnoliopsida; order Myrtales; family Myrtaceae; genus Syzygium; species Syzygium jambos. The sequence continues at coordinate 11,690,372 of CM062230.1, read as the reverse complement.
GCCACAACTGGTGGACTCCGATCTCCAATAGCATGTAGCACTTTCTGCTTCTGCTTGCTGCACCTCTTGTATATCCTAGCTACTGCAGTTTTGTGAGAATTTCTACGAGAAGAATTTAGAGAAGTGCGGAGTCAGATTTATAGCTAAGTTAGGCCACTGGCCAGCCACAGAATCTCGGTTTATCTCACAGAATCACTACTTTTCATCTGGAGGACACCGTAATGAGAATACGATGGATGATACTTACAATAATGTTTCATTGAGTTTCCATTCCCTCTTCGTAGGAAGGACCTTTCATCTGATCTCTATTCTGCTTGATCTTATACAGATAAAACACTAGCATCCCCCCACTGCAAAAGAAAACAATCTATCAATAGGAAGAATAATAGCTGTATGAAACACTGCAGAAAGATGCACCAAAGTGGGAAAAACAAAATGGTCGCTGTAAAGATCTCCAAAAGTTCAGTAAACATGAAGATACTACATATTCAGTACAAGAATTGCACGTTTTCTACTGTTCCACTTCTCATATCGCTTGATACTTGCAGTGTTTTCTCATCCTATGAAAAGTCAACCGCATAAGAAGTTCAACAGTGAGCCTTTTGTCAAACGTCTCCATTTCTAGGGGAGAGGGACAAATATTCCCCGGGCACAGTTTCAGCATCGTAATCTATGTGTTGAGCAAAGCAATTTGGGAGTATCTTACCGCTTACGGAGCTAGCAAGGCGAAAGTCTAAAATCAGAAGACAATGAACCTAACGATTGCATCTATTTACTAGGAGTTGCCACATGGCTCCAAATGACTAAAGTCTACCCATAAGATTCATGAGATAGAAAATGAAGCTACAACAAATTTAATGAAATAGAAAACGATAAATTAGTTTAAGATTCACTAACCTGATGATGGTCATCAAAAAACTAAAAAGGGACAGCCTCTGCAGAAGAGGAGAAAAGATCATCACAACTCTTGACAATAATCAATCGAGCACATAAGAAAGTAGACAAACACCGAAAATTGTCTCACAATGAGCAAGGAATATCCATCTACCTGAGACAGGATACGTATCTCTCTAAGAAATATTATTCCCGCAATCCCTGCAAACAGACAAATGTATCTTAACATGAGACCCAAAACAATTGAAGTAGCGTACTCAGAGCTAGCAGGATTATAAATAAAAAGAAAAAAGGCTTATGCATGCCCAAATCTATTTTAAAGGACAAGGTTCATTGCACCATGATAAGAGTAAATGGCCAATGTATTTGCATCTTTACACATCTTTAAATTAAGGAAGACATTACTTTCTTTTCACTTGGCCCAGTCAGAAGATCCTGGTTGATACTCATTTACCCAAGAAAATCATTCTGTAAGTTGCCATTGAAATGGATTAACAAAGAAACAAGAAGGTACTTGACAAATAAATCATTGCTTGATGATGACAGAGCCCCCCTCAATTCCAACCAACAGAGGCCCCCTCAATTCCACCATGAACACCCAGGCATCATAGGTATTGACCATCAAATAGGTAAAAGGAAGCCAATAGAAAGAAATCTTTTGGCAGTCGAACCGCATGGGCCCAGCTAGATTCAACCGGTTGGAAAGGGAACCATCTTCTGTCCGGTTCACTATTCAGATTTGGCTCATTTTGGATAAGAACACAAGCGAACAGGATTTAAATTGGTTAAATCTGCAGTCAAGATCAGCCCAGTTCACCTGGATTGACCAATTGAGTTGTGGGGAAAAGATTTTCAACTCGAGCATAAAGCATGGTCCAACCCAACCTTAAGTTGCAGGGAAAGTGCTATGCTATCTCAGCCAAAGCTACTCTCGCTGTCTCACGTATATAGGGGCCAGTTTTTTACTTTCTTCACGGACTAAGTGTTTTTGGAAAGTCAATTACAAAATGACAGTCACGAGATCGGTATATAGAGCTTGTGGATACCAGCAGCTTGTGCTAACCAAGTACTCCAACAACCTTTTTGGATCTATTGTGAGCATAATGTGTGTGTGTGTGTGTGTGTGTGTACTTTTACTAGGTCCACTGCAGTATAAAAATGATTTAGTCATGTATTTGGATGATTGACATATGAAAATTTTGGTTACGTAATTATTTCAAAGTACACATGTCAAAAATCTAATGCTGAACGGAAAAAAAAAATTTACATTGGCAGTGGACTTAACAATTATTTATTCGCTAATCATATATTTTGATGATGTGAAATCAACAAACCAATAAAACTGCAAATGGCAGTTCTGACTGGTACTTGGTTCTGGTCCGGTTTAAATTACTAGCTTCTTGAGAATGAAAACCACATTGCGCCACTGCGTGTCTTTGATGCTTGTGCATCACAAACATGTCATAGAAGCTTCATCATGTAGCTTTAATAAATCTTAAATTTCTTGAGCTAACCCTTGGATCTCTCGTGACAGCTCTAATTGATAGCGGAAAAAACTTTCGAGCCTGATTGGTTAAGCTTTCTAAAAAGCAAAAGACAACATTTTGCTTTCCCACAAAAATTGAAATGTTACCTAAATTTCAAAAATGAAAAATTTTATGTGGATTTACATGACAATATTTGTCTATTATGATAGTTTCAGGTGTATAGCGTTAAGAAAAAGTCAAAATGCATCCATCACAAAATACTAAGCAAAAAGCAAAAATATATCCAAACACTCCCTTAAGGAAAGAAAAAACTTTCCACGTATGCAACATATTGAATTCCCGTCATGTATGCTCAATTGTTGAACAATCCGAATTGGTAACAGAACTTGTGAAAATAGAAACCTGAAATTTGGACATACACCCAGAGCCAACAAGGCATCAAAACATGTGATACAAAGCCACGTCATGATGATTCTGAAATAGCTGGGTAAGGCCTATAGTGAATGACAGCACGTAGATGGATTTTCGAGCTATAGTATCGGATCAACAAACTCATCAACCAATAGAAACGTTACTTTAACACAAATCCCAGCAGACCACTACCCAGTCGCTACCCGCAATTATGTCATCTGAAGGAGATTAGCCTCGAAATGGCAATTGAGACATAATTTGTTTCATTACCGTAAACGAGACGATCACAATACCAGACATAAATGCGAATAGGGAAATGAAAACGGCATGCCAATATTTGCGCCAAGAAGCCTCTAATAATGGAAAAGGAAAGATGTACTAACCTGCCTGCCCTTTCAACGCTAGAGAAGAAGATTTTCCTCTTTTGTAATATCTCAAACTTGACACGCTCAAAGCCAAAAGAGTACCTCCAAGGATGACACCGAATCTAATGGCAGAAAGGCTCCCCGTTAGCATGAAAGAAAGAAAACCTCCGACGGAAAGAGCCAAACCTGCAAAGCATCTAAAAATTGTGAAGTGAAGAAGAAATGAGTAACAAACTAACTTACAAGGAAAAACAAGCACATAGGAGATTATTTTTACGCGAGCCAAAGTTATTAATCTCAAAGTACGTGGATAAATGCTCAGACTATGCAACCCGATGGAAAGTTTGCTAGAAACCTCTTGTCCAGCCACTCTTTAGAAAGTAATCACAAAAAGTAGTTGGTCAGTCACTTCTCGCGTGAGCAATCTTACCGTATGGTATTCCAAGGTAAAAGTCCTGGACTTTCGAGATATCATTTAGATCCTCAGTCGGAGTAGAGAACGTTTCTACAATCTCCTTCACAGGTTCGGGTGAGTTCTCTGCAGCCGCGGACAGATACTCTTTACCTTCCTCGCTGAGTTCTTTCGCTACTACACCCAAATCATATCTGGCCTTTTCTGCTTGAATTTTCAACTGCTCCGAAGTCTCTTTCAGAATAACCGCCGCTTTCTTCGAGTATATCTCATAGGCTTCCTGCGAGATGCTCTGCATCTTCAGAGCTTGCTCCTTGAAAGCATCTAAAGTCTGCTTCCACGCTTCTTCCGATTCTTCAGCTTTCGTCTCAAGATCATCCTTTTCTTTTTCCACATCGATTTCCGAATGCTTCTGGAAAAAAGTTGAAATCAGATGGAACAAGAAAAGGACCTGGTTTAATTAAATCTTATACTAATCAAAGGAGACAAAGATAGTGATGAAGCATGGGTAGTAGATAATAGTACTGCCGTGGAAAACAAAATTAACAAAATGACCCGAATACAGTATTGCAAATTTCTCAGAACCTTTCTCAATAGAATCCATTTTACCACCGGAAGATCAGAAGAATGAGCCCTAAGATGAATCACTATATCAAAGCCTTGAGCAAAAGATGAAATTGGTCCCTAATACCTATTCCAGCGCCGGACGACCATGCCTAATGAAATGCAATGAAATTCCGAAGAATCCTAGTTCACACGCGCAATTGCTCGACCGAAAGTCATCATCAAGAGAGTAACGAAACAGGAGCAAGATCAACGAAAGAAAAGATAAAACTCAACGACTCGTGCCCCAATCACCGGAAAACGCGAACGAAATCTCGTCTCGGGGGCTTACCGACTCCTCGTGCGAAGCTGCGAAGGCGACGGCGGACGGACTCCTCCTGTCAAGCGAGAGGAGGCCGAAGCGGAGCCCCACGGGAGGGACATTCTTGAAGGACGCGGAGAACCCGCGGGCGGGAGCTCGGAGGAGAGGCGCGAGGCGCAGGGACGGCGGCGGCGGCGGAGAGGCGGCGGAGCGCCGGCGCAGCGGCAAGGAGGAGGTGGAGACGGAGCTGAGGCTAGGGTTTCTGAGCAGCAAGGACTCCATCGACACGCTCATCCTCTGCGCACGGCGGAGAGAGAGAGAGGAGGACGAGGGTTTAAGGGGGAGAGCGAGAGAGAGAGACGCGACGGCGAAGTTCCCGAAGACGCCAAGGCACTTCACTGGTGTCCAAGAGTGTACTTGGGAGACACCAAACTCCCTCAAAAAAAAAATGAGGAGAACAACAGACAACTCCGGGCAGCAAATGACACCCTATATAAAACTTGATTCGTGTGTGTATATATACACTAATATTTGTTAGAAAAAAAAATCATAACAAATGATTATATATTTAATCGACAGAAGGACGTCATGACACTTGATATATAGGCTCCGCCTGTTTCGAACCAACCCAATAATTTGGAAAATATATTTTTTCGAAAGCGATAGCCTACATGAATTGCAAAGAACGAACGAACGAACGAAATATATTTTCATCGTTTATGGAAATTTTTAAACATAAATTGTTATTGGTAATGAAATCATTTTTTGCTCACTAGAAATTTCGAGCGACGCAAGAAATCACTTTCGGGTAAAATCATTTATTTTCCATTGAACAAACGAAAAAAACTTTACGATGAAGGAAAAAATTTCAAGGAAAATTATTAGTTTTTGTTTATTTAGTGGTTTGGGGAAAGCGGTTCTTCCTTCTTGCCTTAAGAATAAGTTATTTTCCCATGATTTAAACTTGTTCTTTCCGGTTCATGGGATATGTTTTTCTATAAATCGATTAGTTTTCCATTATCTTAACATTGGGAAGTTGGAAAACGAATTTTCCAAAACAGTTGCCCTTCAAACAAAACAAACCCTTAAATAGAATGTGTATTTCGATTACAAGACACCTAAACACGCGTTAACTCGATCGATTTGAAATCGTCAGGTGGAATTAATGAATTTCATTTACTACCGATTTAGTTCGGGATTAGATACTCGTACGAAACTTATGGAGGTTACGGTAAATTTCGAAATCCGATCAAACCATGTAGACATATTTAAGATCCAATACCGACAGTTAAAGATCCCTTAAAAATCAAACGTAAGACTCCGTGTGGCCTATAAATCAAAAATAGACGTGGCGTCACCAAAAACCGAATAAGATAGGACGGCATCACCTTAAAAAAGAGAAGAAGAAGAGGGAACTCAAACGATATTGGGATTTCTTCATTCCAACACATAAAAACATTAGAAAAGAAAAACGGATTTTTACCCAACTTTTGACCTATAATCGCAGTTCAGAATATGACGATTATACGCCACCTTTTTCCAGGCTCGATACCTCGAGCTTCTCTGTCAAGTCCATGGAGGGAGGCCGATGGAATCGGGGGCAACGCGAAAGTTCAACGGCGAGCATATTTTGCAAGGCGAGCACGACGAGCGCGAGGGATCCAAGGAAGGCACGAGAAAGCCGAAATCGAAAGCAGCAAATGGGAGGCAAAGAATCGGAACGAGAACTCGGGACCAAGCAAAGCGCGCCCGACCACATGCGCGACCACATCGAAGCACCCGACGCCCCTCGCCTTTTTCCGCTTGGCCCACGAATCGCCCATGATGATTCGTTATGTAAAGGGCAAATATCGCCAGCGGCTTTAGATTATGGCCGAGAAACCCCTGCGTGGCAAGTTAGGCGGTCAGCGGCAGGCAAATGGAGCGAACGTGGATCCGACGCGGCTTCGGTCCGGGCAAAACGGTGCCGTCTAGTGACAATAAATCGGGACAAATCGTGTGCGATCAGGGTTCTTCGAGGGTTTTCACTTATCATTTTCCTTTTTTTTTTTTGCCGATTCACAATTCGCCGATGCCTCTTAACCAGAGACTTCCCTTGAATCATTGATGTTTGGTTAAGAGTTAACCTTACTAAAGGAAGGGAGTCGAAGCTCATGCAAGAGCCTCTGCGGCCTGTTCGTCTGATATATAAGGACAGCGAGCTTCACAATTCACGTACCGGTACATGTACGCTATGCATCCCCAGTTCCCCCTATATCATTGTCTTCCCTGTTTTACATTATTTGTGATCCCGAGGTTCGGACGAGAACGGAGACAAAACCTTTTTAAGGATATGCTCAGGTCGAGATCTTTCCCTTGTGCCGTTCTTAAGTATGGAACAATGGGCCAGCTTCTGTCGGGTTTTCCGCCATATCTTCGACGCGTTGATCAGCCCAAGTCGGGTCGGGCTTATACTTATATTGGGCTAGTAGAAGCCAAGGACTTGCCAAGGCCCATTAAGGCCTGTCCAATCGGATCCAAAGTCAGGCCCAGAGATCCCTCTGGCCAATGTTGCCTCGTTGTCCGAATCGTGTCGCCAGGAAGAAGACTCCATTTCTACGGTCCAGAAAGAGCAGTCTACGGTCGATCGATCGCGTGCCAATCAAATGTTCAATTGATTGATTAGGCTGAGGCCTCATCGGCAAAGAAAAATATATAAATTATATTCGCCACGCGCGATTAGTACGGTCAATCCCCTCTTTAGCATTAGTTCGCTTTAGAAAACTCGCGGGCTCGGGTTTTGTTCGTTTCTACATTTTACTCGATAAATTCATCGGTTGTGCCGTGCCAGACGGCGCCACTCGATTTGCCCCAAAAAACAGAAGCTGATGGAAGTACCGGAGCGAAAAACGACGTCGCGTGGGAGACCGCTTTCTCTAATCCCTAATCACACAATCAAAAAATTGGGATTCGCCTCGCCAACCCCAACCATTTCGGGTGAAGAAATCTGCTCCCCAGTTTCGGTTCACCAAAAAGCATTGATTCGGGCACGTAGGAACAAGCCACGCCACGAACTCTCGTAGGTGGGACTGTTGCAACCGCCAACTACTTTTTTTAACTAACTCCACCAAGCAAATACATAAAAAGAAAAAAAAAAAAAAGGCGCATTCAATCACAGGAGAGTTGATCCAAAGCTAGGCTCCATCGATGTCACATTAGAAAAAAAGGGGACGCATTATATTATAGGGTTGTCGATCACGATTGGACAGACCGGATCTCATGTTCATCCGGCGTGCATCCAAATTGATTTTGCGACTGGACTTAAAAAAAGGGAAAAGAAAAAAACTCTCGCTCCAGATCGGCTCGCAATCGTCGCCCCGTCGTGCGATGCATCCGGCGCACAGAACGCGCGCCCGCCGCTCGACCCCGCATAAAACCGGCACGTGTCGTTCGAGGGGATGCGCATCCAAAATAACAGATGAACTTCGGACGTGCGCTCAATCTCGCGAGACCGTGCAATCGATCGCGCAAGAAATCTAACCAGTCGCGCTCGTTTGTATAATCGGGACAATCCGAGAACCTCCGAATCTAGCTAAGTTTCAAGGGCGCTCGCAAACGATCCCCATCCACGTGCATCGAGGCGAAGGCTCCCGCCCCGTCTCGGACAATGGGCGAGGTGCCGAAACCTAACCGCTCAGCCAGCCCGCTGCTTCGAAGCAAAATTCGACGTACCGTTCTCTTTTTGTGCGAATCGGTACATGTGCATCCCCCCAGCACATCGGTTGTTCACAAACTGGACATCGGCACACCTCTAACAGTCCAAGCTTTGAGAGCCCTAGTGGCTCAAGAAAGGCCCGAGGTACTATTTCTCATGGAAACAAAAACCAGAGAAGAAAAGATACATTGGATAAGGAGGATGTTGAAATATGACGAGTGCTTTGTGGTTAACCCAACCGGAATAAGAGGCGGCCTAGCGATTTTGTGGAATGCCCCTGCTGATCTAGCAATCTTATCAGCTTTAGAGGGATTAATAGACATTGAATGTGAAGAGGACAACTATAAAATGAGAATGCGAGTCACATTTGTCCATGCACCAACAACCTACCGGGAAAAAGACAAGTTGTGGGAAGAAATATATAGAATCAGCCAGGTAAACCAGTTGCCTTGGGTGTGCTTGGGGGACTTTAATGATATTATGTATCATTGGGAAAAGGTAGACAAAAGAATGGCTGAGCACTATAGACTTCATGCTTTTAGAGAGTTCCTGCATAACTGCGAATTAATGGACCTCGAAAGTAAGGGTTGTGGCTTTACCTGATCAAACAATCGTGAAGGAGAAGAGCTGGTGAAAGAAAGACTGGATAGAGCAGTGAGTAATCTGGATTGGAGGCTGCAATTCCCTGAGGCAGAAATATATGCATTACCGGCTATTGGTTCTGACCATAGCCTGATCCTATTGTCTACCTATCAAGCCCGTAAGAGGCAGAAGAAAAATTTCAGTTTCGAAGCTTTTTGGCTAGAAGATGAAGAATGCAGAGAAGTTATACAAACAGCATGGAATTCTTCAACGCATGCGAATGAGGGCCTCTTGATCAGGATGGGAAAAGCTGCAACTGCCTTACAAAGCTGGAGTAAGAAAAAATTCACAAATGGGCAGGACAGGATTAAGCTCTTAATGGGACAAATACAGTGCATAACAAACAGTCCAGCTACTGAGAAGGAAAAAGAACAACTACAAAAGCTGAGGGATGACGTTCAAAGGCTATGGAGTCAGGAGGAGATGTATTGGGCAATACGTTCGAGGATTAGTTGGCTTAAGTGGGGGGATCGAAACACTAAGTTCTTTCACGCCTCTACTGTTCAGAGGAGACAACGAAACAGAATTTCTATATTGAAGGACTCAGCAGGGAATTGGATCCGAGACCAAGGACAACTGAAGAGGATGACATATTACCATTTCAAGGACTTGTACACTTCGGTTGGACATCGAGAGTTTACTCCACTGCTTCAATATTGCTCTTGTCGTGTGAAGGAGGAAACGAATCTCAGGCTGATTGAGGATGTAACGCTAGAAGAGGTCAAGCAAGCAACGTTCCAGCTTGGAACCTCAAAGGCCCCGGGTCCGGATGGCTTGAATGGCCAGTTCTTTCAGCATCATTGGGAAGTCATAAAGAAGGAAGTATTTTTAGAGGTCAAAAACTTCTTCCAAACTGGTGTGCTAAACCCCCTGTTGAATCGAACACTTATCTCTTTGGTGCCAAAAGTTAAAAACCCAGAGAAGCTGGATGAGTTTAGACCTATAAGTTTGTGCAATTTCGCATACAAGATCATTTCCAAAGTGCTAGCAAATAGGCTGAAACCATGGCTCCCGGAATTGATAGAAGTTGAACAAAGTGCCTTTGTAGGAGGACGACAAATCCAAGACAACATTCTTGTAGTCCAGGAAGTTTTGCATCAATTACGGGTTCGCAAGCGAAAACAGAAGTTTCAGGCTGTCCTAAAGTTAGACATGCAAAAGGCGTATGATCGGATAGAATGGGATTCTCTGAAGGCTTGTATGACTACAATGGGGCTCAATGAAAGATGGGTGAATTTAATAATGTAATATGTTACAACAACCTCTTTGAGTGTCAAGTTGAATGGGGAATCCCAGCCTTTCTTCCAACCTACAAGAGGGATAAGGCAAGGGGACCCTTTATCCCCATACCTATTTATATTGGTTGCAAATTTCCTATCAATGCTGATGAAAAGAGCTGTGCAAGATGGCACTATCAAAGGAATACAACTAAATAGACATTGCCCTGTACTATCTCACTTACTCTTTGCAGATGATTCGATATTTTTCCTCGATGGTAAGCTACATGAATGTCAGAACCTAGCCGCAATCATTCACCAGTATTGCTTTGCCTCAGGACAAGCGGTTAACTTGAACAAATCAGGGATATATTTCAGCAAGGACTGCCCTAGTGAATTAAGAAGAAATATGGCTAGAGAACTAAGAGTTCCAGAGATTGAGAAGATAGGGAAGTACTTGAGTATTCCTTCTGATTGGGGAGCATCTAAAAAGCAAATGTTTGCTTGGATCCTGGCAAGGGTAAATATGAAGCTTGAATGGTGGAAAGAAAACACAATGTCTGAAGCGGGGAAAGAAATTCTGATCAAAACTGTTGTCCAAGCATTGCCGCAATATGCCATGTCAATTTTCAAGATTCCACTTTCAGTATGTCGAGCTATTGAGAAAAAAATCGCAGCCTTCTGGTGGAAGAACCAACAAGCAACAAAAGGCGTGCACTGGAGGAAGGCCGAAGTTCTCAAACAGAGAAAAGACAAGGGCGGCCTTGGATTTAGGGATTTAATTTCTTTTAACAAGGCCATGCTGGGTAAACAAGCTTGGCAATTAGCACAAAATCATACAACTCGGTGCAGCCAAGTTTTAAAGGGTATTTACTACCCAACCAAGAGCTTCTGGAAGGCAGAGAAGGAATCCAGACCATCTTAAGGATGGCAAAGCATACTCATGGGGCGCACATCAATTGAAGACTCGGTCATGTGGTCAGTAGGGAATGGGCACAATATTAACATCAGGGAGGATAAGTGGCTCAAAAGGGGAATGATAGGGGGACCGGCTAATGCAGAGGACCCAAAAAAGGTTGATGAATTGATAGACAAAGAGGAAAGCACATGGAAGGAACCGCTTTTGCGACGACTATTCGATGAGCAGGTAGTACGAGAGATCCTCACAGTACATATCATACCACAAATAAATGAAGACAAACTGATCTGGACGGGCACGAAGGAAGGCGACTACACTGTTAAGAGCGGTTACAACACCCTTCGCAAAAAGGTGAATACAGATACTCAACCTGCCTCCTCCTCTCATCACACTCCTACTAAACTTTGGAACGGGATATGGAGAATGAAAACTCCCAACAAAATCAGAAACTTTGTATGGAGCGTATGCCAAAACGCACTGCCAACGAAGGAAAATTTGTACAGAAGGAAACTGGTACCTGATCTGAACTGCCCATTTTGCCGAGTTCATGCAGAAACCACAGAACATCTATTCCTACTATGCAAGTGGACGAGGGAAGTCTGGGATGTTCCTGCACTCAACATCCAAATTTCAAAATACCAAACTTCCCGCTTTGATGAATGGCTGATTAAATTCATTCCCAGCAGCAACAACTTCCCTGAATTTGAGTTAGTCTCTGTTGTCCTCTGGGAAATCTGGAAAGCAAGGAATAGCCTCGTCTTCAGAAGGCTCCTCCCGGACCCACAGTTGCTGGTTGAAAGAAGACGACAATTGCTAAAAAATTTCAACAGATGGAACAACCTTGACAAACCAATTGAAGCTGTAAACCACTCGGAAGAGGATGTCTGGAGTCCCCCAGAGAGGGGCGAAACAAAGGTAAATATGGATGCAGCTCACCAACCTGGTTCCTTTGAAGGTTCAATAGCTTGTGTATGCCACAACTCAGCTGGGATCTTGATCGACGGCTTTGCCAAGGACGTCCTTGCCTCCTCCGCCGAGCAAGCCGAGAGCCTAGCTATGGTGGAAACCCTCAAATTCCTCTCTTCTCGTGCGGGTGAAAACCTAATTCTGGAGTCAGACTGCCTAAATCTGGTCAACAGCTTGAAGTCTCCAGAAGGTATGCTGTGGGAACATCGTGCTCTCCTCAGGGAAGCACGTGAGCTACTGGCTTCGTTTTCAAACATAAAACTGCAGTTTTGTAATAGGTCCAGAAGTAGTGTGGCGGACTGGATAGCTACGACACACAGGAAAAAAGCACTCACTGAACACTGGTTGACTCATCCTCCGCAGGCCCTTAGAGATCTGCTTTGTTTTGAGACCCCGAAAGTGGGATCTGTCTTTAATAAATATCAATGAACAGTCTTTTCTTCTGACCAAAAAAAAAAAACTGGACATCCTTTGGAGGCAATTAGGGTCCACACGTACCTGCCCAAAAGGCTACCCGACTGGAGCATTATTGAGACGCTTCTGTGGCCAACACCGCAGCGGCCATAAATACCCGCAGCCGACATCGTCGCGCCTCCACCACATAAGGGCCGATTTTGGGCCCGCCCCCTCCCCCAGATGAGTAGCCCCTCCTCCGCCACATCAAATGTCGTGTCCCTCGGGCACAGAACGGCGCGTTATGATTCCGGCGACGTCGTTTTTAGGAGTTCTGTCGTTTCGAGCGCACTCGGGGGAGTTAAATGAGGTTCGGGTTCGGATTCCTTATTTAAGACGCTGGCAAACGGTCTAGAGAAACGCACGTCGAATCGCTTGATAATTCCGTGAACAACGAATCTAACCGAATTATCCAGAGAGATCAACACCCAAAGTACGCGCCCACCTTTCCACTAGTAAAACAAAAGGTGGGGGGAGATATTTGTGATCTTCCTTGATCGATGGTGCGAGATTTTTTTTTATATATTTTCCCGGCACTCATCATGAAATTCAATGACTTGATTCTCCTAAGATGACGTCGACGTCGGAGTCGAATGGTCTAGCCAGAAAAACTGAACCTATAGCTAGTCGCACCAAAAATCTCCCCCCCCCCACTGCGCTTTCAATCCAGCCCGGCAGGTAAAGGGAAACTATGTGTAGATAATAAATTATAAAGGAAACAATCACTTGATCTTTGACGCTCGGGAGAAAAATTTGGACCGTCCTTATCTCTCCAGTTAATATAACCATACTTTAGAAACTTTTCTGTAGGTGCATGATCTTGATTTTGCAAGTGACCTGTCACGATTTGATCGAAGTACTTCGGTTCCTGTTCAAGCATAGGACAAAACGGCTCTTGTCGCGGGAGCACCAAGCCGTTCGATGCACATGCGAAGGGAGGGAGCCTGTCTTGTAGTGGCAAGCGCGAGATAAATATCTCGCGATGGTAAATTTAATAAGACGCTTGGGTGACGTCCAGTCAATCGCTCGCGCACCTCGGCCTGTCCATAATTTCATCAGTGCTCGACTCATGTGATCTTATAATTGCTGGTTGGGTCATCGATATCTCGTACAAAATACTTCTCGCTGGTAAAATTTATCAACGTCCAGTGATTAGTTTGTCGGGCGGGCCGACAAGACAATTCGATGATCGGGACGGGTTTCATCTCGTAAGATCTTTCCTTCAATTATTTAAGGATTGGCCGGATGCGGTGTGGTTTACTTGTACTCGCCCAAATATTAAAACCCCTTGATATCTTGATTAGGTGCCTAATCTTCTTCGCTCACCCGCTCCTCCTCCTCCTCCTCCTCCTCCTCTCTGCCTTCCTTCTCTCTTTCTTCCTTCTCTTTATATCTTCGCCTCGCTTCTCTCGCTGCAGCCCTTCGCTACTCTCCCTCTCTCTTTATCTCTCTCGCCGGAGCAAAATTTTCCGACCGACCGACCGACCGTCGCTTCGCCGGCGGGACAGATGACTGGAGGAGGAGCGGAGCGAGCCGCGATACCGATTCCGATTCCGATTCCGATTCCGGTCGCCCCACAGTTGCGCGTCGCCCCAATCGTCTGACGATGGAGGACCATTTCCCTCGCCATCAGCAAAGCTCGAATCGTGGATGAGCTGCTCCAACGGTCCCAATTCGGATAAAATCCGTTCTGGAGATGTGGCAAATGACGCGCTCGCTTTCCCTTATCTAGCAGACACACACACCCACCCAAAGCAGATGCTCTTGCCGTGTCCCTTTTTAGCTGGAATCTCACCCAACATTGCCGTCTTTTCGCTTTGATCGAGTCGACTCCGAGGTCCTATCCTCGCTCATCGTCTTCCACTGAACCCCCAAGTCTCGTGGGATTTACTGGGTCTCCGGCCATGAATCGGCTCAGCCTGAACCGGAGGTTCCTGGCCGCGGGCATCGGCATGCCGCCGTCGGAGGCGACTGGCGAGAACGGGACGACGGCGGTGGCGGCGGCGGCCAGCGACTCGTACATCAGCGAGACGAACTTCGACACCAACATGGTGATCATCCTGGCCGCCCTGCTGTGCGCGCTCATCTGCGCCCTGGGGCTCAACTCCATCGTCCGCTGCGCCCTCCGGTGCAGCCGGCGGTTCGTGGCGGAGACGCCGGAGCAGGCGGCGGCGAGGCTGGCGACCACCGGCCTCAAGAGGCGCGACCTGCGCCAGATCCCGGTGGCGGTGTACGGGTCCGCGGCGGCGGCGGCGAGCATCCCGGCGACGGAGTGCCCGATCTGCCTCGGCGAGTTCGTCGACGGGGAGAAGGTGCGGGTGCTCCCCAAGTGCAACCACGGGTTCCACGTGAGGTGCATTGATACGTGGCTGCTCTCCCACTCGTCCTGCCCCAACTGCCGGCACTCGCTCCTGGATCGGCGGCTGCCGGAGAACGAGCCCGCCGTCGTCGTCGATTAGCCCGTAGAACCCCGCGGCGGCGGCGGAGGTAGAAGAAAAGGCCCACTGTGAATTTCTCGGGTTTGATTGATAGTGTAAGGCTGAGGCAGTGTGTGTGTGCCCGCTTCAGTTTTGGAGGCGGAAGTTTCAGATGTATAGGAAGAACACGGCGGAGCGAGTTCCGGCGCCGATCCGACTCAGCGAGTTTTGAAAATTGGTAGATATCTATTTTCTGCCTCGTTTCCAATTCAAGCATCGCAGGATTTCTTTTTTTCGCTTCTCTCGATTAAATTATACACGACGCAGTAATCTCGAAAAGAAGATAAAATGTAAAAGATAAAAAAAACCGAATCGTTGAATATTTAGTAATTCTAATTTCACTGTCGATCAATTCACCTCTTGGCTAATGAAATGAATTCATCGTATCCCACCAAAGAGTCAAACCGGAATGCGAAAAAAAATCGGAATAAAAAAGAAAATAGCGTCCGAAATGGTCATCCCAAAATGAAAGGGGCGATCTAATAATTTTCATTCAAAGCAAGGGGAATGGAGTATTACAGGATGTGCAAATTACCCCCACATCACCCGTGATGGAGTTGCGAAAATTTCTAATTTAAAAATATCATATTTTCACAATAAAAATATTATTTTTATCGACCGGCCTAATAGGCTAGCTTTACTATACTATAAAGCCTATTGCGAAAAAATTTCCCGCTGCCGCCTCGTGTTGGAACCTCATGGGTAAGAAGGATAACGTAAATTTTTCTTACATCTAACCCCCCCGCGGCCGTCCCGGAGCCCATTTAATTGGTACCATTATTCCTACTTATGCAGCTATAGGTTTTATCCTTTCAAAAAAACTGAAATGATTGAAATTATATGGAAATTTCGAATCTCAAACTTTCTAATGTACGGCAGCATATTGCATTCCGCAGAGATGGATCGACGCATTATTAAGACTAATTACACGATTTATATTTAAAAAGAAATACCGCCTACTTTGAAAGTAGTACTTTCAGATGAGTTTTCCTAATAGAAAAGGCAAAAATCTTAGTCCAGCGAAGCATAACAACCAATTGGACTAGGGGTGAACAAGATGGACCGCTCAAATCGGGATCGGACCGATCGGTTTGGTTCGATTCTTAAGAATATTGGTCCGGTTCCCAGTTCCTAAAAGTGAAACAGATTTTCATGCGGTCCAGTTCTCAGTTCTAGGGTAAGAACCGGACTGGATCGGACCAACCGGATCAATAAATATATACTTTTTGAAATTTTTCATTTATATAATATTCAATATATATATGTTATTTAATATTGGTCCCATTGGAACCGATTATTCAATTTTTTCATATATTATATATATTTTCAAATTTTTCCATGGTCTTGAGGGATCAAATCAGAACTATAAGAGAAAGAACGAACATTCGATTCTCCGTTCATAAATAATATTTAATATTAGTCCTATTAGAATCGGTTCGGTCCACGATTTCAAGACTAGCCGGTCCGGTCTCGATCCTAAAAACTGGGAACCGGTCCTCCCGGTCCGATTCTCGGTTCTTGGGTTAGACCGGAACGGATCGGGAACCGTTCACCCCCATATTGGAAAGATAAAGGAAGCATGTATGTACGTCATCGAATTACACGAAATTAAATTACTATACTCCTAAAAATGCTCGACGCGATTGAAAAATTCACGGTAAACTTATTTTAAAGCTAAATGTTAAGAGTTAAATCGTTACACTATTCTATTTCACCAATAGATACAAGGAAAAAAATAAAACAAGAAAGAAGTTTCCTTTACACGCGGGTCCTGGTTGTCACCGAAACAAAACACTCTGATCTCTTCATTATTTGCATCCTCATGTTAAGTCAAAGGAAAAACCCAAGATGGTACGCTTGGTCTTTATCCTATCTCTAGTCGTAATATATCCAAAATCTCATAATTATCGTTTTTAGACTAATGAATATGCACTCGCATTAAATCGATATTCGAAAGAAGATCCAAGCAAAAAGTTGCAAAACCGCCGTTTATTGAATTAATCGAATCATTAAGTAAGAGAATTAATCATAGATGAAATAAGCGATATCGATAAATGATATAAATATACGCGGACAGATAAAAACTATGTGGAGATTGAAATTTTCTCCTTCGAAGGTCATTTTGTGTTTTAAGAGATCAAATTTTGATGTCGAAATACGCGACGAATTAAATAAAACTATCACACACAATCTCGCGTAAATTCGATACCTGTAAAATAAATAATTGAAGATGTTCTGAGAAGAAAAAAACAAAGAAGATCGAAATCCTTTAACAGCGGCGGTCCTCTTTTGCCAAAGAGCACCTTTCACATACCAACTCCACTTGGAGACGCCGATTCTCTACCCTACTCGATGGCCCCCTTGTCCCGCGTCAGCCAATGTCGTTATTATCACATTAGACGCAAAATTTATAACCACCTTTATTCTCATAGGCCAATGGTTCGACCGATGTTGACGGAAGTAAACGACCCCGTCCCCCTCATTTAGACCCTCGCTCACGCTCGATCTTTGCTTAAAAAGGCCGACAAGGAAACGTACGTTATTAACCCGATCAACACGAATCGAGTACAAGCGTCACGCACACAAACCTTGTAAGTACGAAAGAGAGGCTCCTAAATACCATCATACCCGATACATTGAATTTCCCCATTTTTATTTATATATTTTTGGCTGGATTTAGGGAAGGGGGTCCACGTGTCATCCATCCAGGCGTTCGATTGGGCTAGCGGCGATGTAAGCATCAAGGGCCGATATTCGATGCGCACAAGGTCGGGCGTCCGAGCGCGATGCACCGTAGCCGCGTCCCTCCCGCCCAATGAAACGACTTGGCGCCCTTTCTCGTCTTCGTCAGTGAAGCTTCTCCTGCAAGCCTTCACCCTCTGTCACACACACACACGCACCCCATCTCTCTCTCTCTCTCTATCTGAAACGAAGGGTTTGCGAAATTCAAACCCGTTGCAGAGCCGCCCTTCGCCGTTCTTCTCCCACGAGGAGCTTCTCTTCGTAAGCCAGCCTCACACTCTCTCTCTCTCTCTCCCTCCCTCTCTCACTGGTCTCGAGGAACAAGGTGCTGCGAATTCAAAAACCTTGGTCCGTTGCAGAGCCGCCTGCTCACAGCCCCGATGAGAAGGTCGCGGCGTAAATCCTCCGTGGCAGCCGTTGAAGTCCGCGATTCGGTAAGCACGTCTCGTCGCCCCTCCAATTTTTGTGGTTCGGCGTGTCTTTTGATCTCCAGGCTAGACGGTGTTCTGATTCGCGGCTGAATACTTCGTGTCCGGAGTGATCTGTTGTTTAGGTTTCGCTCCGGATCGATCTCGCGCGGTTTAGTTCCTCGAGAGGAGGCGATTTTTTTTTCCCGTGGATTGAAAGATTTCTCCCGTCTGATTACGCGTGTTCCTGTCCAACCTGGCAATTGAATTGAGTAGAATGCGTCTCAATTCATGAAATTTTAAAGCCGTGCTTCTTGCCGGTGTGCTTATACTTTGATTTTTAGGTCCTTCCTTCATAGATCTACTTGATATATTTCTTTCCGAGCAATAGCTACGACAGAGAATATGGTGTTCAGTGCTCATCGGCTTTGAGCAATATTTACAAGTGCTGTTTAGAATTCGGTTAAGGAAAAGATGATAAGGCATGTCTCAATTGGTTTTCGGGAATATGTAGATTGGGAATTTCGATACCGGGTGTTCTTTGTGAAGCGAGAGGAGAAATTATCATATGATCAACATGGTGTAATAAAGAATGTGGGGTTTGGTAATTTGTTGCTCATGACGCTCTTAGCAAGAATTTTTTTTTTTTTTGGGTCAAGACTCTTGGGAAGAATTTATTGGTTGAGAATATGGTGACTAGTGCTGATCGGCTTTGACCAATGTTCATAAGTAGTGTTTGAAATTCGGTTAAGCAAAAAACATAAAGCACATCTCAATGGTTTTCGGAAATATGCAGATTGGGAATTTCAGTACTAGGTTTTCCTCACCATCCTTTGTGAAGCGAGTGGAGAAATTATCTTATAATCAACGAGATGCAATAAAGAGTGTGGGATTTGGTAATCTGTTGCTCATACCGAATCACACTCTTAGCAAGAATTTATTGGTTGAGTTGATGGAGAAATGGAGCTGCGATAAGCGTGCCTTTATACTTGCTCATGGCGAAATTTCCTTGACTCTCATGGACGTTGCTTTGGTTTTGGGGCTTCGTGTCATTGGAAAGCCGGTGATACTTCAGCAGGACGAGCCTTTTTCAGATCTAGAAGAACATTATGGTGTTGTTCCTGGAAAGAGGAAAATTACAGTTGCTTCACTTGAGAGTAGACTTGATTCCCTTGGTGGGGTAGCTGATGATGACTTTATAAGGAGCTTTTTACTTTTTACATTTGGAACTTTTCTTTTTCCGAATACGACTGGAACGATTGATACTCGTTATCTTTCTTTCCTTAGTAATTTGGATTATGTACATCAATATGCTTGGGGTTCTGCTGTGCTTGAGGATCTGATAATGTGGCTGAGCAGAAGAAAGGAGAAAAGTATGCAGTATGTTGGAGGTTGTCTTTTATTCCTTCAGGTAATTTTTTCTTGGATATCTTGAAAGCCATCTTAAGCTTTCTAGTTCATCAGTTCACCCTATATGCAAGTTCGTGATGATTCAATTTTAGATGCATTGTTTATTCTTTCTCAAATCTTGACATACATGCCAAAATAGATGGAATGAATTGTGTGCGACTTTTTCCCTTTTTGGGATTTTGCACAAATCACATCCCTATTTTTGCGAATTTGTGCAGATGTGGTTTTATGAGCATATTGACATGGCTCGGCCTAGTCTTCAAAATGATTCATTGACTTTTCCCCGTGCATGCCGATGGGGAAACAGTAGACCCCATCCAAGACTATGGGTCATTGCAGAATTTGAGAATCTAAGAGATGATCAGGTGGATCTTTATCGTTTTTCTTTTTCTTTCTTTTACCTTCTTTGTTTTTTTTTTAAATGCTTGAAGTTACTTACTCTACTGGTTACATCTCTCTCAAACTTTATTGGCATCTAAAGTAGAATTATGGAATTACCTGATCAATTCTCAATTTTAAATGGCTTTTTATAAGTTCTTCACTCCTTGCATGCATTAGATAATCTGGGAGCTTCAGCCTACTGCGATTGAGTTGGAAGCTAATATAGTCAAAGAGATTTTGCCGGCACGAATGGATGACTGCCAAGAGACAGGTCCGCAATCCGGGACAAATGATTTTTTGGAGAATCTTCCAATGGATCCTGTGAGTTTAGCTATTCTATTTTCTTCCATTTCTTCCACTCGTCTCTCTAATTCCTATAATTGAAGTGGATATTTCTCGTTTGCAAACTAACACCTCAATTGTGGATTGACAGGATGCCAAAGCAAAAATTGACTGTGATGTAGATACGATCGATAGAGTACAAAGGTCGGAGATGTTTAATGCACTGAAACCTTGCTCGTTGCTCGATAAAGTGAACTCTCCGATGAAAGCTGATTATCTATCTCACCGAGAAGTATGCAACGAGCATCTTGAATCACCATCTACATCATACGGCTCTCCTGGAAAATCATCAGCTTGCACAGTAGGTTATTCAATTGCTTCTCTTATATGTCAATACTTTCATTTATCGAAGTTTTGATTGCTTTGATTTGTTAGGAAGATGACTTGATGTTGAAAAACCGGATATTGAAAGAGAAGATTGTGGAATTGGAGAAGGAGATGAGTGAACTGATAAAGGAAAACAATCAATTAAAGTGCCAACTACTCTCGAGTCCATCATTAGAAAAGGAAAATGATGATCTGAAGAAAGAAGTGGCTGACTTGAGGAGAGAAAATCAAATCCTAAGCCTGTCTTCAGATCATCTTGTGGCTCGGCTTGAGAAATTGCTCTTGGATGACGAAATTGATGGTACAGAAGAAACATGACTCTACTGTATGGAGGTACTTGAATCTTTGTATGGTCTTTTTAAAACCATTTCTGCTTCTCTCCTTCCATGAATTAAATGCTAACATGGCCTAATGGCCTAGTAATGTCATTATTCTTTATCATGCATCTCTGTTGGCTCTGTTCTATGATCATCTCTAAGAAAGTCTGTAGCTGTCTGCAGAAAAATCCGGAGAGATTACATCATTATGCATGCTGATTTTCGAAGACATTGCATATGCTGTTGGCAAGCATAGCTGGGATGCATGGCATAAAATTCAGCTAAGTGCAGATGGGGCAGTCGATCCTGGGATTAGCACTTCCTTCATCCGGGCTTGGGCTGGGCCGAAGGGTTATGAAGATAAATCATTGTACAGGTAAAATTTGTAGCCAGGCCTTAACTATCAAAATGAAAGAGAGTTCCCCACTGATTGGTTTTTGATCGGACCATCGAGCAACGCAACCCGTCAGCGGGCACAAAAAGCAATTGCTAAGAATTTGGTTCAGTCATAAGCTATGTGCTTTCCCCATGTAACCCAGGAAAAAAAATGAAGATAAGCCGTGTCCATTGGACAGCAAATTGTGCTGTCTTTTGCTTGAGCTGTTTAATACCCGAAGATTTAGGAAAATGTTTAGGACTCCAAATGACTAACTATTGTAATAGCCTTTTCTTTTCCCAGAACATAAGGAACGGTTAGCTGTTCTGCGTTCTGCTATGCCCTCTCTCTCGGTAACACTTTAGTAGGCGTAGTTGGCAGCTCCTCGTATGCGATCCTAATCTATATATTCTTATAGGATAATGACACAAATAGTCCTTGAACGTTTAGCTCAATGTGCAATTTGATTTCTGAATTTTTAATTTATTCAATATAGTCTCTAAACTTTAGCCTAATGTTCAATGTGGTTCTTGAACTTTCAATTTATTCAATATAGTCTTTGAACTATTGGTATATATTCAATTTAGTCCATGAAATATATATTAAAATGAATAATATAGTCTTTGAACTTGAATTAATGGAAGGATTATATTAAATATTTTTATAAAATTTAGGGATTATATTGAACATGTACAAAAAAATTCAGGGATTACATTGAACAAATTAAAAGTTCAAAAACCACATTGAACATTAAGCTAACATTCAGGGATTACATTGAACAAATTGAAAGTTCATGGACTAAATTGTACATTGAGCCAAAATTGAGGGACTGTTTGTATCATTTTCCCTACTTTTATCTGTATACATCATTCTGGTTTCGTGGTTTGAGTTGTCTGCAAATCATAGTTTGGTAGGAACTATACCTCAACTCTTGGTTGGACAGAGGATACACTCGGGTTGTTGTTCGTTTCAAATGTTGCGTGCGGTCGCTTCGCCTGTATGGTTGTTATACCATTTTCGCTTTAAATGTTTGACCACTTCGTAGGTAGTGGCATCTACTCTGTTACTTTTAGCAAGTTGTCATCGCACGATATTTATAAAATGTCATGTTGGTATTTTTCGTTACTCAGATTAGACGGTACTGATAGAGAGGCTCGATTGTATCGATTCGACAAGTTTTAGAATTTGATTGTACTAAAACTCAATTGAACTTTTTTAATTATACCAATTAGACTTTTGCGATAAGTTTTAAGGTTTGCGACGCGTTGATACCTCTAAAAAGGAAGCAAAAGTTGCTCTGCTACATCTTGAAAAGATGTGGACAAGAGTCTAAGCGCGACCGACAAAATCGATATATAGTCCCAGAGCCCCCCATCTTTGTGGTTGCTGTTGAATTAGCTAGAAACCTCAAGTTAGGTTTCTCATTCGTGGACTGGGATCACCGGACAGAGCAAGGTCTAACGTGCGGGTCCAGTTTCGAGGCATCTTACGTGTGGCATGTCTAGATGCCGCCATATTTATGAGATGGTTGAATTATTGTCCTTCTTGTTGGCTATCTGGGGGCTACAATAACGTATGATTGGTAGAGGTGATCGGTTCCCGATCCAATTCGATTTCAAGGTAGAACTGAAAATCGGATTGAAAAAATCGGTTCCCAATTTTGAGAACCGCGGACCGAACCGGTTGTTCTAGGACCGGGAACAGGTCACTTAGAGTTTAGTTTTTTTTTTTTTGTTAAACATTTAAGGTTTGGCTCACATTTTACTAATTTTTATTAATGAATTTATATCATTGAAGTTCGTTTAGGGTTTAATTCATATTTTACTAATTTTTATCAATGAATTTATGATAATGAAGTTCACTTAGAATTTAATTTACATTTTGTTAATTTTTTTAAAGAAAAAAATAACAAAAATATATATTAAATAATCGGTTCGGTCCGGTCCGGTTCTCCCTTGGAACTGGGAACCGGACCGCCCGGAAATCGGTTTCGTTTTTAGGAACCGGGAACCGAATTG
This sequence comes from Syzygium jambos, assembly GCA_031216235.1. Classification (NCBI taxonomy): domain Eukaryota; kingdom Viridiplantae; phylum Streptophyta; class Magnoliopsida; order Myrtales; family Myrtaceae; genus Syzygium; species Syzygium jambos. The sequence continues at coordinate 11,667,250 of CM062230.1, read as the reverse complement.
ATAGTCCCGAGAACCGGACCAAACCCGTCGATCGGTCCAGTCCGGTCCGGTCTCGGTTTGGGCGGTCCAAGTTGCTCACCCCTAATGATTCGCACATAAATCCTTTGTAGGACCTAACAAGGACGATGCGCAAGTTCATTGCCACAAAGTTTCTATGGGAAAATTATCAAGAATACTATAAATATATTGCACTTATGCCAATTTAGTTATGCACCTTTCAATTTAGCCAATTTAATCTTAAACCTTTTAAAAATTTGCCAATTTAGTCCATCTTGCCAATTTTGATAGAAAATCGCTAACGTAGATGTTGGTTGTCCTACGTGGCATAATCAACACTGATGTGGACACAATTTTGATTTATTATTATTTTTTTGAATTCTTATATTATATTTTCTTTTCCTTCTTCCTCTGTTAGTTACTAGGCCTCAGTGATGACTAGCAACCGGCCAAAGGTGATGATTGGTGAGGGGGGACCTTGCCAAATTCGGTAAATTTGAGCCTTCCTAGCTGCTAGCAAGGTCAAGCCTCGACGACCGACAGAGGAAGAAGAAAAAGAAAAAGAAAGAAAAGAAAAGAAAAATATAATAAAAATAATTAAAATTTATCAATGTCGGTGTTAATCGTGTCACGTAATACGGCTGGCGTGCATGTTAGTGATTTCTGGCAAATTGGCCGGATGAATTACATTGACAAATTGGCAAAATGTTTGGCAAAAAAAATTGACCAGATTAAAAGGTTTATGGCTAAATTAATTTAAGTGTAATAAGTTTAGAATTTTTTGATAATTTCTCCAAGTTTTTATTGTACTTCCCACACGCCCGTTCCCTTAAATAAAATCATTCATATTTTAAGTGCACACCAATGAATCTCCCTAAACAAAACTATTATTTTCTCTATAGTTCTAGCTTCATGGTCCATAGTGATAAGAAAGAAAGATTAAAAGAGAATGGTATTTATTCTCTTATAATGGTGTGTGAAACATTGGACATGAGAAGCCTTTATATAGGCTTAGAGGAGTAAAGGAGCCTAGCATTCTTCCTACGTGGGACCAAAGAGAAAGAAGAGATGTAAAGAAAAACCTACAAAACTATACAACATGTTCTAACACATCGTACCCTCCAAAATAATTCCAAGTCCTCCGCAATCCTGTCTATACGGTCATTTAAGTCCTTGAGTAGCCTAATCTGTCTCAGATTTGTCGTAAAGCAACGACGCATATCTGTCCATTAATTAGAGCCGATGACTGCACTAGCCTTGTGGGGGACCCCTAAGGAAGAACTATCAACACATTAATCATATACGAATTTGTTCTAGAAAAAAAAACTCTATATTCCATCGATCACGGTCATGCATTGAATCCATAAGACGCCAATGAGCCCTTTCATTAGGTGGGTCACTCAAACCTGCGTGACGACACAATAATGCCTTCGGCGAGAGAATCAAGCAAAATAAAGAAAAAATTTCTTATGCATCGGTCACATTATTGGCGCGTGGAATATCAATTTTCTATTCTTTAGATCTGTTAGATGAAGGAGTGACAGAGGTCCTACCAAAATTTTACAAGATTCATGGAAGAATTGTACTAATAATACAAGTTTAAGTGTGATTTGCCTCATTTCTCTCATCTTAATTTTAGCCAAAGGAAAACCGTCCAAAAAATCAGCCGCAATGTACGAGCCGCCTGAAAACTCGCTCGTAGGAACGGAATCCAGAGTTTAAAGTTTAAGTAATACTTAGTCGAGGCGCGCGCGTTAACGTGCGGGACAAATTTATTTCATTGTAAACGTTATATCTTTGTGAAGTCGCGTAACGTTGGCGAGAGCCAAATTTGCACATTTCGCCAACATAATCCATGAATAGAGACGAGTACAGTACCAAGTTATGTATCATATTCAATTTCCGGCAGCAACCCTGCTTTTTGTGTGTGGATTTCCTGCTTTGCAATTAGGAGGAGAAAGGGGAGGGATAGATTGAAAAAGGCACACTCGATCACCTCAGCCAAATAAATATTACATTCGGTCCCATAATATTGATAATGTGCACGGCACAGAAAGACCCGATACAGACAACAACCTTAAGTAACATGAAGCACTGAAGCTTCATGTGGACGTGTCATGCCCCTTTTATTTCTCACTCTACGCAATCATTCCCTAATAGTAATGATACTTATGCGGTTCCCAGAATCCTTCTCCACCATCTTCACTTGACGCTGCAGCACAAAACAGACAGTTCATGAGAAACAGTGAAAAAGGGTCATCAGTTTGCCGGGTGAATAGCAGGTCAAGATATCAGTTCATGAAGAACTAACGAGCATACTGCAGAGTAATGTTTGTCAGTGCGTGGTGTTGACGACATAAGTATTAAATAAATGCTTCGTTGAGTGATTAACCTGTTGCAGTCAGTGTTGGGGCTGATCTTGTAGGGAATACTGACCCCGCACTTGCCGGGGGTCGCGGCGACGACCCCGTAGTTGATGCCGGAGATGCCGGCGGCGGCGGACTTGAGGCACCTGCAAGTGGTCTGGCGGTCCGGGGTGGTCCTGGCGGCGTTGTTGATCGTCCTTATCCCGTTGCAGCACCCGGTCGGCACTGTCCCCTTGCCGGTCCTCAAGTAGGAGATGCACGGGGTCAGGGCGCTCGCCACCTGGCCGCATGTCACGGCCTCGGCCACGGAGGAGGCCACCACCAGGCACAGCAGGGCCATGCACGCCAGCCTTGAGAACCCAGAGCTCGCCATGATGTCTCGAAACGGCAGCGGATGCCACGAACAAGCGCAAAGTGCTGGACAGCGGGATGGTATTACAGTGGATCTGTATGTGGCGAGAGTGTGAAGGTCCAGCGAGGGAGGATAGCAATTATATAGGAAAGGGAGAGGGCCTGAGATCGCGACACGTGTAGTGTGTGGGGGCCGGGTGGTTATGGATTGAGATTAGTTGGTAGTTGGGGTATTCAATTGAATGCTGTTTTGATCTAGACGTGGCTGTTCTTGTTTGTGTATATGCACTGTTCAGGGGCTAAAGTTTGATTTCCATTTGAAGATCTATTGATAAGAAAAGTCAAAAGAAGCATCGACACCACTAGCTATTTTTAACCTTCGGCGCCGTGCACTGACCCGAGCGTGATCGAGAGGTCCCGAGAAATCACTTCGATAGACTCGTCCTACGTTATAATCTACTGTATGTGCAATGAGTTCATGCTATTTTTTTTTTCTAGAGAATGCCCTTGTGATGAGGTCTAAGATTTGGTTAATTAGATTAGGAGTTAGGCGTTGTGCCTTTTATTGGGTATGGAGTTATTTTTAGGGTTAATACCATAAAAAATCTCAAACCGATATACCTGTGACAAATTTACCCAAAACTATTTTTTTGATCACAAAAAACCCCAAACTGGTGCACCCTTGATTATTTTACCCCGAACTAATTTTTCAACTATAAAAAACTCCACATTGGTACACCCCGTAATAATTTTACCTAAAACTAATTTTTTGACCACCAAAAACCTCAAACCGGTACACCTGTAACAAATTTACCCTCCATTAGTTTTCGTTAAATTTTATTATTAAATTGCTAAGTTTGATGGCACGTGGTAGTCATGGGTGTACTAGTTTAAGATTTTACCCCTCTGTTTATCACAAATTTACCAATTTGTGATTTTTCGTGATATTAATTCAATTTAATGAACGTTAAAGGAGGATAAATTTGTCACAGATGCACCGGTTTGGAGTTTTTTGTGATAAAAAAATTAGTTCGGGGTAAAATTAACGCAAGCTTATCAGTGTGGTGTTTTTTATGGTAAAAAAATAGTTCATGGTAAATTTGTCACAAGCATACCAGTATGGGGTTTTTGATGGTAAAAAAAATAGTTCCTAGTAAATTTGTTACAAGCGTACCAATTTGGGATTTTTTATGATAAAAAAATTAGAACGGGGTAAAATTGTCACAGATGTATCAATTTAGGGTTTGTTGTGATATTAACCTTATTCTTATCACTTATTAAAAATTTCGCAAATATCGCAACGTAACTTTTCTTAATCGTCAAATTCTAGAAAAATTTCAATATATGCAAATTCTGACATATAAGGCCCTGTGTTTTTGGCAATTGCAATGGCTTTTTTTAATCTCTTCATGTAAGGATTATACATAATTGCTCATAAATTACAGTAGAAAAGTTCGTATTAGTTTTTTTTTTTTTGCTTTAAAAACCAAAACCAAGGGCCGCTAATTAACAACCTTATACATACTATTTTTCAATATATATATGGTCCGACCAAGTCAGCAGTTAGGATTTTCTTTGTGCATATATGGCTTTTTAACCTAACAAGGCTGTGTAATTTTCCAATCTTCGAAAAGTTTCTTGGTATCTCATCCCTTAAAAAAACCGTGCCGACTTTGACTCGACGAGGTAAAATCTGTGGAATCATATCAACGTTTAGGGTCTTTCTCCATTATATAACCTAAAGTGAAATGACAAGTGCGTCGGACCTAACGAGGCATGAAGACGACCCAGGAAAGGAGAAAAGCTGATGAAGAAACGACCGAACTAAGGCACGACGTATCTACACGAAAAGATCACCAAAAAAAGACAAGCTCGTGTGGCAAATCAAACGGGTTCACCTATGTCATCTTCAAATTTGCGAAATTAGCGCCCCCCAGAAATAAAGTAGGCTGTTGGGTGACCTGAATTAGAACCTAGGATGATGTCTTTTGATGTGTGGATTGAACATGGCTTGCATGAGATAGTGGTTGCAATTTCTCCCATGTGCTCTGTTGAATTTCGTCTCCCTCACGTTTCCAGAACGTTGAAAATCATTGCAGTCTCAACCTTGTGGCGAAGTGGGGATGTTCTATCAAAATTTCGGATGAATTTTAGTAGGGGTGTGGAAAGGAACCGGGAATCATCCGAACCGCCCGGAACCAGTGGTTCCTAAAGGAACCAGTCTGATTCCCAGTTCCAATTTATTGGAACTGATGGGTACCGATCCGATTTCCGGTTCTAGGTATGGAATCGCCCACCTAGACTAGACCGGTAATATATATTTTAATTTTTAAAATTTTGAAAAGTGAAAAAGTCTAAATCGCTAATCTAGCTGGCGTCCCCCCTTGGTGGTTCCAGCTGGAAGTTGCACAAAATTATGGCTCCAACAAGGAGAGTCCTCACCTGGAAATTCTGCATAGAGACCTCAGCATCTATAGTTTGATTGAATCGAGAGAGTTTGCTGCCGTGAGAGTTGCAAATGGCAAAGAACTCGGTAAAAAAAACTGGACTATTGCAGGAGCTACACAAACAGGGAAATGGACAAGGATTGGCAACAATCTTAAGCCAAAAATGGGCGGAAATTGCAGCTCGTATTTTGACCATTTGAGAGGTCATTTGAGGTGACAAAACAAGTGTCAAAACCTTGCTGCATTTGCTGGAAATGCAGAGGGAAGATAACTGCTGCAAGGAGGGGAAATAGATTGTAAACCTTGACTTGCAGGGGAAGAGACTGAGGGAGATAACATTGGGAAACGGACCGGACCAATGGTCCGGTTCCCGAGTGGATTCATGGATTCAATGGGCAATTCCCGGTTCCAACTTTTCGAAACCGGACCTTAGTGGGCGGTTTCTGATTCTAGAGTGGGAACTACCCATTCGAACCATACTTAACCCTAAATTTTAGAGTGCGTTTATTTCACGAAAAATGAATAATCTAGAAAATATCTTCGTTTGTACCATTATAAAAATGAATGAACGAAATTTTTTTCATTGTCTATGCAAATCTTTAGACATAAATTGTAGTGGATAATAAAAATATTTTTTATTAGCTAATATTTTCAAGGGATATGAGCATTATTTTTTTAGAATAAATATTTTTCAAATCATTTATTTTTCTGACGAAAAAACGAGTTTCGTAGTATCGATTTCGTGATTTGTTCATTTTGTGTTAGTAGTTCACATTGCATGCTTGAGACACTTGAGATGCTAGAACCCAGATCATGATGTAATATTATTGACGTGGTTTAGGTTAATTTATGGTGTAAAAATATGGCGTGAACATCAAATGATGTTGTTATTAATAGGATGACAGATGGCCTTTAGTATGTTTACTAAGAGGGGCCAGAGGCACAGTGTACACACGTACTGTGAACTCGTAATTTGTGCAAGGGTATGCATATTTCTTTTTTATTTTTTGGTCAGACAAGGGTATGCATATTTCTAAAACACTGTTTTTGTCCTGACCGACATACTACCGATAAGCACATATTTTCTCTAGGCTTTACGAAACAGTTTTGAACCCGACTTTGATACGACAGATCAGAGCAAATTGTCAGTTTCTTTATGTCAATCATACCGGAAAAAGTATATACATACTCCCCGCTTTTTTTTTTTTTGTTGAGGTGCGTTTATTTCGTAAAAAAATATACTTTTTAAAAAGTCATTTTTTAAAAAAATAAAGTCGTTTTTTTGATATTTAGCTAAATTCTAAAAAATATTTGAAAAGTATTTTAAGTTATTTGGTAAGGAAAATTTGATAATGAAAATTATCCAAAAAATTTATATTTTTTAAAATTTTTAATTATTTTTATTAAGAAAATAAAATACATGAATGTTTTCCTTCTTAGAAAGAAAATAAAATTAAAATAAAATAAAAAAGAAAGAAAATAATATAAAAATATTAATAAATTCTAGATAAATAATTCCGGAAAGTGTTTTTACCTTCTTTGATTAGGATATTCACTTTCCTAATTTTATACGTGAATATTTTCCTTGACCGGAAAGTATTTTCAGTTGGCTTACCATTTTTAGCGAACCAAACGGGTGAAAGTTCGGAAAACGGATTCTCAAAAAATACTTTCTCTCAAATAAACGTACCCTTAATTTTATTTATTAGAAAAGTCAATGTAAAAGCTCGAGACAAATCACGTGTACATGAACTAGCATGTGTGACCCATTGTCAAGAATGTGGGATATTTCAACACTATTTTCTCATTATCTTCAAATTCATTCTCGAAATATATGCGCCAATTCGGATGCATAGAAATTAACCCATATGGCGGAGAACATGAGGCTGATTTGGAGTCCATATTAATATCCTTCCGTACATAATGATTTTAACATACTTTTCGGTTGAAATCTTTCGCGATAATGGCAAGGAAAGCACGTTGTTTCCTGTGTGCATGGAGAGTAGGAAAGAGGGACAAAAAGTAGGCTTTTTGAGTAACAACCGCCCACTAATTATCACAATTACCATAGTAAACTTCGATAAAACATTTTATTTAACAATCTAGAATTTGAGTTTTTCGAAAAGGGTTAACTTCTACTTTTGAATCGTAGAGCAAACTCCTCGAGAGTTTTAAGGTGTTACATTAATTATATCTAAGTTTGGTGCGATGTTCGTCGATAAATTGAACTGATCGGTAAATGATCTTCGAACATATCTGTTGATCAAATCATAGATATTTCTTCGCCTTAATCCACAACGAGAGGCAAAGAGAACGCGGAAGCATTTCTTTTTGTCTGGCCAAAAAAAGTAGTACGCATTGAATTTGATCATTTGGGTAGTCAGAAGGACATGTTAGAGGGGATAATGAAATAAATCATACAGTAAGCAAAAGGAAAAGTTGGAATATAAACGTTAAAGTTTATGAGGTGTTAAGATACTTTCTTTTTACTCTTCTTCAACGTATCAAAATGGACCCAATTCCCTCGCTTTCATTTTCTTTTTTTTGAAAAATTTCAATTAAGAATCCCAAGCGGGGTTAAATTTTCAAAAGATGACTCAAAATAAACATAGTGTCAAATAAGGGCCTGAAGTGCCCAATCAATTTTAAATAAGGACCTGAAGTGCCCAATCAGTCTCAAAAAAGGATCCGAAATGCCCAAAAAGTCTTAAATAAAGGCTTGTGTCGTCGGCCGGCCGGCCGCCGGCCGCCGCCGGTTGCCGACTGCCGCTGGTCGCCAATCGCCACCGCCGATCGCCAGACGCCACCGATCGCCGGACATCGCCAGATTGGCGATCGCCGAACACCAGAAAATTATGTTTCAGAAACATATTTTTTAGGAAAATAATTTTTAAAAAATATTTTTTAAAAGAAGAATATTTTTCGACAAACGAAAAGACGCTATAAAGCCTGTGTACTTTCCCAAAGGGCTTTAGACCAGGAGAACAACTGTTGATATAATTTCGACTGCGAAGAAATTAAATGAAGGTTGAAAGTATCGCACGGTGACGCTCTCTCGTCATTTTCGGAACTGGTAATGACAAATTTGGTGATATATATTCTATTATTGTTCGGGTGAAAGGTTGCTGATTAGGGTTTCGTACCAGTTTTGTCTCGTCTCACAGATTATTAGGGTATCCGAACGTTAATTTGCAATGTTGCAGTGGCGGTTCAGAGGAAATCAGAAAGAGAGAAACACCAAGTAGAGATAATTTCACAGGCCGAAGCACATAATATAAAGACAAATACGTAGACAGAAAACAGACACGAGACCTCCCACTACAAAACGACAAAGCATGCCATGCAGATACATCGAACTAATCCACGTCCCTCTTATTATCATCATCTTCAAACCCTACCATCTTCAGCGACGACCGAGCTCATGAACCTCACTTGACGCTGCAATACAAGTCAACAGAGAAAGAAAGCAACGTTAAGTGATGGAGTTTTTGTCTCGTACACATTCTGTGCGAAGCTTAGTTCACGCAAGAGCGCATTGTTGTCTGGAAATGATTGATGAATGGCGAGAGGGAAAGAGGAAAAAGAAGATGGCGGAGAATTTTACGAGTTGCAGTCGGTGGAGGGGCTGATATTGTAAGGCACGTTGACACCGCACTTCCCGGAGAGGCCGGCAGCGAGGTTAAAGTTGATCCCCGGGACGCTCCCGGCAGCCGTCTGCAGGCACCGGCACGCTGCCTGGCGGTCCACGTGATGAAAAAGCCTACATTTTGTAGCCAATACCAACTTTGGTAGGCCAAATCAATCTTAGTTGAAAATTAAAGAATAGACAATACTCCATGAATCTCTTTTTGTTGAGATTTTTGTCCTATCAAATTGTCTCGCTTGTATTGTATACCTTATTCTATTGTTGGATTGAAAAATATATCGTACTTAGTGAGACGCAAAGAGCCAACGGTGACACACTCGCTAACAAATGCCCTTTTTTTCTGGTGAATTTCTTGTGCGTCCCAAAGTTATGTGGATCAATCTGATCATTTCTCTCATTTGAAAAGCTTGGATCGACAAGTCTATCGAGGCATTCTTGAAAATTTACGTAGTAAAAATAAAGTGCTTCTTTTTTGTTATTATTGTAAAAAAAATTCAAACCGGTACGCACAAAACATTTACTCTCAAATTAATTTTCAATTCACAAAAAAATTTTAAAATGGTGAATTTCGCAAGATCCCGAAACATACACATGGAATTTCAAGTCATTTCTTCGAGTTACACCGACAGATTCTCGTCCTTGATTGAACAACTCAGTATGCAGAAACTAATGTTCGCAGGACGAATTGGTGAACCAGAAGCACTTGTTATAAATTGTTACATGATGCTTCACTTTGTGCCCGACGAGACCGTCCCGTTAATATCGGATTCCGAAGCAAACCCTAATTACCCCTTTGAGTCTTCGTCGATATATTCTCCCCGGTGGACTCTTCTCAAGGCGCTTCGGTGCTTAGACCCGAACGTTGTTGTCTTAGTGGACGAGGATGCAGACTTCTCATCGAATAATGTCGCCTCGAGATTGCGGTCAGCGTTCAATTATCTTTGGATTCCTTACGACACGGTTGACACCTTCCTCCCGAGGGGAAGCAAGCAGAGGCAGTGGTACGAGTCTCACATATTCTGGAAGATACAGAACGTCATCGCGCAAGAGGGTCTTCAGAGAATAGAGAGGCTCGAGCCGAAGAGCCGGTGGGTGCAGCGGATGAGGAACGCAGACTTTCGGGCCATCCCGTTTGGAGAGGATGCGGTCTCCGAAGTCAAGGCCATGCTCGACGAGCATGCAGCGGGGTGGGGATTGAAGAAGGAAGAAGATGGTCTCGTATTAACATGGAAGGGACATAATGTAGCTTTTGCTACTGCATGGTTGCCTGCTTGATAAACTTTTTTCTTTTTGGATTTAGGCTTTAGTGCTATTTCGCAGCTTCTTAAGTAGTCATCGATTTATTTAACTCTGTGTTGACTAGCTAGTCCTTTGAACTTCTTCCAGAATTGGAAGACAGAGAGATGTGAGGGATCAGTCAGCTGATACTTAGTTTGTTCCAGATCATAAATATATTGACTCTCTCTCTCTCTCTCTCTCTCTCTCTCTCTCTCTCTCTCTCTCTACTTGTTCACATGTTGTGACTAGATGACGATTGCATTAAGTGCTTGGTGACAAAACCTGATGTTTGGTGTGCTTTTTCTTTGACGAAGAGAAACGAGGTTGTTCTTCCCATCAACGTACGAGAAAAGCAATTTGTAAATCGAGCCCATCTCGATATTTCTTGTTGTGGAGGCAGATGTCCAATCTAGAGCGCTCATTTGCGATGTATACATGCTAAGCTTGAATTTTCATTTTTGATTGCCGTTTCTTAAGATGCTTAGAGTGAATAGCTACAATTGATGAGTCTCAGAAATCAATTTGTTGTTGCTTGAATCTTACATATCCATCTCATCTGGTCTATATCGAATTGTTTTAGTCTTAAAGCTCACCTTTCTTTGGCTGAAATCTACGTCGAAAAATCACATGTTTAGTATGAAGTTTACTATCTTTTAAAGTTTTTGATTGAATGATTAAGTTCTTCTTTTGTTCTACTTTCTTTTTGTTGAGGTTCTTCTGCATTGCACATGATGCCAACTCCTATAATTTTGCTTAATGTTTCTATATTCTTTTAGAAGTTTTTTCAAGGGAAGAGAATAGTAATTAAAACTATAGATTAAAAAAGATGAAAATAGTCGTGGGAGATATGTAAATGTTGAGTCACTCCCCGATCCCTTCTTGTGCTATCATTCTTCCCAATGTGCATTTGAGTCATCATTCGTCTTGTCAAGTTTGGTATGGAAGATGTAGCACTTCCTTTTACTCTGCGAATGCAGCTCATTGAAATCCTTTTTTTTATGATACGAATAATGAAGTTATTGAATCCATTTGCTAGCAAAATACAGCTTGATCGTAATTGATAGAGAGAACCAACATAATTGATACCACTTTTGATAATTAGATAAATTCTTCAACGAAGTTTCAAATTTTTTGCGCTATCTAAAATAATGTCATGCTCACTTCTTCTGTTTCATTTTCGACCACGAGTTTAAGTGTGTACCTATTTGCTGAACTTTTTTTTTTCCCAAGGGAACTAAATGTTCTAGTTGTCATTTTTTTTTTGAAGAAAATAAAAGATTTTAAGTAGAGATGCGAAATGCAAAAAATTACAAAACTTTTATTTTTACTTTTGTTCATGATTGCCTTACGCAAATTTCAAATAGGTCATCTTTCCTAAATACTCCCCATCCGGGTTTTCTAGTGGGTGACGATCTTTTTCTTGCATTTGTTACACGTTTTGTATCAAGGCTTGCTCTCGTTTTCAATGGTGAGTGCCTTGAAAGAAGGTAAAATGTCAAACAACGTTATAAAGCGAAGCCGTTTTCTAAAGAAAAAAAGGTTAAGAGTTGACCTTATTTTATACCAAAAAGAGGAGAAAGGGGAGGGATAGATTGAAAAAGGCACACTCGATCACCTCAGCAAAATAAATATTACATTCGGTCCCATAATATTGATAATGTGCACGGCACAGAAAGACCCGATACAGACAACAACCTTAAATAACATGAAGCACTGAAGCTTCATGTGGACGTGTCATGCCCCTTTTATTTCTCACTCTACGCAATTATTCCTTATTAGTAATGATACTTATGCGGTTCCCAGAATCCTTCACCACCATCTTCACTCGACGCTGCAACACAAAACAGACAGTTCATGAGAAAAGTGAAAAAGGGCCAGCAGTTTGCAGGGTGAATAGCAGGTCAAGATATCAGCTCATGAAGAACTAACGAGTATACTGCAGAGTAATGTTTGTCAGTGCGTGGTGTTGACGACATAAGTATTATATATAAATGCTTCGTTGAGTGATTAACCTGCTGCAGTTAGTGCTGGGGCTGATCTTGTAGGGAATACTGACCCCGCACGTGCCGGGGATCGCGGCGACGACCCCGTAGTTGATGCCGGAGATGTTGCCGGCGGCGGACTTGAGGCACTTGCAAGCGGTCTGGCGGTCCTGGGTGGTCCTGGCGGTGTTGTTGATCGACCTTATCCCGTTGCAGCACTGGGGCGGCACTGGCCCCCTGCCGCCGCTCCTCGCGTAGTCGATGCACGAGGCCAGGTCCTTCGCCACCTTGGCGCATGTCATGGCCTCCTCGGCCACGGAGGAGGCCACCACCAGGCACAGCAGGGTCATGCACGCTAGCCTTGAGAACCCAGAGCTCGCCATGATGTCTCGAAACGGCAGCGGATGCCACGAACAAAGCGCAAAGTGCTGGACAGTGGGATGGGATTATAATGGATCCGTATGAGGCGAGAGTGTGAATGTCCAGCGAGGGAGGATAGCAATTATATAGGAGAGGGAGAGGGCCTGAGATCGCGACACGTGTAGTGTGTGGGGGCCGGGTGGTTATGGATTGCGATTAGTTTGTTGTTAGGGTATTCAATTGAATGCTGTTTTGATCTAGACGTGGTTGTTCTTTTTTGTGTATATGTACTAGTCAGGGGCTAAAGTTTGATCTCCATTTGAAGATCTATTGATAAGAAAAGTCAAAAGAAGCGTCGACACCACCAGCTATTTTTAACCGTCGGCGCCGTGCACTGACCCGAGCGTGATCGAGAGGTCCCGACAAATTACTTCGATAGACCTGTCCTACGTTATAATCTATTGTATGTGCAATGAGTTAATGCTATTTTTTTTTTCCTAGAGAATGCCCTTGTGATGAGGTCTAAGATTTGGTTAATTAGATTAGGAGTTAGGTGTTGTGCCTTTTATTGGGTATGGAGTTATTTTTAGGGTTAATATCATGAAAAATCTCAAACTGGTATACCTGTGATAAATTTACCAAAAACTATTTTTTTATCGCAAGAAATTCCAAACTGTGCACCCGTGATAATTTTATCCCAAACTATTTTTTCAACCACAAAAAACTCCATACCAATACACCCGTAACCCCAAACTAATTTTTTGACCACCAAAAATCCTAAACTAGTACACCTGTAACAAATTTACCCTCCATCAGTTTCCGTTAAATTTTACTATCAAATTGCTAAGTTTGATGATATGTGGTAGTTGACGGGTGTACCAGTTTAGGATTTTACCCCTCTATTTATCACAAATTTTACCAATTTGTGATTTTTCGTGATATTAATCCAATTTAATGGATACTAAAGGAGGATAAATTTATTACAGGTGTACCGATTTGAAATTTTTTGTGATAAAAAAATTAGTTCGGGGTAAAATTATCGCAAGTGTACCAGTATGGGGTTTTTTATGGCAAAAAAAATAATTCAGGATAAATTTGTTACAGACATACCGATGTGGATTTTTTAAGGTAAAAAAAATAGTTCCTAATAAATCTGTCATAAGCGTACTAGTTTGGGGTTTTTGACGATAAAAAAATTAGACCGGGGTAAAATTATCACAAGTGTATCAATTTAGGGTTTTTTGTGGTATTAACCCTTATATTTATCACTTATTAAATTTTCACAAATATCGCAACGTAACTTTTCTTAATCGTCAAATTCTAGAAAAATTTCAATATATGCAAATTCTGAAATATAAGGCCTTGTGTTTTTGGCAATTGCAATGGCATTTTTTAATCTCTTCATGTAAGGATTATACATAATTGCTCATAAATTACAGTAGAAAAGTCCATATTAGTTTTTTTTTTGCTTTAAAAACCAAAACCAAGGGCCACTAATTAACAAGTTTATACACACTATTTTTCGATATATACATGGTCTGACCAAGTCAGCACTTGGGGTTTTCTTTGTGCATATATTGCTTTTCAACCTGACAACGTTGTGCAATTTCCCAATCTTCGAAAAGTTTCTTCGTATCTCATCCCTCAGAAAACCATGCCGACTTTGACTCAACGATATGTAAAATCTGTGGAATCATATCAACTTTTAGGGTCTTTCTCCATTTTATAAACTAAAGTGAAATGACAAGTGCCTCGGACGTAACGAGGCATGAAGAAGACCCAGGAAAGAAGAAAAGCTGATGAAGAAACGACCGAACTAAGGCACGACGTATCTACACGATAAGATCTTAAAAAAAAAGACAAGCTCATGTGGCAAATCAAACGGGTTCACCAATGTCATCTTCAAATTTGCGAAATTAGCGCCACCCAGAAGTAAAGTAGGCTGTTGGGTGACCTGAATTAGAACCTAGGATGATGTCTTTTGATGTGTGGATTGAACATGGCTTGCATGAGATAGTGGTTGCGATTTCTCCGACGTGCTGTGTTGAATTTCGTCTCCCTCACATTTCCGGAACGTCGAAAATCATTGCAGTCTCAACCTCGTGGCGAAGTGGGGATGTTTTGTCAAAATTTCGGATGAATTTTAGTAGCGGTGTGTAAAGGAACCGGGAATCGTTCGGACTGCCCGGAACTGGATCTGACCAGCCCGGAACTGGTGGTTCTTAAGGGAACCAGTCTGGTTCATAGTTCCAATTTATTGGAACTAATGGGTACCGGTCCGATTCCCGATTCTAGGTGTGGAATCGTCCGTTCAGATCGAACCGGTAATATATATTTAAATTTTTAAATTTTTAAAAAGTGAAAAAGTCTAAATCCCTAATATAGCCGGCGTCCACCCTTGGTGGTTCCAGCTGGAAGTTGCACGAAATTATAGCTCCCACAAGGACAGTCCTCAGCTGGAGATTCTGCATAGAGACCTCAGCATCTATAGTTTGATTGAATCAAGAGAGTTTGCTGTCGTGAGAGTTGCAAATGGCAAAGAACTCAGTAAAAAAAACTGGACTATTGCAGGAGCTACTCAAACAGGGAAATGGACAAGGATTGGCAACACTCTTGAGCCAAAAATGGGCGGAAATTGCAGCTCGTATTTTGACCATTTGAGAGGTCATTTGAGGTGACAAAACAAGGGTCAAAACCTTGCTGCATTTGCTGGAAATGCAGAGGGAAGATAACTGCTGCAAGGAGGGGAAATAGATTGTAAACCTTGACTTGCAGGGGAAGAGACCGAGGGAGATAACATTGGGAAACGGATCGGATCCACCCAGGAATCGGACCGGACCAGTGGTCCGGTTCCCAGGTGGATTCATGGATTCAATGGGCGGTTCCCGGTTCTAACTTTTCGAAACCGGACCTTAGTGGGTAGTTTCTGATTCCAAAGTGGGAACTACCCATCCAAACCATACTCACCCCTAATTTTCAGAGTGCGTTTATTTTACGAAAAATAAATAATCTAGAAAATATCTTCGTTTGTACCATTATAAAAATGAATGAACGAAATTTTTTTATTGTCTATGCAAATCTTTAGACATAAATTGTAGTGGATAATAAAAATATTTTTTATTAGCTAATATTTTCAAGGGATATAAGCATTATTTTTTAGAATAAATATTTTTCAAATCATTTATTTTTCTAACGAAAAAATGAGTTTCGTAGTATCAATTTCATGATTTGTTCATTTTGTGTTAGTAGTTCACATTGCATGCCTGAGACACTTGAGATGCTAGAACCCAGATCATGATGTAATACTATTGACGTGGTTTAGGTTAATTTATGGTGTAAAAATATGGCGTGAACATCAAATGATGTTGTTATTAATAGGATGACAGATGGCCTTTAGTATGTTTACAAAGAGGGGCCAGAAGCACAGTGTACACACGTACCGTGAACTCGTAATTTGTGCAAGGGTATGCATATTTCTTTTTTATTTTTTGGTCAGACAAGGGTATGCATATTTCTAAAACACTGTTTTTGTCCTGACCGACACACTACCGATAAGCACATATTTTCTCTAGGCTTTACGAAACAGTTTTGAATCCGACTTTGATACGACAGATCAGAGCAAATTGTCAGTTTCTTTATGTCAATCATACCGGAAAAAGTACATACATACTCCATCGCTTTCATTTTCTTTTTTTATGTGCATTTATTTCGTGAAAAATATATCATTTAAAAAAAAAATTGAGGAAGTTATATTTCTTTTTTTTGATATTTAGTTAAAATCTAAAAAATATTTGAAAAGTATTTTTAATTGTTTGGTGAGAAAAATTTGATGGTAAAAATTATCCAAAAAATTTATCTTTTTATATATTTATAAATTATTTTTATATATTTATAAATTATTTTTATTAAGAAAAGAAAATACATGAATGTTTTCCTTCTTAGAAAGAAAAGAAAAGAAAAAAGAAAATAAAAAAAAGAAAGAAAAGAAAAGAAAAAATATTAATAAATTCAAGATAAGCAATTTCGCAAAATGTGTTTTCACCTTCTTTGATTAGGATATTCACTTTTCTCATTTTATACATAAATGTTTTCTTTGATCGGAACGTGTTTTCAGTTGACTTATCATTTTCGGCGAATCAAACGGGTGAAAGTTCGGAAAACGGATTCTCAAAAAACACTTTCCCTCGAACAAGTACGCCCATAATTTTATTTATTAGAAAAGTCAATCTAAAAGCTCGAGATGAATCACGTGTATTTGAACGAGCATGTATGATCCATTATCAAGCGCACGTGATATTTCAGCACTATTTTCTCATTATCTTGAAATTCATTCTCGAAATATACGTACCGATTGGGATGCATCGAAATTAACCCATATGGAGGAGAACCTGAGGCTGATTTGGAGTCCATATCAATATACTTCCGTACATAATGATTTTAATATACTTTTCGGTTGAAATGTTTCGCAATAGTAACATGGAAAGCACGTTGTTTCCTGTGTGCATGGAGAGTAGGAAAGAGGGACAAAGTAGGCTTCTGAGTAACAACCGCCCACTAAATATCACAATTACCATTGTAAACTTCGATAAAACATTTTGTTTAACAATCTAGAGTTTGAGTTTTTCGAAAAGGGTAATTCGTGAAACTTCATGAATTAACTTCTATTTTTGAATCACAGAGCAAACTCCTCGAGCGTTTTTAAGGTATTACATTAGAGTTAATTTTGGTGTGATGTTTGTCGATAAATTGAACTGACCGGTAAATGATCTTTGAACATATCTGTTAGTCAAATCATAGATATTTCGTCGCCTTAATCCGCGACAAGAGGCAAAGAGAACGCCGAAGCATTTCTTTTTGTCCAGCCAAAGAAGTTGTACGCATTGAATTTGATCATTTGGGTGGTCAGAAGAACATGTTAGAGGGGAAAATGAAATAAACTCTCATACAGTAAGCAACAGGAAAAGTCAGAAGTTAAAACGTTTAAGTTCGTGACGTGTTAAGATACTTTCCTTTTACGCTTCTTCAACGTATCGAAAATGTAAGGCGCAATAAGTAACACTTAAAAGATGCTATAAAGCCTGTGTACTTTCCCAAAGGGTTTTGACCAGGAGAACAACTGTTGATATAATTTCGACTGCGAAGAAATTAAATGAAGGTCGAAAGTATCGCACGGTGACACTCTCATCATTTTCGGAACTGATAATGATAAATTTGGTGATATAAATTCTATTATTGTTCGGGTGAAAGGTTGCTGATTATGGTTTCGCACCAGTTTTGTCTCGTCTCACAGATTATTAGGGTATCCGAACGTTAATTTGCAATGTTGCAGTGGCGGTTCAGAGAAAATCAGAAAGAGAGAAACACACCAAGTAGAGATAATTTCATTGGCCGAAGCACATAATATAAAGACAAATACGTAGACAGAAAAGAGACACGAGACCTCCCACTACAAAACGACAAAGCATGCCATGCAGATACATCGAACTAATCCACGTCCTCTTATTATCATCATCTTCAACGTTACCCTACCATCATCAGCGACGACCGAGCTCATTAACCTCACTTCACGCTGCAAAACAAGCCAACAGAGAAAGAAAGCAACGTTAAGTGATGGAGTTTTTGTATCGTACGCAGTCTGTGTGAAGCTTAGTTGACGCAAGAGTGCATTGTAGTCTGGAAATGGTTGATGAATGGCGAGAGGGAAAGAGGAAAAAGAAGATGGCGGAGAATTTTACGAGTTGCAGTCGGTGGAGGGGCTGATCTTGTAAGGCACGTTGACACCGCACTTCCCGGGGAGGCCGGCAGCGAGGTTAAAGTTGATCCCCGGGATGCTCCCGGCAGCCGTCTGCAGGCACCGGCACGCTGCCTGGCGGTCCGCGGTGGTCTGGGCCGCGCCATTGAGGGACTGGACACCGGAGCAGCAGGTGCCGGGCAAGGTGCCGACACCCCTCAGGTATTCGATGCAGGGGGCCAAGAAGGTGGAGACCTGGGGGCAGGTGACGGCCGCACGAGCAGCCGGCGACGAGGCCGCCACGAGGCAGGCGAGCAGGAGGAGGAAGCAAGAGAGCTTGGAGAGATCAGCCATTCTTGGAGGAGTCGTTGAACGGAGAGCGGGAGCGAGAGAGACGTTCAGGGTTTATGGAATTGGACGGTGGTTTTGATGGCGAGTGAGAGGAGATTGTGAACTTTTGGAAGGTTTATATAGAGAAAATTTGAAGCGAGGAGAGAGTCAATGAGAGCCACGTGTCTTTGCAAGAGACGAAGGGTGGTAAATTTTGGTGGTTGGGATGATGTCCAAGGCCATTTATTCACTCAGTTTGACTCTTGGCGTGTGGTCAGAAAGTACGTTAAGAAGCGGTGAAGAATAATGGCAAAAATCTTGGGTTTCATGGGACGAAAGATTTGCATATTTTCGTGTAGATGCAATGTGCATCACTAGCATTAAGACCTGTACGAATATTGAACAGACTGTCTAAGAAAATTGTTTTCGTTGCATCTCGATTGTAAGATCTATTGATTTGAGCTGATGTGAAGGGGATGCTGTACCTCGTGATCCAATTATGCAGTCGTCGAGGGAATTCATATGGAGCATTGTAAAGAATCATAACTTTCAAGTACGTAAGAGTGCAACCATCGTCAATGTCTAAATATACTTTTGAGAAATGATAGATGTTTCATTGCAGCTCAACGAAAAAGCTCAATCACGAAATGTTGTGATGAACATTTTGCACCCATCATGCACGTACTCGGGTATGTATCTTGTTCTCGGATATAGCATGTTAACGAGGCAAAACCTTTAATCGATCAACATCTCGTGCGTTGTACTGTTGATTGATGTACGAGCTTCAATAACTAGCCTGCATAATTAGAATTACTAAAAGAGACTAAGAACAATATTTGTCAGTAACATATTTGGCATGAATCCTATTTGCTATCTTGAACCTAAGTTACAATCAATTACCTTGGGAAGCTATTTATGGTCATATAGACGTTGGGAGTTTCGATATGCCTAAGTTCAATAACTAGCCTGCATAATTAGAATTACTAAAAGAGACTAAGAACAATATTCGTCAATAACATATTTGGCACGAATCCTATATGCAATCTTGAACCTAAGTTACAATCGATTACCTCGGGAAGCTATTTATGGTCATATAGACGTTGGGAGTTTCGATATACGTATAGATGTCTGGACACATTCAAATTGAGTACGGACCAATTGGCTACTTTATTTAAGTATATAATATGTCACATGATCGATCTTGTCCGTCTATCTTTTATAAGCCAATTTCAATATGCCTAGCATACTTCACGTCTTTCTGCTGCCATTACTGACCTTTGCAAAAGACTCTATCGAAGATTTGGTCCATCTATTCGATTTATGTCTCGGTTATGATTATGGATAGATTAAGTTAATTAAAGAGGGTCAGAGAAACTAATTGAAATCCAACATGATCCTTGAAGCGCTTTGATTAAAGCCATCGACTTATGGTACCTGCACTAAATGGTGCAGGTTTTCAGCAGTCATACCACCAGAGTTCCATGTGATGAAAAAGCCTACATTTTGTAGCCAATACCAACTTTGGTAGGCCAAATCAATCTTAGTTGAAAATTAAAGAATAGACAATACTCCATGAATCTCTTTTTCTTGAGATTTTTGTCCTATCAAATTGTCCCGCTCGTATTGTATACCTTAATCTATTGTTGGATTGGAAAATATCGTACTTAGTGAGACGCAAGAGCCAACTGTGACATGCTCGCTAACAAATGCCCTTTTTTTCTGGTGAATCTCTCGTGCGTCCCAAAGTTATGTGGATCAATTTGATCATTTCTCTCATTTGAAAAGCTTGGATCGACAAGTCTATCAAGGCATTCTTGAAAATTTACGTAGTAAAAATAAAGTGCTTCTTTTTTGTTATTATTGTAAAAAAAATTCAAACCGATACGCACAAAACATTTACTCTCAAATTAATTTTCAATTCACAAAAAAAATTTAAATTGATATATCCATGATAAATTTACTAAACTCTTATAGCAAAATTAGAGCAAATGTAATATGGGTATATTATTTTAGGATTTTTCGTGAGATGAAAATTAATTTGGGATAAATAAGACACATACCTACTAATTTGAAAATTTTGAAGGTATTTAGCTTTTTTCTTTTTGGTCAAAGGGCTACTTATTTTGTCGGTGGAAAATCGAACTCGGTACCTCACCCTCCTCCCTATTCATAGGCCACTAGGCCTAGCAATAGGGCACTTGTAGGTGGCCAAAAAAGTTGAAAAAATGAAAATGCAATTATAAATTAGTTACACGTCTCATCAAATCTTAAGATACTAATTTCCATAGGGACCTTTTTATATTGGGAATTACAAGTAACGAAATACTAGTAGCAGTATTTTAAAAAATGATTAATATCATGAAAAATTATAAACTAGTACATATTTGATAGAGTTACCTCATACCAAAAACCCTAATCTGATACCCATATAATAAATTTACTCTAAACTAATTTTTTAACCACTAAATATCCAAAACTGATACACTTGTGACAAATTTGCCTTCTGTTAAATTGTTTAATATCATGAAAAATCACAATCTGGCAAATCTGTGATAAACAACAGGGTAAAATCCTAAATTGACACACCCGTAAAATTGTCACAGGTGTACTACTTTGGGAGTTTTTGGTGGTAAATAAATTAGTTTTGGGTAAATTTGTTACAGATGTACTAGTTTGGGATTTTTCATGGTATTAGCCCTTAAAAACATAGATTTATCGAAATTGTTGTGGTCGATTTGAGGCACATACGATGTTTTTCTCCAAAAATTAATGAAAATATAAAATGTTCAAAAAAACCAAAAAAATGATTTATTCAAGGGTTAATATTACGAAAAACCTTAAATTGGTTGCGATAAATTTACCCAAAATTAATTTTTTATTACCAAAAACCCTAAACCAAATTTATCTTAAATTAATTTTTTGACCATTTAAAATTATAAATTTGGTACATTTGTAACAAATTTATTATCCGTTAATTTCTGTTAAAGTGGATTAATATCACAAAAAATTCCATACTGGTACCGTCTCCCGGGACATCATTTTTTAGTGGAACTAGATATGTCAGACAAGCAAAAGGTAAAACCTTAATTAGTACACTCGTCAACTATCGCGTGTTCTTCAATTCAACAATTTGACGGTAAAATTTAACGGGAACTAACAAAAGGTAAATTTATCATAAATATACTAATTTAAAATTTTTAGTGATAAAATAATTTGATTTTGGAAAAATTTGTTATTGGTGTATGAGTCTGGATTCGTCGTATGGTTACGCATTCCCTAGACAAACCGCGAAACTGAAAAGGTCAAAAAGAGGTGGCCCCCACCGAGAGAGAGAGAGAGAGAGAGAGAGAGAGAGAGAGAGACCGGGACAACCCGATTCGAAGGAGAGAGAAAGGGGGAGGCACTAAATGCACCGTGCACAGGGGCGTTCGAAAAGTGACGGGGGACACGTGTCGCCAAATGGGTGGGCCAGTCAGGAAAAAGGACCCGTACCGGCATTGGCCTGCCCGCCTTAAATTCTCCCGCCCTTTCCCGATCTCTCGGTCTCTCTCCCGCGCCCCGACCAAACGCCTCGCGCCACGTGGCGCATCGCCCTTTCTCGGTCCGTACGGTGAATTTAATCCGAGGAAAAACCTGAGCATTTATGACCAACAAAGGTGAAACCACAGAGATCTGCGCCGATGTTTCGGACGAGGGCTTTGGATCTTGATCAAACACTTGTACAGGAAAGCCGGTAAGTGGAAAGCATGAAAGAAAAGAGAGCGGATGAAGGGTCGGAATGTGAATCGATCGACATTAGTAATTTGCTAGCGACGTCGGAGCGAATCCGGAGCACGGGGGACATTTTGTTTAGGCCCGACCGTCCGAATACCTGCGCGGCCACTGTCCTGGCCGGAAGGAAAGCATCGGTTCAGGATTTTTCGAGGCCGAGTACTCGCTCATTGATTCTCCCGCCGAATTTTAACTCTCCGTCTTTTAATTAGTTAGTGAATATGAAAGGAATTTACATAGTTCCACCTACAAGTCGAAAGTTCATATTTTGGATGGTCTCGCGCGTTTCGCACCGATAGGATTCATACTGCAAGAGCCAGAAGGTTTTCTTTGCCAACTGAAGAGCCGAAAATAGCTCTATGGACGGCGCGAGACGCGAGACGATCGACCCCACCGGCTTTCCACCGCGCGCACCGATTCCAATTTAACGACGCCGGATAATAATGCGGACACGCACAACTGTCGAATCGATGCAAAAGCCCTAATTCTCAAAGTCTCAAAATGCATTGGTTTTGATTCAAAAAGGGGGAGGCAATGTGCTCACTTTGTAAGGAGACCATGTGCCCTCACATTGCCCACTTTCCCCCTTCAGAGCAGGTCTTGTTGTAAGATCCATAAGCTTCAAAAGTCCCTTTGAAGTGTCACTTCCCCAATCATGGATCCCACATTTCCCCACTCTAGCACTACTGCTGGATCATACAATCTCGGTAGCATCACAGCAGAAACAGAACCAGGAGATTTCTCTTACTTTTTTTCTGCACATGAAGTTATCAGCTACACAAACATGATGCTTTTATTTTGCTGAGAGATGAAGCAAAAGGGATGATATAAGATTAGACAGATGCTCAAAGCTGGCCAGATCTATGGATCCTCAACTAACCCCTTTACCCTACATGACTTGCATACACAAAATGACCATTCCCCATCCGTCGTTCGATAAGAACAGTTGCAAAGTAATCGAGATCTCGATGTCTAGTGCGACTTTTCCTCAATTCCACAGGGCATTTGATCAGTCGAAAGGATAAGTGGCATTATGATGAGAATTCTTGCTATTCTATTTCCTTCCTTTATGATATCATCAAGAAATAGCAGTCCTACTTACTTGTATTGAATATTTTGCTTTTATCCCTCCCATCCCTCCGCCGCTACTCATCGCTGTTCAGCTACTCAAAATACTCTACAAAGGTTGCACCAACTACTAAAAGGCCACGACCCTTCAAAATTGGAACTCAAAGCTTCCCAAGATTCCACCGGGTCATTGCGAGTTCCTAGTTCTTTTAGCGGCAAAAAGTTGGCGAAGAAAAGCAAACTTCCCTTTATTTCGAGCAGTGGACAGTGCCATGGTGCCGTTACTAGTTGCAGCCTCGTTGGAATCTGGTTCTTGTGAGGATTGTGCAGGGGGTGAAAGAGTGAAGAGAAAAGTATTGAGCATGCGGATGATCTGGCTGAAGCTGGGCCTCATGTTAGAGTCCTCGACCCAGCATGACTGTATGATGAAGGCGAGATCGGGGGATATATCCTCTGGAAGAGCCGGTCTCTCTTGCTGCAACTCATATTAAAAACATTATGGTCAAAGAACGTCCAAAGCTCTGCCAGACCCAGCATAAAGAAGTGAAGAAAATGATGCGATAGAATAGGACATATCGTGAATGTGCTCTAATCAGCATAAAACTGTATCACGGCAGGCAAGACGTAATATACTACTAATAACCTTCTCAGACTCATGCATGCTGCCAAAGCGAAGGATGGATTTTGGCATATTGATAACAAGAACTAAGGTTGCTTGCCCGGCCAATAAACGAAATATAATCCAATGCTGTAGAGTCTAGAGCTGTCAGATTTTACATTTCACCGTGTGGGAGCAAAATTTGGAAATTTCAAAGCCCAGTTACTTCAGTTACTCAATGAACTTGGCCTGGTTCTGTCCAAAAGGTAAATCTTCGATCACCCTCGAAACAGTATACCCTCATCAAGTGGCATGCCTCTCAAAAAGCTTCAACAAAGAATTGACAAAAGCTTTTTCGAGGCTTAACAAATACTTACATGCAGATTTGTAAAGCAGCGATAAAAGAATTCCAGAAATTGACAGAGAAGAATTGAAACAAGCGTTCAGCTAACCTTAAAAGCGGCCGCATAAGCAGCTTGCAGATTGGACATGCCTTCAAATGGCATTCGGTTGGTCAATAGTTCCCATAGAACGATTCCAAAGCTATAGACATCAACTTTATTGTTGTAATGCTTCTTCTCCCCCTGCCGCAAAGTCACAGTGCTATACAACTACAAAGACACTCGGGTTAACAAAAGGAGTCAGCTCTTGATGGTAAATCCTCCAAACAGATATTCATCAAACAGAGAGCCTGATGGGGAGAAATGCAACAGTAAGATTATGTGATCTGGCAATGCAACATCGGAGCTATCATCCTGAGGTATGTAATTGCATAATCTCTAATTCAAAGAGGTGAGAAGCCGAATATGAAAATAAGAGAGATATTCCGATCAATATACAAATTGGAAAGACTTCTTGTTTCCGCCATTTTTACTATTACATTCTGAGTAAAAATCTGCAGATTTACTGTCCAAGAGTCTGAGAATACACTGTATGCCTTTTTATGCATTCAGACAATAAACATATATGCTCAAGTGTCAGACCTTCAAGGATCTAAAATCTAACAGTACCCACATCTCTCTCTCTCCCTGATACCATTTCTGAAGCCCCAAAGTGCTCCTCAAAGTACTAAAATTTTTATTTCCTTCCTAGTATTCTTGATCACAAATTAAGTTAAGAGCCAAAAAGTCCCCATCAATCAGCATGAAAACGGTACCTCAGAAAAGTTAGAAAAGATGACCCTGGGAAAGATTATCATTGCACATGATCACACCAAAGCTCTCTACCATGGCCTGTCTACTTGCAATCAACACTGCTATTAATCAACATTTAAGAAAGCATTTTAAAGAACTCTATTGTCTCCGCCTATGCCTACTCTGTTCACATGGTCCTGCATTTAAATAGCATGAACGGCAGGCTAACTGTTTTGTGCATTGATCATGATATGAATGTTTCTCCGAGAACAATCGCTAACGAATTTGGTACTAATAATATCAATGTGCCATCAGGGTCTCAAATAGAGTAAACCAAAAGCACCAAACCGAAGTGATGACCAATCCTAGTAAAGATATCCTTTTACTCCACTTATTCAGCTATAACTTTGATATCTTGCATGGAGGTGGAGTCTGAGTATTAGTTTAAAGAATGACAATTGCAAATTTATCAGTTAAGTGGCTCACAGAACATCAATGAACCATGACAGGGTTTCAAGGCCATCGAGATAGTTCCACTGTCTGGAATTGTACCATCCAACTACAACTGAACTATAGTTTTGAAACCATAATGTCATAAAGATATATATCAAATTCAGAAAGGAGATTAAACTATGCTTCTGAGAAACTACAAACCTCAGGAGCCATCCAGCGGTAGGTCCCTGTTTCTGCGGTCATCATCTCAGTCACAGTTTCTTCCCTTGCTAGACCAAAATCCGCAAGCTTTACAGATTTCTGATTAGCGGTAAGCAGCAGATTGTCTGCATCGAGTTATTATTTTGAGTCATCAGATGTTAATGTCATCATAAGTAGCAATAGCGGTGCACATATGCATCACAAAAAATCCAGTCACTAAACTGTGAGTCTAAAACTGGTTGTAATTTTGGTCCTCACTTTTGTACTCATGACATACATCGAGACACCAAAAACCATAGTTATCCACAAACATGAAGTAATCAAACTAAAGTATTGGTAAGTCACTACATCTCTTCTCTGCAAGAATTTCACAGACAATTATTAACTCCAGGCTTAATGTGAATGTGGCCACATACAGAGGCGAAATGTCACAGAAATGACTTTCTCAGGAGTTTTAATCAGATGCAAGACAGGAAGGATGACCGCGTGATCTGCATATTCAGCCTCAAAATTGAGAAAAATCCACAGAAATAATCGAGCCACTTTAAGAGATGATTGCTTCACATCCAGTGTATAGAAGCTTATTCAAGAACAATATACAGCTGTCCGCCACTAATAAATTTCTTACCTGGTTTTAGATCTCTATGAATAATACCATTAGCATGCAGACATTCCATGGCGCGAGCAACATCTAGGGCATACTTTATCGCTACAGTAAGGTCTAATACATTTGGCCGTATGCTGACAAGATATTTCCTCAGAGACATCCCTGGTAATAGCTCAGTAACGATTACCATGAAAGGATCCTTACAGGCACCAATGAACTACAAAACCAAAGACAGAGTACATTGGTCGTCAAGCAAAATTTGATTGAATAAACTAGTACAAGATCAATTTAAGGATGCCCTCGAAAGAGCCAAAAGAACACTGGAGCTACAGAATACTGACCTTTACTAGATTCTCGTGCTTAACTCGTGACATCATATTGACTTCCCGAGCAAAACGATTTTCAAGTGCAGCTCCTTCTTCTGGTGTCTTTCCACGATTAAGGACTTTTATAGCGACAATTTGATCTCCATACCTGGAAAGATATTAGGCTATACCTATTCAACTAGGACACTAACTATCACAACTACTCCAACCCACTCGGTTTAGTATGATAGCGCATGATCATTGTGCATCGATTACATTGCAAAAGGCAATCACCACCATGAAAGCAGCTGAAACTTTCACAGCAAGACAAAACTCATCGAATAAAAGATGAATGCATACGAGCAACAGAGAGCTGTCCTTTGGCCTTTCCATAACTATAGATTGTTAGCAGCTGTTATACAGCAAGATTAGGTGAGCATAAGCAATCTTAGCTTCTACTATAACATGTGAATTACACCCCCAAAAAATCCGCAAAAGTTTGGATAGATGCACCAGGTCAAATGCAGGGTTGCCGTAGCATATCAATGCCTAGAGAAAAAACAAACACATCCTTGTAATTTTACAGTAAGACACGTTCATAGACATCAGACAAAGGTGATTACATTACGGTAGAAAAGGACAAATAAGGAAAGCAGCTCTGTCCAGTCCAGTATACTAAAGCTAATTCATAATTGCTCCAAGACACCCAAATTCACAACCTGGCCACATTATACCTTTTTCTTCCAATAGAGAAGATAAAAATCACTGACCTTCCTTCATAAACTTTCCCATGAGCTCCTTCACCAATTTTCGACCCGATGAACAATAACTTCGGGTTGACCAACAAATTCTCGTCTATAGACAACTGAGTGTCCGTTAAAGATCCATTCTCCGGGAGGGACTTGGGTTCTCCATCGACAGACCTCCTCGGAATTGGCTCTTCGCATCGACCCTCTTGCGTCTCCCTGCAATTGGAGCTGCAACTCATGTTGCAACTCTTGAAACAACTCAAACAATACCCGAGTTCCTCATTTCAAAATCTTGAACCTTCCCCAATCAATTCATTTTTTTTTGCTGTTAACCCGCGACCATCTTTTTCAAGAACTTCAGCTGGTCGACAAACTCTCAACTCTCTCTCTCTCTCCCCAGACAGCACAAAGGCTTCACGCCAATGAAAAACCACACTCCAACTCCTTCCACTTGGAGTGCTGCTCCCATCCAGAGCAGAAAGCAAGCATGGACCAAGAAATACTAGAAAACGGTATCAGTTTGTCACCGGATAAAAGAGAAAGAAAGAGGAAAAAAGAAGTGTTCTTGTTTTTTTCCCGAGAAGATAGGCTTTCTTTTTTCCCGGCGTAAGCTGGAGACTTGAGAGGAATTTTCGCTTGACCTCCACGCCTCGTCTTCCGCGCAGGGCTCATCAAGGAACAAACCCTAAAAAACTGATAAAGGGCATGGCACAAAAGCAAAGCAAGAAAAGTCCCATCAGGTTTCCCGAGAAAGTTCTTGGTTCCTAACCATACTAGGCAAATATTGACATCATCATCCACTTCACCCCCCCCAAGCTCAAGCTGCGTCCTTTCGTTTCTCTTTACACTAATAATCACTTGGTCAGAAAACCCAAAAGCCCAAAGAAAGGAAGGAAGAAGAGGCTAGAAGCTAGCGCCATGAGCCTATTCCTGCGCTTGCCGTGGGGAGCCAATGAGACCCTTTGTCGTCCCGATGAAGATATTCCAACGACTCAGCTCCCACACTATGTTCTGGTCCAACGAGCCACTTCTTCTGCCATTTTAAACCAAGAAAAGAAAAACAAGAATTTAAAGAAGACACGATTGTACTGTTTATCTTAAGCATTGTTCTTATTGACATCGTGCCCGAAAAGAAGGAGAGAGAGAGAGAGAGAGAGAGAGAGAGAGAGGGGCTCGTGCGGGGAGATCGAATGATGAGAGGACACGTTGGGAGCACGGAAAGAGGATTTCTGTGGTGGGAAGAGAGAGAGCATCCTCCGATTTGGACGTTCTTGGTCCTCAGATGCCTTCTTTTCTCCTTTGGTTTGGTTTGGTTTTTGGATGGAGGCCGCACTCATTGCCTCTTTTTTAAGTTTTCATCTTTATTGTCTTTCTAGGCATCGAAATTAGTCTGTCAAATTAAGGTACTAAATGCATAAGCTAAATCTCAAAGACACATTCATTCATTGAATGCTAAACGTCACACGTTTCGTTAAATGTCAAGTATGATTTATATGAAAAGTTTATACTATTCTCAACCACATTATTTACTATGTTCACGTCATGTATGAATTTTGACATTCCGAATTTTCACTTTTTTTCGTACAATTCTTTTTAACGTGTCTTGAGGGTATTTATTAAAGATGCCCGCAATATGTCGGTCTCATGAAAACAAGCTATCATAATTCTCGATTTTCCCTTTTCGACATCGATTCATAAAAATGGGACGATGCTCTCTTAGCCAGTAAAAAGAATTCATACTTAGAATGACCCTACGAAGGTCGGTGGATTGAAAAACTTCAACTAAATTCTCATTTGGATTTGAACACTTAATACATGGCCTACCCATTGAATTAGTATAGAAAAAGAGTTCTTTTTGGTTGGCTCGGCTTGTTGTCGACTCTCTTTAGGCTTGTTGGGCTGTCTCGGCTTTCCCTATTTGACTTTGATTTTAGCCTCGTGAGGGTAAGTGCAGAAGTAGAATATAATATAGCCTTTTTACAGTTTGGCTGTAGACGATTTTCAACATTTTGACTTTTCCCCTGCTTGTACTTTTAAAGCTCTCTCTATGTTCTCTTTCATTTCCCCTTTTGCTTCTTTAGCTGATTTTGAAATTAGTAAACGGTTAGTGGTTACAATGAGATTGTCAATACCAACTTTGAATTTAATCCCCTCTGTCCATTGTATGTAAATACAGAACTTTTGACGGGCCGAATATTATCCTAGAAGAAAGTACCCACTAACAGAATTTGATCTCCTTCTAAGACAACACTATTTTCCCCAAGCATTAAAGACCACTATTGTAGGTATGAATTGGGTGCAAGTTAGGCCATGACCCATCGATGAAGGACCGACTGTTGCCCAAAACTTCCGGTCTTTGACATTAAATGTGTCATTGCGAATCCTATAATTAGGCCTTTTGACGATTCTATCATGGAAAAACGAGTAGAAACCACTCTAAACATGCAAAATGTGATGATGGGATATAGGTGAGAGGTTACCATCAAATTTGACTCCTAACAAGCCGATTTGAACTCTATATATCATGCATATGTAGTAGTCTCTATACTTCATTTTCTCCGTTTCTTTTTGGCCGAATAGTAGTCTTCTCAATTGGGTTTTGCTCTTTGAGAAAAAAAAATGGGTTTTGCTCATTTTTTCAACTTTTCCCATTACAAGATGTGCTCAAGTCAAACCTTCAACACTTACGTAATCCTAACCAAAGTTTTGAATATACTCTATAGGCATCAACTCAACACACAAACACATAGATAAAATGGGAGAATTCTAATGGGAGCATACGGGTTTGGATTATTAGTGGGTGGGCCAACCATATTTTAATGCGTTATATTATATTATACGTGAGAATGCGAGAGATAGAGACATGATTCGATTCTTGCCTCTTTCCTACCCAAAGAACAAGTGACCCCCCTCACCAAAAAAAAAAAAAAGAACAAGTGACCCCCAAGTCCATCATCATCTCTCGTTTAGGATATGATTAATTTTGGATATGATTCAAGGGAAATGCTACTTTCATTTAATATAAAAGAGGTGAAGGGAGGTGGAGATGTGAAACATGCCCCAATCTTTGCACGGATCGCATTGATGTCCTTTAGAAAAGGGTTTTGTTAAATTAACCTAAACATTCCCCACCTCGCCAATAATTGCAACATGTTTGAACTTCTTTATCTCACAAATCGGACCACTACTACTTTAGCAAAACCTCCACTAATCATGAGTTAATGCATAAAGTAGTACCCTTAGCATCTTCATGAGTCTGCCTAGAGAAAGGGGAACACTGGCTATGCTTCCCGCTTCTTAAGAACTAGCCAGAAGGATTTTTCTCTTCATCTCGCGATCACAATAGAAAAGATTGTAACATTCGAGGGACACCAACATTTTCTTTGGGGGGTGATATGTGTAATTGTAATCAATGGTTGGAAAATCAAAACATCTATTGTTATGTCTTTTTAATGAGTGTCCTAAGTGGTTTTAACAAGTGGACTCGTGCGCTCATAAATAATAAACATAACACTTGTTTAAAAGATATTGTACATAGTGGAGAATATTCTTAAAGGATTTTGAAGATAACGCAGCTTAATCCAAGTATTAAACGGGTTCATTTAAGTCTGCATATGCTTATGTCTAAACCATGCAGAAATTAGGATTTGACTCTACAAAAATATAAGTCAGAATTCTGCAGAAGGAAAAATGCGGAGCCAAAATCTTTATTATATAAAAAGGTTAGACTAGGTCGTTAGTCACTTCCCATTAACATATTCAACGACGGTTAGGAGTTTCTAAATTGAAAGCCCAGCTCATAGCAATAAAATATGATATTCCTAGGCTATTTGTAATCACAGAATAATTAGCTCAAGAGATTGGTGTGGTGTTGTGATCAAAACCTGTCATCAATAGAAAATCTAATCAACAGCCCAGATTGAGGAAAGGTTCGATCGGCACATGCTTTTCAAGGAATTATGCTAAAATTATTTACAGAGAATTAGCTGGATATAACGTGATCCAAGTGCAACGTTTGAATTTAGAGCTCTATAAATTGGAGAAAACTTGGCCAGAAGTCATACAGTTGAAAAGGGAAAAAATAAGAGAAATTAAGCATTCTTGAGAGGATTTATAATAACCATTAAGGGGAAAAGTGTCAGAAAAATCCTAAATTTATTGCTAGTGCCAATTTAGTTCTAAACCTTTTAATTTAGAGCCAATTTAATCTTTCTAACTAATTTTGTTTAGATATTGTGATGTGCCTACATGGCACGGTAGGTGCTGATGTGGACATTTTAAAATAATATTTTAATAATTTGTGATTTTTTTCTTTTTTTTCCTCCTTTTTCCTCTAGTGTGACCGGTGAGGCCGCCCTTGCCTAGGCGATACCTGGCCCTCCTAGATTTGGCTAGGCCGACAGGAGACGCCGGCCTCGCCAGAGCCCTTGTAGGCTACTGGAGGAAAGAGGAGGAAAAAAACAAAGAAAAAAGAAAAGAAAAAAATTCGAAAATTATTAAAAAATTATTAAAAAAATGTCCACGTTAGCGCCGACTGTACCATGTAGGGCGGCCAACATTTGTGTCAGTAATATCCAGCCAAAATTAGTCGGAAGAACTGAATTGGCTCAAATCAAAAGATTTAAGATTAAATTAGTACTAATGCAATATGTTTAGGACTTTTTTGACACTTTTCCCCCTATTTGAATGTTGTTCCTTAGAGTTAGCAAGAGTGGCAAACCAATCTATAAACATACGAGAAGTGGTTGTATTTAGAGTGAAGGTGTTTATCTAAGTGAGAAACAAAGTATTATTGGGACTCTTTGTAAACGCTTAAAGGTGTGGTTTATAGCTTGGAGAGAGTATTTACCATGCTGTGTGCACAAAGGTGTAAGGGCAACTCTATAACAGTGGTGCTGTAGAAGGAAGTTAGGTTTCACGTGGCAGGAGGTCCGACATTTGTCACAAGGCGCTATTTATACTTATGGTATAACTAGTGAAATTTAGCATATTTGGACTGCGAGGACATAAAAGCATTTTACCCTAAATCAAGCAGGACCTTTATATATCTCGTTTGTAATTTCTCTTTCCCTAAACTCGTTAATATTCGTTGCTTGTGAACTAGCGCATGGGGTTGATTCTACAAAATTAGTTTGTATTTTTTTGAAAAATCAATTTTCCCTCTCTTTTGATTGCTTGTATGAATCTAACAGTACCGAAAAGAGTTTGTGGGAGGGTCAGCCAACAAGAACTCAAAAGCCACTCAATGAGATGGAGCTTAACCAATGCAAAAGCCTGGGCATTATTGCCCTCTTTCAAATATTTTATTTCCTGGATTGACAAATAAGACTAGATGGGGACCATTAAAGAAAATCCCAGTCCCTATCTCGGCCTCTGACGTTAAGAGTTGATCGCGTCTATAAATTATTATCCAAATAATAGGTTCGGGACTAAATTGATAAATCTTCAAAATATCTAGAACTAAATCGATAAATCGTCAAAAAGTTTTTGACTAAATTGTCACAATTGAGAGGTTTATGATTAAATTGGCAAATCGTAAAAAAAATGTAGGACTTTTTGGACAATTATCTGTTGACAAACAAGTTCTACGTCTATCCTTGAGTCCATGAATTTCAGTTTGCACACAAATCATGTGACGCCCCATAACGTCACACGCGATACATGTCTTTTATTATTACTAATCTTTATTAATAAAGAAGCCAGCGGAAGTTAAAGTCTGAACATGTTTTAAACATGAAAATCACACAAGTTTAGTCAACATACTTATGCTTCTTATTAACAACACTTGTCAGATTTACAAGTCCAGACAAACATCATACAACTACAAAAACAAAAGTCTGGGTAGGTCGAGGTTGTTTATCTCCATACTAGATTTTACTCCAAAAGTCTGCCTGAACAAAAGTCTAGTGACGTCATGGATCGATGACTTTACCCTCCATTGTGGAACCACCATCATCTAACTCGAAGCCCCTCAACAGGTCAACTAATTCGCCATCAAGGTTATGGTACCATGCAACAGAATGACAGGGAACCCATTCTGTCAATTCAAAGTCAATCTAGACAGTAGAGCTACACTTAGTATATGATACCTCAGACTCAGGCACAAACACATTTTCATAGATGGCATCATGATATACGGGAATTCCAAAACACAGAGGCTGTGGAACATCTATCTTACATGTCTAAAAAATAAAGGAATGAGCCGAGGCACAATAAATGAAATCTTTAGTTTTAAATTATAAAAATCGGCTTATCATTTCACTCGGCACAAACAACATACATGCATAACCAATAGTATGCATAGAACTTGAATGAATGTTATACCTTTTCCATTTGGATATGTCACAAAATCTTAGCAATTCAACATTTCACAATACTTTTACTCAGACGTAAGCATATGATGTAAAACATTCATGTTCATGCATTAGGTTCATTACTTCTTCCTCCCGAACACTCCTGAGGCATCCCAACTCCGAGGCATCCCGATACACCCTTCGGGGCATCCCGACTAATGGGGTATCTCAACTTCCGAGGCATCTCGGTACACTATCCGAGGTATCCCGACCAACGAGGCATCCCGACACATGGGACATCATCACCGTTGAATTTTGAGTGACGGAATTTATAATATTCTCATGCAAGCCATGACAACCAAGTATTTGCATGCATATAGTCACCTTTACATCACATGTCCTTTAAAGCAATGAAATGCATTATTCAAGCAAATAAGTATGATGTAATACAAATTTAGATTCAAAAGGCTAGAATCTATTCAAGTTCAAAATACATATATCCAGACTTTGAAAATAAAGTGTACTCGGGTTCCAAATACATATGTCTAGACTTTGAAAATAAAGTCTACTCGGGTTTGAAATACATATATCTAGACTTTGAAAATAAAGTCTGCTCAGGTTTGAAATACATATATCTAGATTTTGAAAATAAAATCTACCCGCCTTCGAAATACATATGTCCAGACTTTGAAAATAAAGTCTGCTCAGGTTCGAAATACATATGTCCAAACTTTGAAAATAAAGTCTGCTCGGGTTCGAAATATATATGTCTAGACTTTGAAAATAAAGTCTACTCGGGTTCGAAATATATATGATTGGACTTTGAAAGTAAATTCTGTTTGGTTTCAAAGTAGACATGTCTAGATTTTAACAGTAAAATCTGTTGGATTTTAAAAAGTAGACATGTCCAGACTCTAAAAGAA